>JAENRU010000234.1:0-350403 GCA_016647705.1 Eucommia ulmoides | reverse complement strand
CGAATGGATTTTTTCGAGTCAATGGGGAGAATCAAGTACTATTTTGGGAATGAAGAATGAGTTGTGGATAGTATCTCCCTCCTAGACCACTGATGTGAATCGTTGCTATGTCTAACTAGGGATGTTAAATCAAATGCCTTTTTTGATATACAACCCACGGGATTGGTTTTCACCTATTTTAGCTAAAGTATTACTTTTTGGAAGTTGAAGTAGTCACGATACGACTTTGTGAGTGAATGGAGGAGCTCGGATGTTCGGGGATGTTATATGATCTTAAACGTGAAGAAATAAGGAAACAGAATCGAAACAGTGGCCAGCCGTTTAAAAAAATGCAGGCTTTCCATCGATGTAGCAAAGGAAACCATTACTGCAGCGACCATAAAGCAGAAAACAATCTGTTGTTCCATCACTACAGCGATGACAAGTCAGAATGCTCACTGCTCTTTCATCGCTGCAGTGATGGCGCCCCTATTTCGATAAATAGGGACGTTGTTTCTTATTTCCAAATCTCTCAAACCCTAACTCCCGAAAACTCTTCCAATTTTTCTCCCAATCTAATTCAAACCTAAAAATCCATCATCTCATACTCAAAACAAAGATCCCCACCACACAACAACCACAAATCGTATTTAAAACCTTAAATTTGTTGGTTCTAGGGTTGGAGTTCAAAGTGGAGAGATCTTCAATTTCCAACCATTGGGCACTCAAATACTCGTCAAGTAAGTTGTTTTGAAATGCCATTATACTTGTGTGCTACAATATTGTTGTGATTTGCTTGTTGATTTGAAGTTCAGTTGAGAAATTAGAATGTTGATATAGAACCCTTGATACCATATTGCGATTTTCATGCTATTCAGATTTTGGGTCAGTTTTTTGTGAAGAACACTTTGTTTTGTGGTGATTTTTTTGTTATATCAAAGATTTTTTAAGAAGTTTAAACATTTAGAGTTGAAATTGTGTGGATTGTGTGTTGTATTTGGGGATTGTTGGGGTTCTTGAAAGGTCAGTTCAATTTGTTGGTTTGTGAAGATCCTCAATGTGATTTGGTGGTCAATTGTTGCGTGTTGAATTGAAAAGAAACTATGCCAAAGAAATTCGTTGCGAAACGTCAAAGGGGTGCGCGATTTGCAATCCGGTGATCCCGCCTCGAATTATGACTCAAGCAGATTCGTTTTGAAACGAGCGAAGAAACATTTCAATTGGTTTGAGCACAAGCATAATTGTAATTGTGAGCACGGCTTTGTCGAAATGATGAGCTTACGGACCAAAATACAAATGTGATACTGGAAAGAGATTGGCAGCGATTGTGTAGACAACCGGGCCCAGGCGATATCGCTGTAGTTTGTGAATTATTTGCTATGTCGTAGAAGCCGAGAACCACCAGACCAGGGTCGAACTCGTGTGGTGAAGATTGATGCTGAAACCATAAACGGGCTCCTGGGTTGGTTCCTGAGGAACCAGAAGAAGATTTGGATAAAGACATGGAGAAGGAAGATCTAGAAATAGTGATCCAGACGATTTGTTCCGGCAATGTACGTTAGTTACATACGGGGCCAAATCTAGCAATTTTCCCATCCAAGTACTTGAACAAATTTCCTAAAATATGGTTCCATTCATATGCGCTAAACTGCACCCGACGGTTCATTTGACTGATGTTACAAAGAAAGAGCCTTGACTCTATATGCATTGAGACTGGTAAGCCATTGAACGTCAGTTTTTCTCATCAATTATTCCATCTAATATGCCATCCTGAACACAAAAACCAGTCTGCCCTTCCCCTCTCTTCTTACAGATCTTTTTCGGAAGGCGGGTGTAATAATCTCTGAAGATAGCTTGGGACGCCCCAAAAAAACCTTTAGATTTCTCGGCTATGAAAGAATCTGGAGTAACGAGGTTGAGGGACAAGAGAAAGAAAAAGCAGGGTTGTCCGTAGCCCAAAGTTTCGGGATTCTCGTCCGAGAGGAAATCACAATAGAAAGCCTTCACCAACATCTAGTGTATCAGGGGCAGCAACTACAGGCTCTACGCTTAGACGCCGCTGCCATTCGAAATGAAAACGTTGAATTCTGAATGTACTAGAAGCAGTACAACCAGACGATGCATCAGGCTCTATACTACTTCGGAATAGAAACAGGCTATGATATGAGCATTTTTACCCCACGATGCCCCCGTTCCCGGCACATCTGCGACAACCATCACACAATCCATCCCACCATGACGGCGGTGGGGATGACATTCCACATGACGGTCAGTAGGAGGTGAGACTTCAATGTCTCACCTCCCAGGTACGTGTTCACAACCCTTTTCGTCATCTTGTTACATGCCTATTGTTGGGATCACTGTTGGGTCACTGTAGACATTGACCAGTCTAAGTTTGGGGGGATGTCTATGTTGTTTTGTATGCGAGATGTTTATGTTATGTTTTGGGATGTTTATGTTTTGTTTTGAATACTTTAAGTATTGTATGTTTTTCTAGTTTGAAGACTTTATGTTGGTTATGTAGTTAAACATTTTGTAGTTTAAGTTAAATCGTAGTTATATTTCATGCATGTTAGTTGTTAATTGTTGTGTTTTGGTTGTTTAGTGAATTGTATGCATGTTTGTTTAGTATAAGTATAAGTGTGTTTATGTTTGAAGTAGTAGTTTTTGTGTGCTGACTTTTGTAGTTCTTCTGGGCCATTACCCAATGATAAAATTATTCTCGAGTTGTTTATCGAGGTAAAGGGTAAAAGTCATTGTGGATCCTAATTTGCACGAGCACGTAAACTCAATGTACTAGTTATCCAATCAATTTGATGACGATTATCCAGTAGCCAAGTTCATGATAATTTTAGGGATTCTAGAACCTGATTGGAAGAAATTTGAGGCGAAATCCTAGGTGAGGTAGTTCAAGAGATATGATTTAGGCATTCATTTTGATCAGTCGAGCCATTGAAGCCTTCCGTACAATATGTTTTATCCCTCGTTATCTTGTCAAAGCCTGTTAGCCATTTCAATTCTGAACACGTAACAAATACCCGGGCCAATTAATGTTTTCCCAAACCACTGTCGCTAAACCTAAGGCACAAATTAAGTCAAAATCAAGTTAGCATTTGTTTATGCTACTTGAAGTGAACGGTTGGGTTTTGGACGAACTTTTGATTGGTTCGTATTCGAGTACTCACTTGTTATTTTTATATCATATTTCCACACTCATGAAATTGTACAAATTAAATATGTTTGGGGGTGTGAGTCAAAAAAAAAAAAAAAGCAAGCATTTGTAAATATAGTTTTATTTTTGTTTATTTAGACAAACGAGTACTGCGCTTTGAAATGTTAGTTCAGGGTTGTTTCGGATTGATCTTTGTGGGTATGAGTGTGATTCATTGCAAAGCATTGTGCCTTGGGTATTGTTAAGTTAATGAAATTTTTACATGTTTTATATTCCCGATATACCCTTGGCCAGTTGTTAAAAACTGAACCAAGTCTTTTTGATCTTTTTGAATTTCTAAGCCTACACTAGTGGAGAGTGGAATCCAGTCTGGCATATGGAAACCCTGTACCTTATCAGTGTAAAGTCATTAACTTTGTTGGTGGATAATCCAATTCGGTCTTTGGATGGTTGTATATTTGAGTTTTCGCACACACACTTGAAAATGATCTAGAATGACGTTTAATGATATTGAATGTTGAAATTCTAGAACACCGCATGGTGTGTTTTATTCTTGAACTCGATATGACTGGGGGCCGTTGAGGGAAAAACTTTTTGGTTAATTAGTTTGAATTCAAAATTCACACGTCGTTACTTTTAGTTCGTTTGTGTTTTTTTCGTTTTTAGTATTTAAGTTTGTTAACTAGTTGTGATAGTTTATTTTAGTATGAGGGTGTTTTGCTTGAGAACTAGCAAAATTATGTTGAGCGGGACGAACTACAAAGTCTGGAAAGAAACCATGGAAATTGTCCTTGGTTGTATTGATTTGGATCAGGAACTACGGGATGATCGACCCACTTCTGCTCTAGAAAACCTCAATGAGGTTAAAATAGAAAAGTGTGATCGATCTAACTGGATATGTCTAATGATCATGAAGTGCTCCATCCCGGAAGTGTTTTGGGGCTCTATTAATGAGTGCAAGAGTGCCAAGAAATTCCTGGAGAAAATTGAGCAATTTTTTTCCAAGAACAAAAATTTGGAGGTGATTAACCTTCTGAGTAAACTCGTAGCGATAAAGTATAAGGAAAACGGAAACATAAGGGAGTACATCATGGAGATGTCTAATATTGCGTCGAAACTAAAGGCACTAAAGTTAGAGCTGTCGGATGACTTGCTTGTGCACTTAATTTTGATCTCTCTTCTTGTACACTTTGGGCAATTCAAAGTGAGTTATAATACTCAGAAGAAAAAAGTGTCCCTTGATGAGCTTATATATCACTGTGTGCAAGAAGAAGAGAGGCAACAGAGAGATAAGATTGAAAGTGCTTGTTTAGCCTCAACCTCTCAGAACAAGAAAAAGAAGAGAGCTAAGGTTGATGCGGAAGGATCTTCTCAGCAGAAAAAACTAAAGAAACAGGTTGAGGTCTTACCCACTACTTCTGCAAGAAGACGGGACACATGAATAAAGAGTGTCCCAAGTAAGCCACTGGGCGTGCAAAGAAGGGTATGCTTCTAACTTTAGTTTGTTCTGAAGTTAATTTAGCTTTTGTAGCTAAGGATACTTGGTGGGTAGATTCTGGTACTACTACTCACATAAGTATGACTTTGCAAGGTTGCTTATAGAGTCGACCGCTAAGTGATGCTGAAAGATTCATCTTTGTGGACGACAACAATAAAGTTGCAGTGGAAGCTATGGGGACTTTCAGATTACAGAAAAAAACTGGATTTTGTTTGGATTTATATGTGACATTTGTTGTACCATCTTTTAGACGGAATTTAATTTCTATTTCTAATTTTGACAAATCAGGTTTTTCTTATTCTTTCAGAAATAATAAAGTTTGTCTCTTTCAAAATTCAAATTTTATTAGTTCCAATTCTTTAATTGATAATTTGTATATGCTCGATGTTAGTTCCTATAACGAAATATTGTAAACAAGTTCACATGGTACAAAGCAAAAATAAAGGGGGAATTCCGCCACTTTATGACACAAGTGTTCAGGTCATATCTCTAAATAGAGAATTCAGAGGCTTGTGTGGGATGAATTCTTGAACCTCTAGATTTAACAGACTTTCAAGTCTGTATCGAGTGCATCAAGGGGAAACGAACAAACGATAGAAAATTGGGTGCCAAGAGAGCTACATATGTCTTAAAACTAATTCATATGAATATCTATGGTCCATTCCCTACAGCTTCATGAAATGGACAACAATACTTTATTACATTCATAGACGACTACTCTCGTTATGGGTACCCATATTTAATTTATGAGAAGTCTCAATCCTTGGACGTTTTTAAGTTTTTCAAAGCTGAAGTTGAACTTCAACTTAGAAAGAAAATTAAGGCTATCAAATCGGACCGTGGTGGTGAATACTATGGGAGAAATGACAGGTCAGAAGAACAATGTCCAGGACTCTTTGTAATTTTCCTCAATGAATCTGGAATTATTCAGCGATACACCATGTCGGGCAAACCCAACATGAACGGTGTTGCAGAACGATGAAACCGGACTCTTAAGGATATAGTAAAGAGTATGATTAGTCATTCCTCCTTGCCAGAGTCACTTTAGGGAGAAGCTTTAAAGAACGCATTGTACATCCTTAATAGGATACCTAGTAAAGTAGTTTTCGAAACCCCCTATGACCTTTGGATGGGCAAAAGGCCTAGCATAAAGCAATTACACATTTTGGGTTATCCAGCTGAGGCACGACCTTATAGGCGAAATGAAAGAAAACTGAACTTAAGGACAGTTAGTTGCTATTTTGTTGGTTACGCTGAATGCTATCAGGGCTACAAGTTTTACGATCCCACATCAAAATCCTTCTTTGAAATGGGAAATGCGAGATTCCTTATGGGTGTTGAGTTTGAAGGGGAAGGAAACATAAGAAATGTTGTCTTTGAAGAACAATCTGCTATTGACGGTGATCAGGTCTTTGTACCTATTGCTGTTCAAGAAAGAATTTTCTTCGAAGGGGAACAAGTTATTGACGGTAATTTGGTCTCTATACCTATTGCTATTTAAGACACAGTTCCAACTCTAGATAACAATGTTTAGGCTCAGGATCCTATTCCTAACATTATTCTAGACCTAGACAACAATGAGATTCTTCCTCCAACACAACCTATAGAAAAAACTTAACAATCTCAAGAAGTGTCATTAAAGAGATCTACTAGGGAAATGATAAGTGCAATTTCAGATGAATTTATCATCTTTCTCCAAGAACATGAGGATGACGTTGGTTTAACAGAAAATGACCCGATCAACTTCTGTCAAGCCATGCGTAGTTATAACTCTCAAAAGTGGATTGATTCCATGAAAGATTAGTTGAAGTCTATGAAAGACAATGACTTTAAAGGATCTCGTCGAGTTACCTGAAGGTGCGAAGCCTATTGGTTGTAAATGGATATTTAAAACCAATAGGGATTCAAAAGAGAATGTCGAGTGATATAAGGCTCGTCTAGTCGCTAAAGGCTTTACTCAAAAGGAAGGCATAGACTATAAAGAGACTTTCTCTTCGATATATTTGAAAGACTCTTTTAGAACTATAATGGCACTGGTGGCTCATTTTGATCTAGAGCTGCATCATATGGATGTCAAGATTGCGTTTCCAAATAGAAACATTAATGAGACAATTTATATGGTACCACATTAGATGGATGTAAAGACTACGGGTCTCAATAGAGACATTGATGAAACGATATATATGGTGAAACCAGAAAACTTTGTATCAGTTGATTCAAAGTGTATGGTTTACGAGTTAAGGAAATCCATCTATGGTCTCAAATAAACTTCCCGTCAATGGTATCACAAAACTCATCAAATTATTATTTTATATGGTTTTAAGGTAAATACAATTGATAATTGTATACCGCAAGTTCAGTGGGAGTAAATTTATTTTTCTAGTGCTATATGTCAATGACATACTGATAGCTAGCAACAATTTAGGCTTATCACACGAAACCAAGATATTTCTAGCTAAGAATTATTTTGGGGATGCCTATTTTGTATTAGGAATAAAGATACCCCAGGGCATCATTGGGTTATCACAAAAGAATTCTATCGATAAGGTGCTTGCTGAATTTGGCATGAAAGATTATGCACTAGGAAATACTTCTGTCGGTAAAGGAGACATGTTTAGTCCCAGTCAATGCCCCAAGAATGAGTTGGAAAATAAAATGATGCAAAAGATTCCCTATGCATCGACAATAGGGAGTCTTGTGTACGCTCAAGTATGTACGCGTCCAGATTTAGCATTCATATTTAGAATGTTGGACAGACACTTAAGTAACCTTGGGATGGATCGTTGGAAACCAGCCAAATAGGTTATAAGGCATTTACAGAAAACAAAAGATTACACGCTCACGAATCGAAAAATAGATCGTTTGGAGATCATCGGGTATTCTGATTCCGATCAAGTTTCTAGTTACTAAAGAGAGAATTCATAGTATGATAGTATCTATAGAACATATGGGAACAAACTCCATGATTGCAGATCCACTCACTAAATGTTTCCTACCTAAGGTATTTCATGAACAAACTGCTCGTATAGGTATAGTTTTTATCTGATGATGTGTTGGTTTGGTGGGAGTTTGTGTTTGTTGAATGTTCATTTATTAGATACATATATTTGATTTTTGAAGAATAAAGTAGATGGATCAAATTTTACTTACTCTGAATATGTTCTTTATAATTGTGGTTTAACATAAAGATAGAAAGACTAAGAATCGATCTCACTAAAAACTAAAGTTGGACCAGTTAGAAATAGGCATGTTTGAGACCACATTGCATGTAATTACCATGTTGGTCATCCACATTTGATCTATGTCATTGAGTGTATTAGTATGATGATCATCGCAATTTAGTCACGTCTGTATTGTGATATAAGTTGCGGTAATTCCATTGCTAGTATATGAGATATATGAGATAGACTAGATTGTTTAAGGAGAAGTCTAAGGATAAATAACATACCTATGTGCGCATGAGGAATCTTGTAATATAGTTCATTTCGGAACAATATGTAGCCCAAGTGGGAGATTGTTAGGAAATTTATATTTCCTAATATATTTGGACAACATATTTTAATTTCAATTATATTTGCTATTTAAATTTAATGGGCTAAAATTAAGTGATCTAATTAACTTGGGTAAGCCCATAGACTACACAAAATAATGCAAGTTAAATGTGTAGATATTAGAAATTGTTAGGGTGATTAGGGGATTATGAGGACCCTAATCACACCATATATATAGAAAATATTAGGGTTAAGGTCCCCAATACACCAAATCACTTGACGGCTCCCTTCTCCCCATTTGGAAGAGAATCAATAATCCCATTGAATAACTCAGGAGATATGGTTGAGAAAGATCACGTACCCACTCGATATGTGCCCTACTCGTGGTCGATCGTCGTAGATTTCTGCATCGGTAGTTGATTGTTCATAATGGATCCAGGTACACGATTTATGTCTTAATTTAGAACTCTTGATGATTTGACATGTTACGTCAGATGTTATAGATCCAGATATATGGGATTAAAATCCTAATAAGAAAATTGTTAGGAAATTTTATTTCCTAATCTGTTTTGGGCAATATATTATTAACACAATTATATTTGGGTTAAATGTATGGATACTGAAAACTGTTGGGGTGACTATGGGATTATGGGAACCCTAATCACACCATATAAATAGATAATATTATGGTTATGATCCCTAATACACTAAATCATCCTGATGGATCCCTTCTTCCTATCTAGAAATGAATCGATAATCCCATTGAGGAACTCTAGAGATTTGGTTGAGGAGGACCACGTACCCACTCGATCTGTGTCCTTCTTGTGATCGATTTTTGTAGATTTACGCATCAGTATTCAATTGGTCGTAATGGATCCAGGTATGCAATTTACGTGTATATTAGAACTTCTGGTGATTTGACATGTTGGATTGCCTTAGTGACAGTTTTTGAGGTTGTTGAGTTTGTTCTATAGGTTGCGTTTAAGGAAGAATCCCATTGTTGTCTTGATTTGGAACAATGTCAGGAATAAGAGCCTGAACCTAAAAATTATTATCTAGAGCCGAAATTGTGTCTTGAACAACTAGCACAACATGTCGAATCATCAAAATCTATAACACCTAACACAACATGTTGAATCATTAAAAGTTTTATATTAATACCTAACACAACATATCGAATCTCTGTAGATCTAAATCCATAACACCTAACACAACATGTAGAATCATCAAAAGTTCTATATAAACACATAAGTTTGCGTACCCGTATCCATTAAGATCAACTAACTACCGATGCAGAAATCTGCAACAATCGATCATAAGAAGGGCACGGATCGAGTGGGTACGTGATCTTCCTCAACTAAATCTCCGGAGTTCCTCAATGGGATTATCGATTCTATTTTAGATGGAAAGAAGAGAGTTGTCAAGTGATTTGGTGTATTGAGAACCATAACCCTAATATTTTCTTTTTATATGGTATGATTAGGGTTCCCATAATCCTCTAAACACCACCACAGTTTCCAGTGTCTACACATTTAATCCACATTCTTTTGAGTAGTCTACGGGCTTATCCAAATTAATTTGATCACTTAATTTTAACCCATTAAATTTAAATAGCAAATATAATTGAAATTAAAATTGTTTCCCAATATATTAGGAAATATAAATTTCCTAATAATCTCCCACTTGGACTACATATTATTCCTAAATCAATTATATCACAAGATTCCTTAGGCGCACATCTGTATGTTATTTATCCTTAGACTTCTCCTTAAACAGTCTAGTGCATCTCATATATCAGTAATGGGATTACCACAACTTTTGTCACATTACAGTCGTGACTAAATCACGATAACCACCATACTAATACACTCAATGACATAGATCAAATGTGGATAAGTAGTATGGAAATTACATGTAATGTGATGTCGTACATGCCTCCCGTCAATGGTATCACAAAACTCATCAAATTATTATCTCATATGGTTTTGAGGTAAATACAGTTGATAATTGTGTATACCGCAAGTTCAGTGGGACTGAATTCATTTTTCTAGAGCTATATGTCAATGACATACTAATAGCTAGCAGCGATATAGGCTTATCACACGAAACCAAGAGATTTCTAACTAAGAATTTTAAAATAAAATATCTACCTCTTTTGTATTAGGAATTAAGACACATCGCAATCACTCTCATGGTATCCTTAGGTTATCACAAAAAACCTATATCTATAAGGTGCTTGCTATATTTGGCATGAAATATTATGCACTAGGAGATACTCCCGTCACTAAAGGAGACAAGTTTAGTCTCACCAGTTTAGTCTCACTCAGCGCCCCAAGAATGAGATTAAAAGAAAGATATGTAAAAAGTTCCTTATGCATCGGCAGTGGGGAGTCTTATGTATGCTCAAGTATGTACGCGTCCAGATTTAGCGTTCATAGTTGGAATGTTAGGCATATACTTAAGTAACCCTGTATATAACATTAGATAAAAACAAAATGGGTTATATGGTGTTTATAGAAAGTAATAGACTACATGCTCACTAGTAGATTGATTTTATCTATATATTTTCTTTTCGATTTTGGTAGTTTTCTATTGTTCTATTAGTATTTTAAATCATTTTTATATAGATCAGGTGTTTTGAGCAAAAATGGTTGCAAATCAGGCCCGTCGGTAGGACGTTGGCAAAGAAACGAGTGAAAAAATAGCCAACCAGGTGTTCTACCAAGAGCATGCTACAGTGCACTATTGCTCACTACAGCGAGTAAGCTAAAAGGATACTGGCCTTAGCGCACTGTAGCTCGCTCCTACGCGCTGCAGCGCGTGCCTATTTTGTTCTTCTCTCTATTGTTTGCTCACTGTAGCGCGTTCCGCACATGCTACAGCGTCGTTACACCAACTGACAATGCGTTTTAAAGATATTTTAGGATTTTTTGAGAAATCTATTTATACCCTTTGATGCATCCATTGTCAAAGACGTTTTTGGAGCCCTAGAATCATACTAAGCAAATGAGATAATCATTGGAGAAGAGGAAACATTTTGGAGCGGATTTTGCGGAAGTGGAATCATCCACCCTTTAGATTTGGCTATCCTCTCTTGTTTATCTCTTTCATTCAAAAAATTTGGTTGGTTATTTTGAGGATGTACATATCATTTGTAGTTGAATATTTGGTTATGGCCATGTGTAGCTAAACAGTTATTATCTAAGGATTAATGTAGTTCACAAATATTGTGTTTGAGTAAATCTATGTTTTGTTAATGGTTGTTTATACATATTCGATTGTGTTTACCATTTTATCATTTCCATTGTATTATTGTATATGATATTGTGGTTAATTTGAGAATACGGGGTTTGACGCTCCGGAAAGGTAACCCCGGTTTCGGACTAGGTTTAAACACAACACAAGTTCTAATGTTTTGGGAGATTATTAGAACTTGTACAATCCATGAGGTTGAGACAAGACACATGTAATCATTTAAATGCTTGATAGGGATATCGGTTTTGACATGGTCACATATTCACTCACTTTACAGTCGGGAGAGATAATGAGTGAGTTTTAGAAATCTATATTGTTGAATAAGTTAATAACCATTAGTGTAAACTAGACTAAATCATGCATGTATGAGTAAATGAAGTTAATCCCTGGATAATCCATTCCCATCGAATTCATTCCAAGTATTGTAGTTTAATTTATTTTAATATTTCGAACACTTATGAAATCTTCAATAGTCTAGATAAAATTGAATTATTTTAATTGTAGTACTTAGCTTGTTCTAACGATAAATCCCAGTGGACGATACTGGATCTTCGGATCTCTTTATTACTTTTTGATCCCGTGCACTTGCGAGTAATTCAAAGCGCATAATTTATTGTAATCCTCACTTATCGAAAGACATATTATTTAGAGATCATTGGGTATGCTAATTATGATCAAGTTTCTAGTTGATTAAGGCAAGAGTTGAGGATAAACAAATTTCCATGGAACATATAGGAACTGATTCTATGCTAGTGGACCCGATAACCAAGGGCTTAACCCCTGACATTTTTTTGAGCACGCTGCTCATATGGGTGTTATCTCTAATAATATCATGGTTAAGTGGGAGTCATTCTTTTATGTTCTCCATGTCTTATGTTATACATGGATTATTTCGTTTTCTGTAGAATAAAGTTGATGGTTTATGATTCTATTTTTGAACTCACTTATGTTTTCTATGTGCAATACTCACGTTGCATTAAGGACTTTGGATTGATCTCACTAAAGACTAAAGAAGAACCAGTTGGAAATAGGCATGTCGGATATCACATTACATGTAATTTTCATACTACTCATCCACATTTGATCTATATCATCGAGTTTATTAGTATGGTAGTCATCGTGATTTAGTCACAACTATAATGTGACAAAAGTTGTGGTAATTCCATTACTAATATAGGAGATGGACCAAATTGTTTAAGGAGAAATCTAAGGATAAATAACATAAAGATGCGCGCCTAAGGAATCTTGTGATATAATTGATTTAGGAACAATATGTAGCCCAAGTGCAAGATTATTAGGAAATTTATATTTCCTAATATATTTGGGCAACATATTTTAACTTCAATTATATTTTCTATTCAAATTTAATGGGATAAAATTAAGTAATATAATTAATTTGGGTAAGCCTATAGACTACTCAAAAGAATGTAGATTAAATGTGTAGATACCAAAAATTGTTAGGGTAATTAGGGGATTATGGAAACCCTAATCACACCATATACATAGATAATATTAGGGTTATGGTCCCCAATACACCAAATTACTTGGTCATTGTCTTAAAAGTAAACTTTTTGTGAAAATAAATATTATTGACACATTTTTTAATTTTATTTTAAAACTATTTTTTAAACATGTTATTTTTACTAATTTTATAGAAAATAAATAAAAGGAAATAAAAGGAAAAATAAGACATTTTCGTTTGTTTGTTTTTTGTCATGAACTTAATGAGGTATTGTTTTTTAGTTTTTTCTTTTTTTAATAATTCAAAAGAAATTAAGTTTTGGTAAAAAAGTTGGTAAAAATTAAAAATAAATTGCTTTAAAAACATTAAAAAAAATATGTAAAAGTCTATATAATAAGAATCTTAGTATATGTAAATTTATTTTAAAAAATATCTGAGATAATTAACCTAAACAAAATTATCAAATTTAAATATATAAATGTTGAGACCTGTTTCGACTAACAGTTCACCGTTTTAAATTTTATCAATAATATGAAACTGTTAAACGTAATCTTACGATATTCAAATTCCGCGATCGGCTACTATTAAAAATCATTAAGTGGATATATTTGTCATTTGAGCAGAATAATTGGATCTATTACAAAAAAAATATATATATATAAAAAGTTGATCATTGTTCAATCTTGATAACTTGTTGGACTGTATGCATATTAGACCGTCAAATTTGGACCCTGGTAAAAAAAGCTTAGTTTTTATTGAAACTGAAAAGAAGAAAATAAAGTTTATCGTGTAATATATCAAATTTAACAACAACAAAATCATAGATTCAAATTGACAGGGGCTAAAAGTGTGATTTATTTAAAAATATTTAGGAACCAAACGTGACTCAAGACAATTGGCACGTTTTCTGAAATAAATAAATAAATTAGATTACTATTGGTATTAGTAGGCTTGGGGAGATGAGGCGTTCTCGTTTTTTATGGTCGCACTTTACGATTGTCTAAAAAAGTGGTTAGTTGAGGTGCGCGCAAAGTCTTATTTAAAAAAAGACAAAATATATTTTAAACCCTCTAATTATTGACACATTTCTATATAGTCCAATTAGTTTTTTTTTGTTTCAGTTTAAACTTGTGACGACCCGATTTTCAGGGCCGTCACACGGTTTCTCCCCTTGGAGAAATTAACATTAAAACCGATTGACCGAATTTTCATTCTAGAAAATCCGATAAATTTTAAAATGCGATGGCGATAATCTTAGTTGTCGATTTTTCAACGGTAACTAATAAATATAATAATTACAATTTAAATACAACTGAAAACCCATTAATTTATTTCAAATTACTCCGAATTTTTTTACAAACGACGGCGACAATTTTATTTATCAACGACGATAATTTTACTAAATAAATAATATTTTAATTAATAAAAACCTGATAAATTTTACACGCGACAACGATAATTAGAATTATCAAATTTATAATTTATCAATTTATCGAATCGAATTTACGACAATAAATAATAAAATACAACTATTACAATTTTTAAATAGAAATTCCACTACAAGTTCCTTGCACCGTCTCGCTCGCGTCGGCCTTGCAATCAAATTTGTGGGGTTGTGAGCCAACGCTTAATAGAACTCTAACCCTTCTAATACGTACATTTAATTAACGCGACACACATAAACCACATTAGCATGATTTTCACATCATCAAAATTATTTCATATAATTTAATAGGTAAAATTCCACAACAATTTATCATAAATCACACAATAGGAAAATTAAATACATACATTAAAAGAGTTAGGAATTATACCTGAAATTTTCAATAGATAATAAATTGAGAAATTATATTTTTCTTTACTACTAAGCTCTTCTTCCTTGCCCAGCTGCTTCGGCCCTTCTATTCGTGTGTGTGATCTCCAACCACCAAGAGATTCCTCCCCTTTAACTCTCATTTTATATATAGATTATAATATATATCATAACTAGGGCATAACCCGTGCCTGAAGGCACAAGTGAAAAAAAAATTGAATCTCCTGTCTATACAACAATATAAACTTAATAATAAATTGCAACCCATGAAATCTAGTGGAGATTACGATAAAATTCATGAAATATTAAATTGCAACACATTGAAAAGAAATGGCACTGAAAATTGAATATCCAAGCCATGTATTTATCACCAAATTCATCAAATCACAAAACAATGCAAATGAAATCCTAAAATGAATTCTCCAAATTTCAAACAATAATCTTCATACGTGCTAATGCAAATGAAACAACGCTCCAAAAAAATCATCTATTCTTCCAGTCAAGAAATTTACGTTGGGAACAATTGTATTAGGCTCCTAGAACTTTGATCTATAGATTATGGAAGCATAAAACATATCACACAACATATTGCAGCAATGATACCAAAAATTATGGTTAGTTATAAAAGAGTTGTTCACAGATTTCATTAGTTTAGTTCCCATAATGGACTTGATACCCAAAAAAAAAAAATTGTTCCCAACTTTGGTTTAATTATGGACTGAAAGCAAGGGAAAATGGTAATGTAACTAAAGAACTTTGTAAAAAATCAATCTCATAAATAGGTGTGTCCAAATTCTCAAGCATTTTCAACAGTCGTTGAGTTCTCAACATAGGTGCCCAAGCACAAAAAAGAATGAGGAAAAAAAATGTAAAACACTCAAATGTAGGCTATTAATGAAAAACACTAATTTCACAAACTAATGAAAATTTGATTAAAAACCTCACTATAATTTTAGACAATTATTAATTAATAGAATTTAAAAAAAAAAACTCAATCCTAATTAAGAGGGAGTGGGAGTAAGTAAGAGGGAAGAAGGCTTATTTAGGTGGCTCGTTTAGATGCAAAAAAGGGACATCATTCCATGAATGATTTATTGAGAGTCCAAAATTCACTTATGTTGAATCGAAACTCAATTGTACATGAATCGATTGATGAATCAAATGAGAATATTGTAAGCAAATGCAATTAAATTCATAGACAAAAAACACTAATTAAACTAAATCGAAGAAAAAACCTAAATTTAATCAAATTGATAAACACAATTAACAGTTGAAACCTAAGATCTAAACAGTAGAATGATAATTGACACTCTGAACAAATTTGAGAAGAGAGGAAGAAAGAGAGATGACTTGGATTGAAGGTCACGGCCTGCAAAGAGAGATCGGGCGACGAAAGGTGTAGATGTAGAAGAACAGAGATCGTTCCTGAGATGTAGGCGAACGTGGAAGGTGGGATTGGACGACGATTTCAAGTTTTTCTGAGAATACATGTCACACCCCACCCCGGACACCCATCATCCTGGGGCCGGCGTGACGTTGACACAATATTACCTGAACGTCAAACCAATCAGAATACGAGAATAAATATATATTAAATACGCAACCATTAAAGCCGACATGTAAATAACTACACACTCTTATTTGGGGACACACTCGTCCCTACAAACTTATAATAATAATAATAATAATAATAATAATAATAATAATAATAATAATAATAATAATAATAATAATAATAATAATAATAATAATAATAATAATAATAATAATAACGATAAATACAACTAAGAACCTCTCATAGGTTTGTTTCCAACAGCTGCTCCAAACTAATCCCTCACTATAGTATCACCGGACTCTACCTAGTGCCAATAGGGGACCGACTCCTAGCTGGTTCACCTGCGAGTGTACTGCATTCTTAATAAAAACCATTTTTAACATAATAATAATGCATTCTAAATAATACAACATCTAAATGGATCAAGTATAACGCGTATAAACAAACACATTTTTAACAGTAGTATAAAAATCATATACCACAAGAAAACTCCTTCTTCCCCCCTCCCGTTTCCTATTTTCTGTTTTGTGTTTCTGACCCGCCACTCTCTCTCTTTTCCTCCTTCCTAATTCTGACAACCCTCAACACCAACCACCACCATCGAACCAACCAAACGATGGCACAACACACATATACACACACACAGCAGACATACACGCACACATCCACTGCTCTCTCTCTCTCTAATATACCGCTGGCGAACTCCGGCGATACCCACACAACCAAACCAAACAGTCATACACACACACAAAACACACAACCACACACCCACCTTCAACGGGCCACCACCGGAGCAGCCACCCCTGCCGAAGAACAGACAGCACATACAGACCCACTTCTTTCTCTCTCTATCTCTCACTTACCGTCGACCCAATTAACCGACGGCGACACACACACATCCAAACCACCCTCCGATTTCCACACCATCGAACAACCACACAACAACAACGGTGACACGCACATACTTCAGCGACAACAGTAATGATCAAAACACGCACCACCTCCACCGCCGGAACACCTACACACACACGGCACACACAATACACACATATAAAATCGCCAAAACGAAGGAACACACGCACACAACCGTCGATAAACAGTAACACATACATACAAACAAAACACACATACTCACCGCCGGCGAACCATAACGACGAACCACGCCGGACTGCCTCCTCTCTCTCTCTTTCTCTCTCTTCATTCTCTATTTCTGCTCCTTCTCTCCCTCTGTATGTATGTAAGTGTGTATATATATATAT
Organism: Eucommia ulmoides; assembly: GCA_016647705.1. Lineage (NCBI taxonomy): Eukaryota > Viridiplantae > Streptophyta > Magnoliopsida > Garryales > Eucommiaceae > Eucommia > Eucommia ulmoides. The sequence goes on along the minus strand of JAENRU010000234.1, from coordinate 332,919 downwards.
ATACGTGTGTGTGTGTGTGTGTGTGCTGAAAAAAAAAAAAAGGGCCCAAGCCCCATACCGCCAACGACTTTCTCTCTCTCTCGGTTTCTCTTGATTCTTCTCGATCCTTCTCCGTTTTTTTCTCCCTTCTTTGCCATGCGTGTGAATATGTATGAATGTATGTATATATATATATATATATATATATATATATAGTATATATATAGATGTGTGTGTGTGTGTGTGTGTGTGTGTGTGTTGTTTACAAATGAGGGTCGGCCAAGTGCCCTTCCACCAACGTCTCTCTCTCTAAAAATTATATATATATATAATTTGCACAATCCTCCCCCTTTAATTTAGGTTAAGCAATAAATTGAACCAATTTTAAGGTTATATAAATACAATTTGACCCCTAAACTTTTAAATCACACAATTAATAGCGCTATCCACCCCGTTATTTCCTAATGTGCTTCAATGTGACTAAATTGGTACGTATAAGAAAATTAGGGTCTTACAATAGAAACACTAAACAAACGCCACATAAGTAACCACTAAAAAAATGCCATCAAAGATAACAGGGGAGTAGACTATCAAAGAGTGAGAAGATAGAAATTAGGTTTGAGGTACTGAAATTAGGGTTGAGGTTCAACATACCTGAAATTTCTAAGAAATAGAGAGAGAATTTGTTGAAATCGGAGCTCCTAGTTCGAGCATTAACAAAATATTAGCTAAAATCAGATTCGTCCAAACAAAACAAACAGTAAATGGATGGCAACAATTGATCTTCTTAAGTAAACAATAAACAAATAGTGGGAAACGACGAAACAATGAAAAGGTTGGAGGAGAAGCTCACCTTTAAATAGAAAATGGTTGGATATATCAAAATGAAATAGGGTAAGAGATGAGCCCTGACCTTCTTTCGTCACCAGCCCGTGGGCACTTGCCACTTCCAACCGAGCTTGATATTGTTCATTATCTTTACAAAAGAAAAAAATAACTTAAGAACTGAAAATTTGGAGGCAAAATGGAAGAATTCGGTTATGTTTCTTTTCTTTGTAGCCCCAAAGTTTTAGAACAAATATCTGGGAATAAATTCTAGTTTTTTGTTTATGATCCAGTGTTTGGTGACAGGGAGTTGAAGGCTTGGAATCGGAATTGGGAATTAATGCAGGTAAACTTTTCAATTGCAATTCAGAAACTGAATTTCCAATTCGTATTAAACCAAATGCTACCTAAGTGGTTTTTGGAGGAATAGAAACATAAATTGAAGAGCAAAAACACAACAAAAAAAACAACTGAAAGTTTTTGTTCCGATTTTCTGTTTCTATTCCCAATTCTCTAAAAATGTGGGATCATGAACGTGGGAAGTCAAAATCTAAAGAATTAAAAAAAAAAAAAAAAAAAAAAAAAAAAAAGCCCAAAAAAATATATCCTTGCCGAAATTGAAACGAATCTTGATTTTTTAAAACCATACCTTTACATTCAGTCTTGGAAACGGTAGTTGTAGTTGTATCTATGAATATTCAAGCGGAAGTGTTAATTCAACAACAAAACAAAGAAAACACATAAATATTTCAGTTGAAACAACTAAGGGAAAAACCTGAAAAAATAATAAAAACAAATCAAGCAATTCAATCCAATCAAGTTAGCAAAAACCTAATCAATCAAGACAAGAAGAGAGGGGATAGAGAGCAAATGTTTTTTTGCTTGACAAAATAGTTAGAATCAGTAATAGTTTATATGGAAACCAAAATATTTGGATGATGAACACAAAGAAGAGCATGAAGACGAAGGAACATTACCTGTCACAAAAAATTGTAGGTTCTCAGATGTATCGTCCCCTTTACTGGAAACTGAATCTGTATTCGTTTAATCAATGGCATCCGATTGCAATGTGAGTTCACGAATATATCTATCACAAACTCTTTTTCTTTGTCAAAGACAATGCATACTTGAGTGAACGTTTTAGAAAATCTGTAAATCACACCCAAAAAAAAAAAGAACAAATTTCCAGATTTGGGCGTATAAATTATTAAAAAACTGGACATAAATAGTAAAAGAGAGATAACAGATGCTTTACAGTGACCCCTTGCAGATTCTAACTCTTCAAGTAAGAAATAAGTCAGCGCAAGATTATCTTCTACCTTAACATATTTGAACACATCAAATAAAGCTAACATGTTTAAATATTAAACAAATAAATTATAAATTCAAAAATAAATAAATTAATGCAGTGTCAGCTGCCGTCGGTTGTCGCAATCGCATGCGTCAAACAATTCAAGAGTTCAAAATAAACAGCACAACAACATCCAAAACAATTTAAGAGTTCAAATTAAACATAATATGCAACATAAATCATGTTAACCAAAATTAACAATTTACATTTTAAAACAATTATATAAAATTAAAAGTAATTAACACAACCCTAAACAGTAAACACATTAATCGAATCTCATACACAAATACATCAATTCAAAATCTATCCACTCAAAACAAATTCAAAGAGGCCAATACCTGTTTCGCAGTAGATTCGAGAAGTTTTTCTACAAAACAAAAAAAAAAAAAAAAAAAAAAAAAAAAGAAACAGATCAAGCTAATATCACACCCCAAGAAGTTTTGGTATTAATTTCGGCCATATATGGTCAATTAGGACCAAATCAAGAACAGAAAATAGAAAAGCCTATTTTCTTTACTTTAATAGACACAACCAATAGAGTTTATAGAACAAAAACATATTTGTAAGACCCTAATTTTTATTTAAGTCATATTTTATAACATTTCAAAAATAACGGGGTAGATGGTGTAATTTATTATTTGATTTAAAATTTTATGGGGTCAATTCGTAATTTAAAAAAAATTAAAAAAAAAATATCAAAATTTAAATTGGGGTTTAATTAATAATGTAAAGAAAATCTAGGGGAGGATAAGTAATTGGAGAAAAGAAATTATATATATATATATATATATATATATATACTGTGTTGTGCGATCAAAACGAAACACAGAACCGAGAAAGATCGAGATCCATTGACGTGGCAAGCTAGGAACAAATTGATCCACTTAATTATGCAATCGTGATCTCAACGAAAAATGAAGCAGGAGCAGAAACAGAGGAGAGAGAGAGGGGTAGGTCCGGTGGTCAGGGGGTGGTGAGATCAGACGAGCGTGGGGTGAGCAGGTTCGTTCGGTCAGTTGGTCGATCGTTGGTGGTGCCAACGATGTGATGTCCAGTTCATTGTCGATGGTGTGGGGTGCCCGATAGGGTGATCGTCACTGTTTCGTCGTAGGTTGCCGTCAGTCAGTTCGGCGGTGGGCTATTCAGCAGCCGGTGGTAGTGTGCTGGGTCGACGGTGAGCTTCCGATGGCCGTTATTGACGTTGTTATGTGTGGTGCCGTTGATTGCGTGTGAGTGTGTGAAAGTCAACGGTGTGTGTGGTTGTCTCTCCGATTATTCATTCGGCGATCGAATGAGTGTGTGTTGTGTGTGCGTTCTACTCTGTTCAGTTTTTCTATTTTCTGTGTTGTGCAGCGTGTGTTCGTGTGTTTTTTCGTTCTGTCCGACGGTGACGATCGGTTGCATGTGCAACGGCGTTGGTGGCTCTGCTCAATCGGTGTGTGTGTTGTCCTGCAGTGTGTGTGCGTGTTGTATGTGCATGGTGGTCGCCGGAGTTGGCCGGAAAGTTAGAGAGAGGAGAAGGTGGGTTTGACGGTGTATGGGTGCTCTGTTTTTGCCAATAGCGTGCGTGTGTGTGAGTTTTATCAAAACGTGTGGGTTCGTGTGTGTTTATGTGTTCTGGGTGTGTATGTGTGTAATCAGTGTGCATGGTGGTGCGTGGTGGTGGCCGGAGTTGTCGCCGGAAAGTTAGAGAGAGAGAGAGAGCAGTAAGTGTGTGTGTGTGTGGACGATCGGCAGTGCATGGTGGTAAACGTGGAAGTGTGTGGGTTCGTTTGTCCGGTGGTACATGTGTTTGGTTGGTGGGACGGCGAGACTTGATCGACGGCGAGATCTCGTCGGCGGTGGCGAGACAGCAAAACAGAAAACAGAAACGCAAAACAGAAAAAGGAAAAAGGAAAAAAGAAAAGAAAGAAAAAAATAAAAGGAAAATTTGCACAAACCACCCCAATAGAAATAAAAATCCAATCTCGCGGCTATTGGAAAATCCGGGAAAAGTAGAATTTCGAACTTCTTTAATATATGTATTTAATTGTTTAAATTGAAATGGCGATAGGAAATAGTGAGACTATTCACATGAATAAATTTGATATAATAAACTGTAACGGAGTAACATTAGTTGAATAGTAATATTTCATAATAAAATACGGGGAATAAAAGATCACGGGAATTAGGGCATGCATTTAATGGTTACGTATTTTTTTACATTAAATATTAATTTAGGCCATGTCACTATTAGGTTCACAGGCATCAAAGTACAGGTAAAGAATAGGTGGCTAAAGTCTTCGAAAACGGATAATCAGGTGAGTGTACTGTCTTCTTGCCAAACTATTTTCTATGTATATATATGATGACATATGTGTTCACTTACACTGTACGATTTCATAAATGATATGGATCAAACAGGTTTTTTGGGTGAGTTGGTAAAATGAATTTCCGGGGAATTGTGTTGGTTTCTAAAAAAAATGATTAAAATAATTTTCGTTGGATATGGATGGTTTTGAAAAGAGTGGAAAATATATGGTTTTATAAAAAATGCTTGGTTTTCTAAAAACAAAGGTAGAAAAATAGTTTTTACTGAAATCGGTGGTACAAAGATGGAAAACTGATTTTTTTACTGAAATTGGTGGTACTTTTAAAAAGGAGAGTGAAAAACGTGATTTTAAAAATTCTCCTCGAAAGGGGTATGGGTTATATTTCTCCTTGTAAGGGGTGTGGATTCTTCCCATGGGATGTGAATGTTTCTCCCCGAAAGGGGTGTGGATTACATTTCTCCCCGTAAGGTAGGGATGGTCATGGGCTGGGGGGCCTGCCCAGCCCGAACGGCCCAGCCCTATTTTTTTAGGGCTTGGACTTAGGGTTTGAGCCCACGTGCCGGGCTTGGGCCTAAGTATTAGGGCTCGATCAAAATTAGGGTTGGGATTCCGTGATCTCCGTGTCACCTGGAAATAATCCACAAAACCAAAAACATTTTTTTGTATTGTCATTTTTTAATTTGTCATAACTAACCTGTAGTGGTATAAACACTTCTCTCATGTCTTTAACATTTGATGTTGTTGGTAATTGTAATTCTCTTAAGAAGTTATGCCACACTCCGACTTTTGCTTCATGTCTCAAGATAGCACCGACGACGTTTAATGCAAAAGGTGAACCACCACATTCTCTCATAACAGACTTGGTCAGTGGCTCAATGGTTAGGGAATTTGAAACTTCTCCTACTTTGCCATGAAATATCTTTCAACTTTTTCGGAAATAGGGTTTACATACATATTTTCATCGATTTCTAGATGGATAAACCTTCAGTTCTCTAGTAATGAAAATGACGCACTTCGGATTTTGAAAAATGAGATAAAATTAAAGGTTAATAGCACTTTACCCCCCTGTGATTTGAAAATCACGCACTTACCCCCCTGTGATCAGATATTTGTTACACTTATCCCCCTATATCAGGAGGGTAAGTGGTTTGAAAATCTAACTACAGGGTGGTAATTTTCAAACCATAGGGGGGTAAGTGCAAATCGGTCAAATCACAGAGGGTAAAATTTAATTAACCCTAAAATAAATAAATATGAAAGTATTTTTTTTCTTTTTTGAAAAATATTAAAGAGATGGGATTTTTAAATTGTCAGTTTTCTCATAAAATAACATGAGCCAGTTTTAGAAAAAGGAGTCGCCACCTAGCATTGAGTTCAAAGGGTCACCAGATTTTTGAAAGGCGATTTGAAAAATGGTTTAAGTAAAATTTTGACTCCAAAAAGTATGGTCTGACCAAATATTCGTTTTTAAGGGTTCGGGAGTCAGTTACGCTCAGAAAGAGTGCTAGGCACCGTGAGACGCCCGACTGAAGACGGTACTTTATCCAAATTAAGTCTAATCAAAATTTAAATCCGAATGTTTTATTTCATTTTCAAATATGTTTTTCGAATTTTTTTTAATTAATTTTTTAAAATTTTAATTTATTTTTTAATTTCGTTTTTCTTTTTCTATTTTTAAAAAAAAAATGAGGAGAAAACTTTTTTTTCGAATTTTTATAGAATGGAAAAATAATTTTTTATTTTGTTTTAATTTTTGAAATGTTTCTCCGGTATGATCGCTTATAAAATATCGATGATTTAATAAGGATGATTCCCGGGGGGTTTAATGTCTCGAGTTTTAAATTTGGATTACTTTGATAAAAGAAAGAAATGATGCCAATTTTTTATTTATATTTTTGAAACAAAACATAGGGGAGTTGACCTGGTTTAGAAAACATGATAAATCACATTTTTTAGAAAATTTCATTGTTTAAAAAAACACAATTCGGGGTGATTCTACACCCCCCCCCCCCTGTTACGAGGGTGATTCCACCCCTCGTAATAGTGGCAGGCGGGGGAAGGAAGGGTGGGAGAGAGGGGAGAGACAAGTCAAACCAAAAAAAAAAATAGGCATGCAATTGAAGAACGCTTGAGGAATTTTCACTAACGGGCAATTGTCTTGCAAAAGCAAACTCGAAAGCTTACAACATTCGAGCATATCTAGCAAATTTGTCAAGTTTGGATTGGCTACAAATGAGATACGTGATGCATTTTTCCATTCTTTGGCTTCAGGTTCAGGCTCTTTACACCGTCCAGCTCTGACCAATTGCTTGTATTCCATTCCACCTTCAACTTCAACATAGGTTATTCTTAGCACCAAATCACGAACCACGTCATGCAGTTTCACGAATCCTTCAATTTCACATCTTTCAAGTAAAGACGCATTGATAAGCTCTCATAATATTTCTTGTCCCTTGTCTTTTGAGTCAACTAAAGTCCCATCACGTAATAGAAGCCATTCCGCTCGCCAATAGTAGATCAAAGTGGATTTCTTGATCTCTGTGTCCTCTGGAAACAATCCACAAAACAAAAAACATTTTTTTTGTATTTTCATCTTTCAATTTGTCAAAACTAACCTTTAGTGGCTTAAACACCGTTTCCATGTTTTTAAAATTTGATGTTACTAGTGTTTGTAATTCTCTTAAGAAGCTACGCCAGACTCCGTTATTTCCTTCATCTCTCAGGACAGCACCGACCACGTAAAGTGCAAGAGGCAAACCACCACATTTTCTCATAACAGCCTTGGCTAGTGGCTCAATGGTCGAAGAATTTGAAACGTCTCCGACTTTGCCATACAATATCTTCCAACTTTCTTTTTCCGACAGTGTTTACTAGAATGTTGTCATCCGTTTCCATGGATCGACAAACATTCAGTTCTCTAGTAGTTAGAACAACCTTACAACCATTGTTTTGGTTTGGCTTTAGGAACCCAACTCTACTTAAATCGACCATGTCCCAAAGATCATCCATCAACAACATGTATTTTCTTCTAAGATGTTGGCCATGCAATCTTCTTGCTGAACTTTCTTCTGAATCAGCTTCATTTATATGTACAGACAAGCGTTGGGCAACTTCAGCCTGAGCTTTTTGTAGTCCCAAGAATTCGAGATTGTCACCCAAATTACAACATCAAACATTTCTCTAATTTCGGGATTATTGTTTAGCAATTTTAGTATAGTCGTCTTCCCTACACCACCAAGTCCCCAAATACCAAGCTTTGTGATCTCCTTCTTGCTTATTTGAGTTAATACCTTTCTCAAGTTCCCATCGGTCGAAGATAATTCCACTAAACGTGAAATGGGTACCAGTTGAACTTGTTCTGGCCCTGGATCGGTCAGAAAATCAGCGTTATTTGCGCCACTACTCGTTTTCTTTTTGAGATCTTCAACGGACTCAATCATTTCCACCACAAGCTCACCAAGCATCACATGAGCATGAATATTAGGAAACAACCCTTTTAAGCATCTTTTGTCAGCATTGTATTCTTCTTCTATTTGCATTGTTTCTGTTACGACATTGTCCACGCAGCGAAGCCAATCCCTGCATAACTCTGTGGGAACCTTTTGTTGCTTAAGTCGGTCTATTTTATTTTTCAAGTCCTTTCTCATACAACACAATTCGGAGACATCCTCTTTCAATTTCTTGAGATTTTTTCTTAGATTTTTGAATAAGTAATTCGTTTGTGGATCGGCTCCCATATTTTTTTTGAGTGGCTGAAATAGTTTCAATTTTTTTTATTTTTAATTTTTCATTAATTAAAATTACTAATTTTTTTTTTTATTTAGATACATATTTTGCGCCTTACCTGTAGAACCCAAAAGAACTCGGTTTATATTTTTTTAAGGGTGCATTTGGGTGAGGGGTTGTTTGAATAAGAAATTTAATTTGGCAAGGAAAAAAAAAGAAATTTTTATTGAATAATTGACAAATTTAAAATTTTTACTCATGCAGAAATTAAGCACGTGCTCAATTCTTTAAGAAAATAAGTTGAGCATCATATTTAAGAGAAAATTTAGAGGGAGAAAAAAAAAAGTATCTCGTCCTTGCTGAAAAACCAGTCCAAATCGTCTGGACAAATCGCAATTGAACTTGAAGCTATACAAAAGTCGCAAGTCCACTGCAAAATTATCGCAAACAACTGAAATATGCATCGCTTCTTGCTGAAAAAATAACTTTAGATTTGTTGAGACCAAGAGCAAATTCAAAGAATATAGAGAAATGAATCGAAAGTAGGAACCTGTTAATTGATGGCGACGGTGTAGCTGCGTGAGGTTGACGGCGGGCGATGGGGTTCTGGATCTGCGACGGCGGCTGTTCGGGGAAGAGATTGACGGATTTGAGCGCAAACAAAGTAGTGTGATGTTGTTGATTCTCTATAGAGTATTGTTGTTGCAGAAAATAAGTAAAGAACGAGTTTACCAAAATTTCTTGGGATGAGTCGCGGACTAGGTCGCTCTCTTTAAGACGTTTCGCGGCTCTGCCCAAGAACGTGCAAGCAGTGTATCAGCCCCGTCGTCCCCAGGATAAAACAGCCCAGAATTCTCCTCTGTCTAGGACGTTCTTTGCACTGTAGAAGTCCCGAATACCAAACACCCCCACACACTATTCGCAAAACGAACAAACTGCTCGGAAACCAAAATAGGACTGACAAAACAGTACCGGAACAAATCGGAACAATTCCGAAAGATCAAAAAAAATTGTTTCGGAACAGAAACAGAAACAGAAGCTTAAACAGAAAAAAAATTCCGGAACAGAAACAGAAACAGAACTGGGAGCAGAAACAGAAACGGAACTGGGAGCAGAAACAAAAAACACTGTTTTTTGTTCTATATTTGTTCTGAAAAATGACCACTATTTATAGGAGAATAAAAATAAAAAAAAAAACGTTTGAATTAATACCGAAATTAAATAAATAAAAACGTTTTTAAAGAATTTATTCAAAAACGTTTCAAAACGTTTGAAAACGTTTCAAATATTAAAAAACGTTTTTTTTTATTATTTTTTTTTTATCTCCAACGGTTCCAAAAAAAAAATGTTTTGTTTGTTTATTATTTTTTTTTTAATTAAACTATTTTTTTTCTCAAAAAAAATAAATAAGTGCCACCTCATCACACGTGCGGCGCGACGCGGCTCGGCACGGCTGGACGGACGGCGGCGGCGGCGCGCGCGCGTGTGTGGTAAACCGATAGGGATGTAACTCCTCTCCCCTCCACAAAATGTGGGTACCCCTTGGGGCACACCCCAAGTGTCTCACATACCCCTAGATATCCACTTTAATTCTTTAATTTTTCCTCTCCCAACCAATGTGGGACAAAAGGTTTTGAGGAAAAAACCATTTATACACATTTGGCACTTTCTATTCAAAAAATTAAATTAAAATTCATTTGTTTCAACAATCCCCCACTTGAATTTTTAAAAACAATTTTTTCATCGAGCAGTATAATTCAATATAAGATTGTGCATAAGAAAAGGTGTCTATCGACTTGAACCTTTACATAGTGAAGATGCTTTAGATTATACTAGAGTAACTCGTAGTTTTGAACTCTATCTCTAACAACATCACACACACAACCCTATCAGGGTGTAGTCCAAAAGCCCGTGCTTTACGGCCATGCACGTGTATCCCAGTATAGTGAATGCTCTAGAGAATTTTGCCCAAAATTCCATAGGAAGCGGCCACACTTCCACATTCACATAGGTGAATCTATCAAGAGTACTCTTGTAGCTAGGTACTCCATTCAAATATAGAGTATAGATCTCATTAAGAGTTAATAAAAACTCAACCTTCTATTGCTTCAAGATATCATGCTTCAAACAACACATTTATGAAATAGAACTCAATTTTATAGCATGATTTTTCTCATATCACTTCATGATTTGTTATTACCCTTTGAACCTATTTCTTGGGATCTCCAGTCTATAGGTTGGGTTTCCCTCACAAGTGACTCGTCAATCTATAGGCTTGAGTCCCATTCCTTTCGAGGTTTTGTAAACCTTTTCTCGAGCTAATCCTTTCGTCAAAGGATCGGCTAAGTTATCATCAGACCGTACATGATCCACTCTCACAGCCCCTATAGAGATATACTCTCTAATGGTGCTATGTTTGCGACGTATTTGTCGCTTTTTTCCGTTATAATAACGGTTCTGAATCTTTGCAATAGCCGCGGTACTATCACAATAGATCAAGACAGCTGGAATCGGTCTCTCCCATAAAGGGGTATCAGAAAGCAAGCTCCTTAACCACCCTGCTTCCTCGCTAGCCGAAGCTAGTGCAATCATCTCAGACTCCATGGTAGATTGAGCCAAAATAGTCTGTTTCTTAGACTTCCAAGAAACAGCTCCACTAGCTATACTAAATATATAGCCGCTAGTTGCCTTAGAGTCATCTGAAAGGATATTCCAATCAGCATCGCTATATCCTTCCAGAACAGCGGAAAACTTCTGATAATGTAATCCAAGGTTCATAGTTCTCTTTAGATATCTCATAATCCTCTCAATAGCATGCCAATGCTCAATACTAGGTCTACTTGTAAACCTGCATAGTAATCCCACAGCATACGCTATGTCGGGCCTAGTGCAGTCAATGGCATATCGGAGACTGCCAATGATGCTCGCATACTCAGTTTGTCTAACACCGTCACCGGTGTTCTTGAACAACTTCACACTAGGGTCATAAGGAGTACATGCTGGTTTACAATCAAAATAATTGTATTTCTTTAGAATCTTCTCTATATAATGAGATTGATCCAAAGAAATTCCATGTTTAGACCTAGTTATTTTAATACCAAGGATTACGCTTGCTTCACCAAGATCTTTCATATCGAAATTAGCACATAGCATGGATTTTACATTATTCATAACATGAATATTGGAACCAAAAATTAGCAAGTCATCCACATAAATACATATAATGGTGCAAACATTATTTTCAGATTTATAGTAAATGCATTTGTCACTTTCATTTACTTTAAAACCATGTGAAATGACTAGATTATCAAATTTCTCATGCCATTGCTTAGGTGCTTGTTTCAAACCATAAAGAGATTTATCTAATTTGCATACTTTGTTTTCTAGACCAGGAATAATAAATCCTTCAGGTTGGTCCATATAAATCTCTTCTTCTAATTCACCATTTAAAAAAGCAGTTTTAACATCCATTTGATGCACTATAAGATCATGAATTGCAGCAAGAGATAAAAGTACACGAATAGATGTAATTCTAGAGACAGGTGAGAAAGTATCAAAGAAATCTACATTCTCTCTTTGTCTAAACCCTTTGGCTACAAGACGAGCCTTGTATTTATCAATGGTTCCATCCGGATTCAATTTCTTTTTAAGAATCCATTTACATCCTATTGTTTTACAACCAGGAGGTAAATCTACCAAATGCCAAGTTCTATTTGACTCGAGAGTGTCTAACTCATCATCTATAGCCTCTTGCCATAAACTGGCATCTATAGAGGATAATGCATCTTGGAGGGTAAGTGGATCCTCCTCTGAGGTATATGCATAGAAATCCGAACCAAAGTCTTTAGCTATACGAGGTCGTTTACTCCTTCTAGGTTCAATATCTAATTCCTTATTAGATTCATTAATCCTAATGATAGGTTCATTACTAGAAGTCGAGCCCCCACTATTCTTCAATTTGAAAGGAAATTTATCTTCATAAAAATCAGCATCATTTGATTCAATGATAACTTTATCTTTCAAATCATAAAATCTATATGCTTTGCTATTTACCGCATAACCAATAAAAACACGTTCATAAGCTCTACTGGCAAGTTTTCTTCTTTTGGGGTCAGGGATTCGAACATATGCCAAACAACCCCAAGTTTTAAAATAAGACAAATTTGGTTTCTTATTTTTGAAAACTTCATAAGGTGAAATTTTACTTTTCGATTTGGGAACTCTATTAAGTACGTAGCAAACCGTTAATAAAATTTCACCCCACCAGTGAGAAGCTGCACCGGAATTAAGTAAAATAGCAACTACTGATTCAGCAAAAGTTTTATTTTTCCTTTCAGCCTTACCATTCATTTCAGGAGAATACGGTGCAGTTTTTTCATGAATAATCCCATGAGATTTATAAAAATCAATAAAGACATCAGAATCATATTCTGTTCCTCTATCACTACGTAATCTCTTAATTTTCTTATTGCATTGATTTTCAATCTCAGTTACAAAATTCTTAAACATTTCAAAAGCTTCACTTTTATTTTTTCATGAGATAAACATAAGTAAAATTAGAACAATCATCTATGAATGTAATAAAATACCGTTTACCATTCCTAGTCAAGACTCCATCAAATTCACAAATATCTGAATGTATTAAGTCAAGAGATTCAGATTCTCTAATTACTGATTTATGAGGGGTTTTAGTAATTTTAGCTTGACTACAAAATTCACATTTTTCAAAATCATTCAAAGATAATTTAGGAATTAGTTCTAAGTTACTTAAGTTTTTAATAATGCGTTTGTTAACATGACTAAGTCTAGCATGCCAAATATTAAAAGAACACAACATGTAAGCAGAAGAAGAAATTTTATTAATTTCAACATTTAGTTTGAACATTCCATCAGTTGCATATCCCTTCCCAACAAAAATATTATTTTTGGTTAGGGTGTACAAATCAGCCCCAATAGTTTGAGTGAACCCCGCCTTGTTTAGAAGATAGCCCGAAACCAAATTATTTCTCATCTCTGGAGTATGCAGAACATCTTTAAGGATGACTGTCTTTCCAGAGGTAAACTTTAATTCCACTTCACCAGAACCGGCAACAATAGTGGAGTGGGAATCACCCAGCAACACTTTCTTGTCTTCACTTTCAGAATAAGATTTGAACATGGTTCGATCATAGCAGACATGGCGTGAAGCACCAGTGTCTACCCACCACCCTTCGGATCCACCAACTATATTGATTTCAGAAATCATAGCTATAAGTTGGTCCTCGGTAAGATTCGCCTGTGGAACAGGACGACGTCTTTGCCGGCAGTTCCGAGCCAAATGGCCCGCCTTCCCACAGTTATAACAAGTAAACTGTTCAGAATTATTTCTTGAAGGGAGTTTGTTTCTATTCTGATTTTGATGCACATTTCTGTTCTGGTTATTGTGGTTGCGATTCTGATTTTGATTTTTCATATTTTTCCCTTTAGGTTTCAGAATTGCGTAAGATGATTTCTTGTGAGCGTTGTTAGAAACAACAAGCACTTCATCTTTCTGATCTTGTTTTCGGGCCTCCTCCTCAATCCGAAGACGAGTGATCAAACTTTCTAAAGAAAACTCTTTAGTTTTATGCCTTAGAGTATTCTTAAAATCTTTCCAAGAGGGGGGTAATTTGTCAATTAAAACAGCAACTTAAAATTGTTCATCAAGGGACATACCTTCAGCAATTATTTCGTGAGCGATTTTCTGAAGTTCATGAGACTGAACCTCCACTGATTTGTCGTCGGTCATTTGGTATTTCAGATACCGACTAACAGCATATTTTTTACTTCCAACCTCCTCAGTGTCGTATTTCTTCGAAAGAGCATCCCAAACTTCCTTCGCAGTTTTGTTAGTGCAGTAATAATCATACAGATCATCAGACATACCATTAAGAATAAAATTCTTACAACGGAAATCATTTTCCTCCCAAGACTTAACTTCTTGAATCTGAGCGTCAGTAGGAACTTGAGGTAATTGTGGTTTTTCGGTCGTACAGACATATGCTACTTTTTCGATAGTAAGAAAAAATAACATTTTCTGTCTCCACCTTTTAAAATGAAACCCTTCGAAACGAAAGGGTTTGTTGAGATCAACAGTTACTTGTTTAAAATCGTGAACAGTAGACATCTTTGCAGATATTGAACGTCTTAAAATTGTTGTTGCAGAAAATAAGTAAAGAACGAGTTTACCAAAATTTCTTGGGATGAGTCGCGGACTAGGTCGCTCTCTTTAAGACGTTTTCGCGGCTCTGCCCAAGAACGTGCAAGCAGTGTATCAGCCCCGTCGTCCCCAGGATAAAACAGCCCAGAATTCTCCTCTGTCTAGGACGTTCTTTGCACTGTAGAAGTCCCGAATACCAAACACCCCCACACACTGTTCGCAAAACGAACAAACTGCTCGGAAACCAAAATAGGACTGACAAAACAGTACCGAAACAAATCGGAACAATTCCGAAAGATCAAAAAAAATTGTTTCGGAACAGAAACAGAAACAGAAGCTTAAACAGAAAAAAAATTCCGGAACAGAAACAGAAACAGAACTGGGAGCAGAAACAGAAACGGAACTGGGAGCAGAAACAGAAAACACTGTTTTTTGTTCTATATTTGTTCTGAAAAATGACCACTATTTATAGGAGAATAAAAATAAAAAAAAAACGTTTGAATTAATACCGAAATTAAATAAATAAAAACGTTTTTAAAGAATTTATTCAAAAACGTTTCAAAACGTTTGAAAACGTTTCAAATATTAAAAAACGTTTTTTTTTTAAAAAAAAAAAATGTTTTGTTTGTTTATTATTATTTTTTTTAATTAAACTATTTTTTTTCTCAAAAAAATAAATAAGTGCCACCTCATCACACGCGCGACGCGGCTCGGACGGACGGACGGACGGCGGCGCGCGCGCGTGTGTGGTAAACTGATAGGGATGTAACTCCTCTCCCCTCCACAAAATGTGGGTACCCCTTGGGGCACACCCCAAGTGTCTCACATACCCCTAGATATCCACTTTAATTTTTCCTCTCCCAACCAATGTGGGACAAAAGGTTTTGAGGAAAAAAACCATTTATACACATTTGGCACTTTCTATTCAAAAAATTAAATTAAAATTCATTTGTTTCAACAAGTATAAAGAGAGTGAGAGAGAGGGCTGACGGCGACGGAGCTTCAGGCGATCAGAGAATTGAAAAGGCCAAATATAGTGAGACTGCGATTTAGCTTCTGATGAGTGATTCCATCTCCACTGGAAACTTGGCTAATGCTCTTAAAAGTGTCTGCAATGATTTATCGGTAAATTGCTTTTTAACCTCCTACTCTTTTATTTTAAAGAATTACATTTTATTCATTTAAAAAATAAAAAACTAATTATACTTAAAAATACATGAAATTAAAATTCTCATCTAATTTTTCGATGAAATAGGTAAAATTATCTTCTCATTTTAATTTTATTTATTTTTTAAAAAAAATATTTATAGAATAAAAAATAATAAAAATTAAAATAAAAAGACAATACTGTCTATTTCATCCAAAAATTATTCCGTTAGAAGAAAAAAATTAGTTTAAAGAATAATTTTTTATAAGTGTAATTTTTTATATAAAAAGAGATAAAAAATTATTAGACAAAATAAACGGACAAAAAAATAGTTGTTGACTATTGTCAATTGCTCCAAGTAATTTTTGATTTTGAGTGGCTGAAATAGTTTCAATTTTTTTATTTTTAATTTTCCATTAATTAAAATTACTGATTTTTTTTCTTTAGATATATATTTTGCGCCTTGCCTGTAGAACCCAAAAGAACTCGGTTTATTGGGGGGTCATAATATTTTTTTAAGGGTGCATTTGGGTGAGGAGTTGTTTGAATAAGAAATTTATTTTGGCAAGAATTTTTTTTTTTATTGAATAAATAACAAATTTAATTTTTTTACTCATGCAGAAGTAAGTACGTGCTCAATTCTTTAAGAAAATAACTTGTGCATCGTATTTAAGAGAATTTAGAGGGAGAAAAAAAAAATAGTCTATCGTGATTGCTGAAAAACAAGTCCAAATCGCCTAGACAAATTGCAATTGAACTTGAAGACAAAATCAAGAAGAAATAGAAAAGTATGACTTGCGATCCCACAAAAACAAGAAATATGAGCGAAATCGATCGCCTTGATTATATGATGTTCAAATCCTGAGATCGCTATTATTAAAAAACAATAAGTGCGCATAAGCATCTGATGGGGGGAAATTTGGTCGAGTAGGCCCACGTGTGCATAGAGGTTCCTTTGTGATCAATTTGAGGGACCAAGATCTCAAGTATGGGAGAAAGGTCGGGCTGAGGGCTCCGAACACCCTCAGCTCGACTAGTCATAAGTGGAAGGCTCAAACTATCCTAAAAGTCAAGGTGCCGAGGTGAGGGCTCCGAACACACTCAACTCGACTAGTCATCAAAAATGAAGTTTCAAGTCACCCTGAAGTCCGAGGCACGAGTTGATGATAAATTGTTGTTGTTATTCTGATGTTAGCCCTAAATTAGTGTTGATTACTTGGCCCAAAAAAACAAAAGATAGTGCTGTGTATGGTAAAGAATTATTATCTCGGGCCTCGGTTGGATTGATATAAATTGGGGAATATAGAAAAAAAAAATATATGGCATCTCATGATATCTAATGTTTGGTAAATTGAATGAGAAAAGGAGAAGAAAAATGAGGAGAAATGAAGAAAGTTGGGGATGGATACTTGTTTATGGAAGATGAAAAAAGGGAGAAAGATGAGATCCACCTATTTTGAAAACATCTTCAAAATATGTTTACTGAGTTATTCCTTTTATAAAAATATATTTTGAGATTATATTATTTTCTATTTTATTATAAAGATCACACAGATAAAAATAAATAAATAAGAGAGAAGTCTATCGAAAATAATTTGGACGAATCCCAAGGACTTGTAGATTAGTTGATATCTAATTTACTTCTATTATAAAATATCTAGAGTTCAACCCCTCGCTTATGTTTCAACAAAAATATAGATAATATATTTTGAGAATATAGTACAAACTTATATCCTTTCATATTCTATATAGATATGTAAGAAAATATTTTGCAATTTATTAGAAAGAAAATTAATCACTATGCACAAATTCTATTGCGATTTATGAAAAAATACTATATATAATGTAGATATAGCATTTTTTCAGCCGAACAAAAATTAAAAATAATATTTGTGATCCCATTATAAGTGCCCTATCTTTTTTTTTTTTTTTTTTTTGAATTATTATTTTAGAGTAATTTTTTTAAAGTTATTTTCAACTTGTTTTTTAGGCTGATTGATTTTAACCGTTTTTTAGGCTGATTGATTTTAACCATATGAATTTAGTATGTGGTTGATATTAACTTAAATGGTAAATAATTTGTTGATATTGAATTAAAAATTGGAAAATAAAGAAGAAGAAAAAATAGAAAGACTTATTTCGAGGATAATCCAATAATTTTTTCAATCATATTTATATTTTGTTTTGAAAAAAAAAATCTTCAAAAATGAATAATAAAGAAGTGTAGGAGTCGGATACTTCCCTAATAAAGATAGATAGAGAAAAAAGAAAAAAGGAGGTCCCTCTTAATTTTTTTTGGTGAGAATCTAATTTTCTACTTATTTTCAAGATATCTCATGAAGATTTGTTTAGAAAATATCTCCAAAAAATGCATATTAAGTTGTTTCTTATTTTCAAATCTGACTAATAACGTCTCTTAAAAATATATTTTACAAGTATATATTTTTTGATTTTATTATATCAATCATAAAATATAAAAAAATAAACGAAAAAAATATGAGGTGATGAAATTTAAATTTTTTTGAATGAAGAATTAAAAAAAGGGGGGGGGGGGGGGGGGGGGGGGGGGGGAATTACATGTTGGTTCCGTAAAGTATAGAGTGGGTGCTTATGTGGACCATTAGTTTCTCAAATTACTCATTTGATCGCTTATTAAGTTGAACATTTGTTTCCATCTCACAAAAATTAAAAATGTTATTAATGACTTCAGACGAAACTTAATATGCATTTTTCTAACAATATGTTTCTTTCTAATGGAGATATTTTCGTTATTTCATCACTTCACTAAATTTAAGATATTTTTCTAATAATGATTTAACTTTCTCTTTCTCTCTCTCTTCAAAAGAAAAAAAACGTTTTAAAAAAGACTCAAATTTAGTGGAATGACGAAATGAAGAAAATATAGTCATTAGAAGGCCATCGTGCTAAGCAAAATCCGTTTCCCGTAAAAAATCATCAACAACTTAATTTGTGCTTTTGAAACAAAAGTGAAATTGAAGGACCAAATGTGTAATTTGACAAACTCAGAGTCCATATAAACACTTACATTGTGTTCTAGGGTCCAAAAATATAATATTTCCAAAAAATAAATAAGAGAAGTAGAGAGCTTAGAAAGGAAGGTTGTGTGTTTAAACTAATCAACCCGCACATTTCAATCCATCCCAACTCGCACATTATTGGACGATTCATAGTTTAAACTAGCCACCTAATATTGATTTGGTTTGCAATTTTGGGCCAAACTATCCCAACCTACCTGTTGTTCACCCCTACCCCTTACACTTAAAGTTAAGGGTTAAGCACAGAAGTGTATATAAATGTTGTTTTAATCCACAACATCAAATTTGAATTTGATAAATTATGTTTTTGATATTACCTTTGACCAGCTCAACCCGTAGGTCTCTTGAAGATTCAGCTACACAGAAATCCCAATTCCAAGCTAGTCACTGCAAAATTATCACAAAACAATTAAATGATCCTTAGTTCGGATCTAGAGCAAATCCAACGAATAGATCTATTCAAATCTACAACAAATCTAACGAATAGAAAGATGCACTGAGATTCGATACCTATTAATCGACGGCGACAATGTAGCTGTGTGAGGCTGACAACGAACGGGAGGGTCTGGATCTGTAACAGAGACTATGCGAGAAAGAGAAATTGAGTGATTTCTGTGCGAAATTAGTGTTGATTTCCGAGAGAGAGAGAGAAAGAGAGGGCTTATGCTCGCAAAGAGGTGTGCCTACATCAATTTATGGGCCCATTGCTTTTTTATTGGCTGATGCTCTTACGACATGTTTGGTTGGATGGAATCGGGGGCGGAATGGAATCACATTTCGCTCTCGATTCCTATTCCGTTGTTTAGTTCTCCAATGGAATCACTTTTGTGATTCCATTGGAATGAAATAGGGTGGAATATGATTCCATTTGGGATGAGGTGGAATGAGATTCCAACTCAATGAAATGAACATCTTAAATTACATAATAGTTCTTGTATTTAAGCCCTTGAAAATTGAGAGTAAAAATTAAAAATTAAGAACAGAAAAAAAATTTAAAGAACATAAATAGAAATTAGAGAACAGAAAATTAGGAATAGAAACAGAAATTGAGAACAAAAAATTAAGAACAGAAATAGAAAATTGAGAACATAAACATAAAATTAGAGAACATAAAATTGAGAATGGAAACTGAAAATTGAGAACAAAAAATTAAAACTAAGAACAAAAACAGAAAATTGAGAATATAAACTAAAAATTGAGAACAAAACTTAAATTTAGAGAACAGAAAATTGAGAACGAAAACTGAAAATTAAAAACAAAAACTAAAAATTAAGAGCAGAAACAGAAAATTGAGAACAAAAACAAAAATTTAGAACATAAATTGAAAATTAAGAATAAAAATAGAAAATTAGAGAACAGAAAATTGAGAACGGAAACTGAAAATTGTGAACAAAACAAAAATTAGAGAATAGAAATTGAAAATTGAGAACAGAAATAAAAATGAGAGAATAGAAACTTAAAATTGAATGGAATAGTAAAATATAATAAAATGAGGGAAGGAATTGAATAATGAAATATAATAAAATTTTGTAATAAAGGTATAATGAGAATTTTATTATATTTCATTTCATTCCTTCATTCTTTTCGTACTAACCTAATAAGATAATGGAATAGCGATTTCATTGACAATTCTATTCTATTCATTCTCTCATTTTATTATTTCTTTCATTCCATTCCACCCTCATTCCATTCCGTCCAACCAAACGAGCCGCCTGCATTGATTTATGGGTAAATTGCTTTTTAATCACCCCTACTTTCACTAATTATCATTTTACTCCCTCTATCTTAAAAAATTATACTTTACGTACTTTTACTTTTTAACAAAATGAAAAGTTATTTTTTCTCCATTTAAATTATTAGAATATGGTAAAAAAAATTAATAAAATAAATTTTTTATTCTATTTTTTTGATAAATTTGCCCTTTTATTTTATTTTTAAAAAATATTTATGATAAAAAAAACTAAAATAAAATGTCAATTATGTCCATTTCATTCAAAAATTTGATGAAAATTAATTCTATCTATTTTTAAAAGTAAAAGTAGGTAAAAATGTAATATTTTGAAATAGAAGATAAAATAATAATTAGACAAAGAGAAAGGGAATAAAAGGTAATTTACCCATGTGACAGCATGGTTGTAGTAGTCGTTGAATGGCTGAAATAGTATCAATTTATTTATTTTTTGTCATTAAGTGCTGATTTTTTAAATAGTTATATTTTTATTTAATTTTTTTAAATTATTAATTTTTAATCTTTAATAATTAAAAATAAATTTTAAAAAGATATTTAAGCACTCTATGTATAATGAACAATGAACAAAAAAATAATAGAGTATGATGAATGCCTGTTTGTAATAAGAATGCTTGCCATTATAATCTTAGTATTTTTTTTAAAATAAATAAATTATATATTTCTTTTTTATTGTTTAATCACATGCTCAAATGGTCAAGGCTGGGGGTTGCTTCCTAGTTGAATGTAAACTTCTAGCTTTAAGCTTTCCTGCTAAATTGCTCTTTGTACCCCGAATATTTGAGTATGATCTCAATATACTTTTTGATATTTTAATTTTTAGACTATTTATCCCTTAAGCTCCTGCCATGCACGGAGTCCTGAGAAAGGTTGAACCATTTTGATATTTTAATTATTAATTTACTATTTTACACTTATATATTACAAAAATAAAAATATACTATCAATATTTTAAATCATTTACACTTATATATTACAAAAATAAAAAATATACTATCAATATTTTAAATCATGTAAAAACGTGAATTTTACGTTGAATATAATACAAATGTGAATTTAGATTGAATGTAAATGTGATTTTTTTATGAAAAAGTGATGAAAGTCGCATCATTTTAAAAATCTTATTCAGACGAGTTTAAATATATAATTAGATTATGAAAAAAAAATCAAGTTGAATTCAACATGTTGTGAAAAACTACAAAAGTTCCGAAAGAGCAATTGAATGTAACACGAATGTGTAAACTAAGAATTTTAAAAATATCATATCAAATGTAACACGAATTTAATTTTTTACGAAATAATGATAAATGTGGTATCTTCTTAAAGATCTTATCAGACGCATCTGAATATATAGTAAATCATGAAAAAATTACCACGTTGAATTCAACATAATGTGAAAAACTACTAAGGTTCTGAAGTATCATGTTGAATGTGTAACACAAATGTAAAAATTAAAAATTTTAGAAATATCATATTGAATATAACACGAATTTGAAAATTAATGAAAAAATAATGAATGTGATATCATGCTAAAGACCTTATTAAGACGAATTTAAATGTATAATTAGATCGTGATAAAAAAATGTGTAACACAATAATTATTTTGATTTTAATAAAATGATTTTGAATTCCTATTTGTTAGGAAGTTATATATAAAGTAAATAGTGTAGGAGCAAATTTGACCGAATAGTTATTGTTAAGATAATTGAGAAATATGAGAATCAATCATGAATTGATATTATGAAAAGTGATACAAAAAAAAATAAAAAAATACAACGAGATACACATATTTATAGGAGAAGTGGGATTAGGATTTTACCCTAATGGGTCACGTGAGTCAAGCCCATATAATACATTAGTTTCTACTATTTAAATTTACAGAATATGTTTAAAAATAGATAGAGTTAAATTTTTATTTATTTATTTTTAGATAAAATAGATAGAATTGTCCTTATCTTAATATTTAATTTAATTTTTTAAAACTAAAAATTGAATTTCATCTATTTTTAAGCATTTGTATTAATTTAAATGAAAAAAAAATAAAAAAATTCTCACTTTGATTAATAAAATAGATAAAATGTATTTTTTTTTTTTAAAGATAAAGGGGGATAAAGTGAAATAAGCAATTTAAAAAATTCTCACTTTATTCCAAAAAGAAAAAAATCATTTTGTACAAAAATAAAATAAAATAATTATTCAATTCCTCCAAGTAATTTTGATTTTGAGTGGCTGAAATAGTTTTTTTTGGTGGCATTAATTGTTGATTTTTATTTTTTATTTTTCTTTAGATGTATTTTTTGATTGCGACTTTGCCTGTAGAACCCAAAAGAACTCGGTTTATTAATGGGTCTTTTTCTTTAGGGTCGTTTGGATGAGGAGGTATTTGAATAAGAAATTAATTTGAGAAAAAAAGGGATTTTTGGTAAATATAGTTGACAAACTTAAAAATTTTATTGCATGTTAGAATAATAATTTTGAAAGGTCAAAATATTGTAATACTAGCGAATAATAACCTTAACTTGAAAAAGAAATAATTTTAATATTCTTTTATGCCCATTGGTAACCGTTTCCATTCCATTTTCAGATTTTTGAAAATTCTGTTTGACAATAATGTTTGGTAATTTTTGTTTTCATTTCCATTCCATTTCCATTTGAGAATTGTACTCATTTTTTTCTTAAGAAATGAGAAACAAAAAAAAAATTGTTTCTCATTCCATTCCCAAAACCAATTTCACTATTCATCCACGGGCCGACCGCCGCCTGCCACCCCCGGTCACCTCCAGCATCACCGGTCGGTCACCGCAGCCGCCGGCCACCTAACAACTTCCGGCGTTGTCTGCCACCGTCACCCACCCGCCGGTCGCCGTTGCCCTCCGGCCAAAACACAAAAAAAATCTCAAAAAATAATAATAATTTTAGGATAAAATCGTTACCAAACGCAATTCTCTTCCCAAAAAAAAAAATAAAAAAAAATAAAAAAAATTATCATTACCAAACACGATTTTATTCTCAAGAAGGAAACAAAATTTCTATCTCATTCCCATCCCACTGTTAGAATAGAAACAGAAACGGTTACCAAACGCCATCTGAATTTCTCTTGGCAGGAAAGAAAATTACTATAATCGTAATTGTATTGGAAAAAAACAAGAAATTAGGATGAAACAACTGAGGGAGAGAATTAGTACCTTAATTTCGAATCTAATCGCGCAAACAGAACAACCAACAAAAGAGAAACACAACTTTGTCGAAATCAAAATGTTGTACACTCAATCCAATAATTCTAAATCATTAACATAACACTAACGAATTTTAGTCACAGACGGAAATTTCAAACCGTGCAAAATTCCGCAAGCGAGGAAGTTATAGAATTAACTAATGCTCCTATCATTCAAATGCAAGAATAGCTTCCGAATTTATGTCAAGAAACAAATGGATTTAAATGTCAAACACCTGCTACTACGGGCAACATCTATTTATTGCCTTTCTTAATAATATTGGTGATTTCTTTTTCTTTTTCTTTTTTTTTTCTTTTTTAGAGCAAGTTGTTTTCTAGTCATTTCCAATTCAACTAAAAATTGTTTAAAACCATGTGAATTTAATATTTAATAATCAGTTAATATTAATTGAAAAAGTAAAAAATCAATGAGAATCAAATATGAATAAAAGATTATAAGTCATTTATTAAAGATAGAGAGATAGAAAAGGAGAAGATCACCTTATTTTTGTTTTGTTTTGGTGAGAATTATATTAAATTAACAAATAAAAAAGAAAAAAATTGGAATAGAAAATTATAATCGACTTATTTCAAGAATAAATGAATATTTTTTAATTTTATTTTACCAAAAATATTTTAAAAATAAATAACAGAGAATTTCCATAGAGAGAGAGGAGGTCCAAGCTATGAAAAGAATCAGATTTGAATTTGATAAAGAATGTTTTTGATATTACCTTCCACAAGCTCAACCACTAGGTGTTGTGAAGATTCAACCACACAAAAATTCCAAGTCCAAGCTAGTCACTGCAAAATTATCACAAACAATTGAAAGAGCCTTGATTCGGTTACGCATCACTTCTAGCTGAAAAAATTACTTTAGATCTGTTGAGAATTAGAGCAAATCCGACGAATAGAGAGAGATGAAACGAAATCCGATACCTTTTGATCGACGGCTAATGTGCGACGGCGACGGTGTAGCTGTGTGAGGATGACGGCGGCGGTGGGGTCTGGATCTGCGACGGCGGCTGGGCGGGGAAGAGAGAGAGAGAGAGAGATTCAGGCGATTAGAGGATTGAAACAGCCGAGTATTGTGAAACTGAGATTTAGCTTCTGATGAGTGATTCCATCTCCACTGGAAACTTGACTAAGAAAAGATGTGACGACTGCATTATTGATTTACGTGGGCCAATTGCTCTTCAAAGGGAATTTCTGCAATGATTTTTAGGTAAATTGCTTTTTAACTGCCAATATTTTGCTTAATCTACCATTTTACCATCTTTATTTTTAAAAATTACATTTTATCTATTTTTATTTTTAAAGAACTTGATAAATTAAGTTAATTTTATACTGTTTAAATTAATGAATATTATTAAAAATTAATTAAATTAATTTTTTTGGAATAAAATAAATAAAATTGTTCTTTTATTTATATATATATATATATATATTTTATATAAACAACTCATATAAATTATTTTTGGGTATATATATATATATATTATTTTTTCTTTGGATATATTTTTTGATTGCTGAGGAGCCAGAGGAGGTATTTGAATAATAAATTTAATTTAAAAAAAAAAAATTATTCACGCAATTCACATGTTATGAGTAATAATGCTCTGAAACGATGTGCCTGCATTATTGATTTTTGTGGGCCAATTACTTTTTGACTTTTTGTTTGGTTAGATAGATGAAAAATATATATATATATATATATTTATTTATTTATTTATTTGATTAGAAAAAAAATGAAAAGATGAAAAATAATTTATTTTAATATAATTTAATATTTTATTTTTATATATTATAAAAATAAATTAAAAAATAAATTATTAAGGGTATAATCGTCATTTTGATATCCAAAACTATTTTTTTTTTTTTTCATTTTCTTTCCAAATTTGGGGGAGAAAAAATTTATCTTGAAATTTGTGTTTTATCTTTTCCATTTTTCTTTCATACCAAACATAATTTTTTTTTCATTTTTCATTTTATTTTTAATTTTCTATCCATATCAAACACGCTCTAATACTTTTGAAGGTACTGAGTGCAATGTTTCATTGGTAAATTGTTTTTTAACTACCTATATTTTGCTTAATCTATCATTTTGCCATCTTTATTTTTAAAAATTACATTTTATCTATTTTTATTTTTAAAAAACGTGATAAATTAATTTTATACTGTTTAAATAAACGAATATTATTAAAATTAAAATAGAGAAACAATTTTATTTATTTCATCTAAAAATTAAATAATTATTTTTAATTTTATCGATTTTGAAGATAATATGTTAAATTAAATTAAAAAAAATTAATTTTTTACATTTTTTAAAAATAAAAATAGATAAAATATATTTTTTTTAAGTAAAAGAGGGTAAAGTAAAATAAAAAGAGAGAAAAAATCATTTACCCTTGGTTTAACAAATGGCCGTAGTTGTTGACCAGTGTCAATTTCTCAAGAAATTTTGATCTTGAGTGACTGATTTTTCTATTAATTTTGATCTTCAGTGACTGATTTTTCTAAAAAAATTTTCTTTAGATATAATTTTGAGTTGTTTACATTAAAAAAAAAATGTAAATTAAATATTAAGAAAATTACCAGTTAGACTCATTGTTAACAGTAATCTACCAATAAAACCCACTTATTTTTACTTTCACCAAAAATTCTTATTTCGGTGATTTTTTGCACCGATTAATCCCTTATTCAAAAATGCCCGGGACGAGATTACCGAAATGTCTCTTCCGTGATTTCGCGAGAGCATCGTCTTGTTACCGTCGCCAACGCCAACCTAGATTCGCTGTTGTCATTGTCCCGACACGCTCCTATCGTCGCCATCCAAATTCGATGTCTTTCCCACCTTTGCCGATGCCTTCCCCACCGTCATCGTCTAGATCCGGCTTCTCCACCACCTTCGCAGCTCAGATTCGAGCATTTCAATGGATTCTGTCACCTTATTTATGCTCTGTTTCAATTTGGTGAGATTTTCTTTGTTTAGAGAGAGAAAGAGAGAAATGAAAAATTGGGTATTAAAGGGTTTGCAGTTCTTTTTTTACTATTTACACATTGCACTCTACAATTTGTAGTTTGTTTACTTAGCTGCAGAGAGGAGATATAATTTGTAGTGAGAAAAACGTGAGTTTGTGTTAATGTTACATGTAACATTCTCTTGAAATATAATGAAAGAAATGTGAGTGTGTTAGTGAGAGAAATTGAGAATCAAATTAATGTTACATGTAACATTCTCTGAAATATAGATATTACATGTAACATCCACATAAATATCTATTTTGCGTGTAACATCAACTGAAAATAATTATTGATATAGATGTTACATGTAACATCCATTGAAAATATATTTTAAAATAATTATTAATTATATATGCTACATGTAACATACATTGAAAATATTTTTTGAATTTTAGCAATATTAGATAATGTTACATTCAACACACATATTGAAATAGGCGGCACAAGGGGGATAATCAGATGTATTGCAATATTGGATAAAAAAATACAACTAGTTGTTGATTTGGATGTTACATTTAACATTACCTTTAGATGTTACATGTAACATTCACGTATATTACGATTTATACATTCAAAAAATATGATTAGCATCTCGTAAAAAAAAAAATATTTAATTGATTAATACAGTGTAAAAATATTAATTTTACAACATCAGAAACTACGAAAAAATCTGTGTGTTTTGATGTTAATATTGAAAGTTACATAGGAGGGATATTTTGGTTAGAAAAATACAAAATGAGCTGCTAGTGCATGAAAAGAATAACGGGTTTGATCGGTAATTTTTCTCGTCTTTTAGGACTTCTCAGTCAGCGCCCCTTAAATATTTAATTTCTAAAAAATGGCAGTTTCAAACTTATTTACGAAAAGGGTTTAGTTTAGGAAGTCAGAGTTCTCAACACAGGCATAAATTTGAAATTAAGAAAAAAAATATTTAAAACCAAGATAATCAACCCTTGTTATACATTTTTTTTTTTCATTAGTTGAATCCGATGTTCATAACACCGGTTTCAACAATTGTTTTCTTCAAACCGGGGTATTGAACTCCAGTTTCACCCCCACCTTTAGATCCGTCCTCCGAACACCATTCTCTTGCTTCTTCTTCTTCTTCTTTTTTTTTTTTTTTAATTGAAAATTTATAAGAAAATAAAATATTATAAAATTATGTATAATTCCAATAATAATATTTTTTTTTAATCCTCTTAATGAATAGAATAATTTTATTATTTAATCTTCATTATATTATTTAAATTTATTTTTAAGTTTTTATTAATATTTTACTTAATATTTAGTATGAAATCCAACATGTATAATTGACCTTTAGTTAATATGAACTCTATCAATTTATTTAGTTAAGATTAATTAATATTTTTAATAGTCCACGGAATTAAAATTTTAGTTCTTATAGTCAATGAGTTATAATAATTTTTCTAGAAGTCTAAACTTATTGTAATATAAAAGGTATTGTAAATTTTTCACGTAAAAAATTGATGTACATGATTTTTAGACTTTTAACAGTAATTCAACTTGAATTGAAGGGTAACTGGACTGAATGGTTCAATCTCAATTTTGATTCTGGTTCTTGTTTTATATTAAATTTAAAAACCTCAACGGGTTTGCGGTTTCACTGTTTTGATTTTGGTTTTCGTTTTGCATAAAATTAACGTTTTGACTTTAAAACTATTCTTAAAAACCGACGGTTTTAAATTTGATTTTGAGTTTAGTATATATTTAAGGGACAATGGGTAGGAGGTCCTATATTTAAGCTCTAATTGGTCAAAAGTCCTACATGTGGTAAAAACTTTTGATTTAGTCCTATTTTTTTTAAAAACGCAGAAGCCTTACTCATGTGATAATCACGCGTTAGTTACATGTAACTATTTTCTGTGTAATTTCATTGTATTAGTTACATGTAAATAATTTTTTTTATTTTTTTTTTTTTCAGTTACATATTCCAATAATATGTAATTTTTTAGTTACATGTCTCTGATATGTAACTAAAAAATTTGATATTTTTTCAATAATATCACAAAATATTATATATATATATATATATATTGTAACATGTAACTAATATTATATAAACACATGTAATTAAAAATTATCAAATATGTGCGAAAAGTAACAATTATGAAATTATAATTAACATTAGTTACATGTAACAGAATTCACTATAAAAATCGAATGTACTCACTAAAAGATTCCCTACAATCCCTGTAATATCCCTATAAATCCTGCCATGCGGGACTAAAACACGAGTGGAATCTAACTTAAATGATTAAATCAAAATTTAATAACATAAAAAGACTTTTCACCAATTAGACTAAAAAAAAAGGAATTTTTCACCGATTTTTCCTATATTTAACAGGTTTAATTTTTAGTAAAACTGAACCAAAAGTGAATTGTCGTCATCCCTGATATTCAAAGGATTGATTCGGTTAATATTATTTTATTTAGTTGGATAATTGTGGTTTTTAAAATTGTTTTTAGGGAAATGTATTGTTTGAATGCGCAATTCTTGTCATGAATTAATTTCCGGGAAAGCAAGGAATGCTTTTGCAGATGATTACAATTCACAACGCTCTTTTCGGAGAAAGGTCTTTGGACTCGGGTTCGAGTATTATGAAAAGCTAAATGCACACGTAAATGATGGTTCGCTAATGGGTTCCACAGAGCACTACGAGGGGGCCACACGGCTCCGCGAACCGCAGAGCGAACAATTTTTTTCTTCAAACCAGAGTATTGAACACCGGTTTCACACCCTACAAAGGGTTTGCTCAAAACGAGAGTGCGCCGAACGGGAGTCTTTCTTGAGTTGCTTCCCGAAGGCTTCCTTCTTTTCTTGGAAATTTTCTTGAAAAAAGTGCCAAGAGTGAGAAGATGATGGTAGAGATATTCGCCATATTCAAAGAAACTAATAATAGAGAAATTCCTCCGATGCATCTTCCCAACACCATTCTCTTGCTTTTTGCTTTTTTATTTTTATTTTTATTTTTTTAAATTTATTATTTATTCCTCATTATATTATTTTAATTTATTTTTAAGTCTTTATTAATATTGTACTTAATATTTAGTAGGAAATCCGACGTGTATAATTGACGTTTAGTTAATATTAACTCTGCCGATTTATTTAGTTAAAATTATTAATATTTTTTTTAATAGCTCATGAAATTAAAATTTTAGTCTTTGCAGTCCACGAACTACAATAATTTTTCTAAAAGTCCAAATTTATTGTAATATAAAAGTTACTGTAAATTTTTCATGTAAAAAATTGGTGTACATGATTTTTAGACTTTTAACAATAATTCAACTCGAATCGATGGGTAATCGAACCGAATGGTTCAGTCTTGAAATTGATTAAATGGTTTGGTTACGGTTTTTGGTTTTGAAATTAAAAATCGAAACGGTTTTAATTTTGGTTTGTGATTTCTCGATTTTGATTTTGGTTCTTGTTTTATATAAAATTAAAAATCTTAACGGTTTTGCGGTTTCACTGTTTTGATTTTGGTTTTGGTTTTGGTTTTGTATAAAATTAAACGTTTTGGTTTTAGAACCGTTTTTAAAAAATCGACGGTTTTAATTTTGATTTTGAGTTTAATATATATTTAACGGTTTTGATTTTTAGTAAAATTGGATCAAAATTGAACTGTTGTCGTCCGTGATATTCAAAGGATTGATTTGGTTAATATTATTTTATTAAGTAGGATAATTGTGGTTTTTAAAATTGTTTTTAGGTAAATGTATCGTTTGAATGTGCAATTGATGTCATGAAGCAATTTTCGGGAAAGCAAGGAATGTTGTTGCACATGATACAATTCACAACACTCTTCCCTGGGTACTCGGAGTCCGGGTATTATGAAAAGCTAAATGCGAAAGTCCAAAGTTACCGTTAGAAGATAGTAAATAATAATTAAAAAAAAAAATTTAGTCAATTAATCAAAGTTGTTAGTAACCTAAATTTTAAAAATTATAATTTAATTTAATTGTATGGGAATTAGTTTTTGTGATAGTAAAAATTACAATAACAATAATTTTTCTAAAGTCTAAAATTACTGTTAAAAGTCTAATATTCATTTTACACCAATTTTTTACAAGAAAAAACATTACAATAATTATACTACAGTAAGTTTAGACTTCTAGAAATATTATTATAGCCCGTGGACTATAAAGACTAAAATTTTAATTTTGTAAACTATTAGAAAAACATTAATTAATCTTAACTAAATAAGGCGACAAAGTTAATATTAACCTAACGTAAATTATGCACGTTGGATTTCATACTAGATATTAAGTAAAATATTAATAAGTACTTAAAAATCCCTGCATAACTTCGTGGAAACCTTTTGTTCCTCTCTCATACAAGCACAATTCAGTCACATCATCTTTCAACTTTTCAAAATTCATTCTTAGATTTTTTGAATAAGTAAGCCTTTTGTGGTTCGACTCTCATAAGCATTTTTTGTGGGTCAACAATGTGTTGATTATATATCATAATCACAATAATACGGAAATTAATTAAAGATCGTAAACCTACATGATTATTAAGATATAATAATAAAGAACGGTAATCGAATACGTACCTATTTGGGCCATCGCAGGAGATTGAATTTATCATAACAGATTACTAATTAGGTCTTTCTCCCTATGATTTAAATTATTGTGGTGGCGGCTCTCAATGGGAAGAAACCTTTAATTTAAATTAGGGAGATGACCTAATTATATATACTAAGGTTTCTCGTTGGACCCTCCCATAACGGGCTTCAACGAAATCTTAAACCTACACTTGCCACTTAACTGGACTTCTACATATAAGACGTCACAGCCCAAATCAAAATATGATCACTGATTATTTGGGTTGCTTAAATCATAAACTATTCATTAACCCGTTTTTGTAAAACAATTAATTCAATTAATGTTAGCCCATAAAAAAATATTCCAACATTCTCCCACTTGGGCTACATTAATTGAATAAATTTAATTTGGAAAATAAAACTCTCGGGTTAATAACAGAAAAAAAAAAATATTTTTGGTGTGCTCACACCTTTTGTTTAAAGAAATGATAGTCTATAAGTAGCATCCTGATAAACTTATCAGGTCGAACATGATCTTAATATTGGATTATGATAGTTTATATATTAATCTCAACAAACATAAGACATTTCATACTCATAAATGCTTATAACCATATTGACATAGATCGTAAACTTAGTAGTGTAGTAAGAAACCAATGTCAACATGTGATCATTATCAATATGCATTGTTCTTATCGGTCCTCATTATAATTTCTCAACAAAATGAAATTGTAATTGCATTTTCCCAACAAAATGAAACTGCTGCAATTTCTTAACAAAATGAAATTGCTAATTGCAGTTTCTCAACAAAATGAAACTGTTGGAATTTCTTAACAAAATGAAATTGCTAATTGCAGTTTCTCAACAAAATGAAACCGCTGCAATTTTTCAACAATATAAAATTGCTTGACTTTAACAAGTCATCTGTCACAACAATACATCACTAGATCTCAAAACAGTGATTTGTGATAATTAAAAGTATACAACTGTAATTCTTAAGACACAATATCTTAAAATACCATATTGTATAATCAATTTAAATAATATGATATGCAACAATATAATAGGTAATAATGATGATTATCAAATATATTTTAATTTTGCAAAAAATATAAAAATAGTGGTCACAACGTAATCATTGAAATAAAAAAAAATACAAAAGCTCTCATTAAACCAGAGAATCAAAATATTCAATGACACTCATATTCACAACATATTCCTTGAACGCTATGGGTATTAAATATTGGTTTAGTATAATCAACTCAAATAATATGATATGCAATAATATAATATACAATAATGATGATCATCAAATAGATTTTAATTTTGCAAAATGCATAACAATAGTGGTCACAACGTAATCATTGAAATAAAAAGAAAATACAAAAGTTTCCATTAAACCAGAGAATCAAAAGACTCAATGACACCCATATTCACAACATGTTCCTTGAACGCTATGAGTCTTAAACATTGGTTTAGTATATAATTAATTCAAATGATATGATATGCAACAATATAATATGCAATAATGATGATCATCAGATGAATTTCAATTTTACAAAATGCATAATAATAGCGGTTACAATATATCGTAGAATTAAAGAAAAATACAAAAACTCCTATTAAACTAGAGAATCAAAATGCTCAAATAAGTATAAGCGATGCAATATATAAAAATCAATTGCATCATCGTAAATTCTCCTTTGGGTAAAGTTTACAATAAACAATTATTCTTTAAGTATGAAGATCAACAAGATAAGAAAAACTTTATAGCAATAGTGATCAATGCTTACACGACACAATCATCGAAATAAAGGAGATTACAAATACTCCCATTAAATCAAGGAATCAATTTAGAATTTTATTGTGATGTTATTGTTATTCACAACAAAAGAAAATTGCTTTCACAAAAATTGCAATTAGATTAAGTATGGATAATAGGCAAAATACTTAATTAAACATAGGCAATATAATATAAAAATCAATTGTGTTATCATAAACTCTCCTTTGGGCAGAATTTACAATCTACAATTGTTCTTTAATCATGAGGATCAACAAAATAAGAAAAATTTATAGATTTAAAAATCCATTTCCTTTGGGCAAATTGACCTTTAAATCCATATATTTCCTTCAAAATATAATGAAACAAATAAATTTTCAAAATTCATTCCCTTTGGGCAAACAAATTTATCAAATTATTTATCTAACATAGTATCCTCATGCAATTAAATTAATCTACACAATAATCCCCTTTGGGCAGTTGAATGTACAAATTAACCTAAAATTTTTCCATCAACAAAAATAGGAACTCAAAAACTTGCAAACTATGTTGGTTAAATCATTTTGATAAAATAATCTCAACAATTCACAAGCAACCGTTCTAAATTGAGAAAATTAAACTATATTGTTCAACAATTAAATTAATCTACACAATAATCCCATTTGGGCAAGTAAATGTACAAATTAATCTAAAATATTCCCATCAACAAAATAGAAACTCGAAAACTTGCAAACTATATTGGTTAAATCACTTTGGTAAAATAATCTCAACAATTCACTAGCAACCGTTCCAAAATAAGAAAATTAAACAATATTGCTTAATAATTAAATTAATCTGCACAATAACCCCTTTTGGGCAGGTGAATGTACAAATTAATCTAAAAAAATTTCATCAACAAATTAAGAACTCGTAAACTTGCAAACTGTGTTGATTAAATCACTTTGATAAAATAACCTCAATAGTTCACAAGCAACCGTTCTAAAATGAGAAAATTAAATAATATTGCCCAACCACAACTGTGCATATTAGCGATATATATACATATGATCAAAACAAGATGAAGTACGTTACAAAATATACTTTTAGTGATCAACGATCAATTATAGTTGTAAGAATTTGAATGACAATTTTACCACACTCTTAAACTAATTATTAAATTAGTCTCTATATAGAATAAAAAATTAAGGGCTTGAAAATTGGAAAATTATAATTAATCATAATTAGTGTTTTTATGAGCTCCTTAATATGAACCTCAAAAGGCCAAAAGTTGTAGTTAAGGAAGTCCAGTTGGTTGAGATATTGCATAGGCTCAAACCCAAAATCAATATCTATATAATGAGCCAAAATCTGGATCCCCATCAAGATATTCTAGTCACGGTGATAGTGTTTTCAATTTAAGACCTTCTCATATGTTCATGAATAATTTATCCATATTTGTAATTCCATATGACTTGTTAATTAATAAATAATTAATGGCCCAACAGGCCCATGCGAAATTATATAAAAATAACTCAGTACTTTTCTTCCATTTTAAAACACAAATATATTGCCTCAAATATAGCCTAAATTTGAAAAAATAAAATATCACATTTTCGTTGATGGAAGATATAGTAATAACCAAATTGGTTATTGACATCATACTTAACCCACTAAGAATTCTAAATACATATCATACATCTGATTATCTACGACCACTTCTCAATAGTGCTCTATTTAATTTAGCTTCCATCAGGTTACCAAAACAAAACAAGGATATAATTTTCTTAATCATGTCACTCATTATGTAAATATTTCACAAAGATAACAAATAGAAAGATAAGGAGTCGATCCACTTTAGGATTCCTAACCATCAAATACATTAATAAAACATATGGACAATAATTAAAACAACCAAATTTACATAACATCTAAACTTTAGGGGTTAATTGTGTAATTAATCATTCTTACTAGTTTTAGTTCATTACACTTTAGAAAAGAACATATAAAGTTAATAAGATATCTTATACGTTTAAATTGAAACTGCTTGGAGCAAGTGAGATTCTAGTTAAAATTCTGGGGTACTTAGTGTCAAAACCCCTAACCCTAATTTTAATCCCCTCAGCCAAACCACCTGAACGTCGCCACTACCTCATTGCCACCCTTTGACTCTATCAAATGAATGTCGACGTTCTTATCAGGGGCAAGGTAGACTTTTGACAAATTACTATGAATGGATATCGGGTGAAGACCCAACATCAATGTGGAATTCAACAACCCTAATATCAAACAAGAGTCCTAAAGTTGAAAACCCAATGGGCCCAACTTAGTCTAAAAAAAAACCTTAACTCAGGATTAGGTAACATAAATGATGTGGAATTCAACAAAGAATAATATCTCTAAAATGAAATAAACACACCCTTTATAGCTCATTTTGTGAGTAATATGCAACTACCCAATCATCTAATCCGAACTAGGATCACATCTTCATGATCAATTAAAAAGTACTTACGATGTGAAGAAGACTTTGAGATACTTCTTCATGAGCCAAGATAATAAAACTCAAAGCATGAGTTGGCTTCTTGAGCTCTTATGTTTGCTCTTTAAAATAACAGAGACAAACTCCTTTTTATTCGAATAATAACTTATCATAATTTATTAATCATATAACCAATTGAAGAAAATTGATATATGCATTATCCTATTAGGCTTACTTCATCCATGTACAATTTATAAACTTTGAATGATATCGTGAAACCAAATGTAAATATTAGGGGTGAAAAATGTCATTAAGCTAAAAAAAACAAACAATAATAATGCTGGTCACATAATAAACTAATGCTCAGTATTCAATTGATTTGCTCAAAACGATTTTTCGCTTGTTATTAGTTTTTAACTTTTTTAGCTAAAACTACTAAGCTTTCGAGTAAAAATAGAATTTTGAATTTATCTACAACTATTCATATGATTAGGAGCTGATATTGGCATGACCACATGGCACTACGATGTCGAACAAATTTATAAGTCGATATATGTATTTGTTGAAATAATGAGTATTTAATTTTTTTAAAAATTTTTATTAATTAATTTCTCATGTAATATATATAGTAAGTTTTTGGTTGATTAATTAATAATAGTTGATAAAACTTAAATTGAGTTAAAGTAATTGATACCAACATAGTGTGGCTCAAACGGTAGACACACTTGAGTTAAAGTAATTGAGGGATCTTTACAGGGTCAAAAATTCGAACCTGCAGAAAAATACTTGTTAGAAGGGATAGTTATGAAACCCTGAACGAGATTAGTCTCATACCATGTGTGGGTGTGCGGGTGTGGGACACTCGTGGTAAAATAAAAAAAATAAAAAATTGATAAAATAGTACTACAAGAATATTTTTTTTTTCTTCAATGAAAAATTCAAAAGAATAATTCCTTTTCCATCCTCTAACTAGATAAAAAGAAAATACACTTTAGACCCTAAAAGTTCTTGAACACGTGTTTATGATGAAAGTTTTTTGCCATTATAATCTCTCTTAATGATTTTTTTTAAATTCAAAAAAGAAGTTAGAATTTTTATTTATTTTTATTTTCTTCCATCAAATACCCTCACACAAAATTGTTACATGGAAATATTGTTTTATGTGGTTTTACTTTAATTTTTTATTTTATTTTATTTTATTTTTTTTGTCGAGGGAAATTAGATGGGCTACATAGTTAGGTCCCTTTTTAGGTTTTCTTGTAGTAATCAAGTCCACTTGTGTTTTTTTTCACCAATAATTCCCATTTTATTTTCCTAACTAAAATACCTCTCATTTATCATTCACCCTAAATCCATCTCTGTTTCAAAGCGCGTCATCTCCTCCCCTCGTTTTGCCGTTGCCGTTCGCCTCCAGTGGTCATTGATGGAGGAGACCTAAAATCCATCCCTAAACCCTAAAGATCGATTTTTGAAATCAAAATTAAAAAAAAAAAAATCGAAAACCGAAATTGAAATCGACAGATACTGTTTGAAATCAAACAAAAAATCAAAATCAAACGAAATTGAAATCGCCGATCACTTAGCCGGCCGCCGCCATTGTCTTCACCGTTACTGTTCGTATTCGCCGTCACCGTCATCCTCGTAGTTCACTTTGCCTTTCGCCTTTTCCATTTTCCTTACCGTTCGTCCTTGGTTGTTCTCCGTCCCCGTTTGTCCCTTCGCCGTTCACCGTTGTCGTTGGTCCTTCTCCTTCCGCCTTCGCCATTCGTCCATCGCCGTTCATCGTTGACATACAGCCGAAGCTCCCACAGTCTTAGGGATGAAAGTTAAAGATTACATTAGGCTAGGGTTTCAAATCAGTAAACATTTTTTACCCCCTTGTTTTATTTTAGATTCAAATTTTACTTTTTTTTTTTTTTTACACTTTCCTCCCTAAACCTTTACAAACTGTTTATGCAGGTTTTACGGTTTTTTGAAAATCATTTTTTAGAAAAAATCAACAATTGAATCCCATTGTTTCAGTGTGTGTTGAATATAACACTGTCTGATATTGTCACATATTCAAAAACAAATATGCATGTTGAATATGACACTTTCTGATGTCGCCAAAATTCAAAATTTAAAGTGCGTGTTGAATGTAACACAATCTATATGTTGAATGTAACACTGTCTAATATTCTAAAAAATCAATTTCTTAGAAAATTCAAACAACTGAACCCCATTGTTTCAGTGTGTGTTGAATATAACACTTATAAAATTGCCAAAAATTCAAATTGCAAAGTGTCTGATTGAATGTTACACTTCTGAATTGTTGAAATGTTACACTTCTAAATGTGACACTGTCTGATTCAATCAATTTGCCAAAATATTCAAAAACATTATGCGTTTTGAATGTAAAAAAATTGTTTACTATTATCAAAATCAGTTTTAAAATATTGTTGAATGTAATCTGATTGAACCAATTTGTTTCGGAATAAAATTTATGTGCATGTTGAATGTAACACTGCCTAAGCTACGCATGGGAGATACTGAACTATCAATCCAACCATATGAGAGATCTTCTCATCAATCCAAAAACATTAACCGAACTAATTCAACCAAATTTAAATCCAAAACATCATAACTTGAATTGATTAGGAATAAACTTCTAATAAATCCAACCACATTGTCTGAACTAACTCATACTGTGAGTGTTGAATGTAACACACAATCCGAACATGGGGAAAAAAGAAATAAAAAATTCAAAGTGCATGTTGAATATAACATTGTCTGCGTGTTAAATGTAATACTGTCTAACACTTCTAAAATTGCCAAAAATCAAAATTCAAATGCTAATTGAATGTGACACTATCTCTTATTGTCACATATTCAAAAATAAATATGTGTGTTGAATGTGACACTTCCTAAATAATTGTCAAAATTCAAAATTCAAAGTGTGTGCTGAATGTAACACTGTCTACGTGTTGAATGTAACACTATTTATTATTCTCAGAAATCAATTATTTAAAAAATTCAAACAATTGAACCCCATTGTTTCAGTGTGTGTTGAATGTAACACTTCTTCAATTTTCAAAAATTCAAATTACAAAGTGTCTGATTGAATGTTACACTTCTAAAATGTTGACTATTACACTTCTAAATGTAATATTGTCTACATGTTGAATGTAATACTCAATCCGAACTTGGGGGAAAGAGAAATAAAAAATTTAAATTGTGTGCTGAATGTAACACTGTCTAACACTTCTAAAAATGCCAAAAATCAAAAATTCAAATGCGTATTGAATGTAACATTATTTGATATTATCACATATTCAAAACACAAAATACGTGTGAGCTACACGTGGGAGATAATGAACTATCAATCCAAGCATAAGAGATATCTTCTCATCGATTCGAAAACTTTAACGAACTAACTCAACCAAATTTAAATCCAAAATATCATAACTTGAATTGATTAGGACTAAACTTCTAATCAATCCAAACACGTTGTCTGACTAAACATAAACTGTGCGTGTTAAATGTAACACTCAATCCAAATATGGGGAAAAAAGAGAAAAAATGAAAAACATAGCTTCACCGAAAAATTCTATGGCGATTGCAAAATTATTGAAAACAA
This sequence comes from Eucommia ulmoides, assembly GCA_016647705.1. Lineage (NCBI taxonomy): Eukaryota > Viridiplantae > Streptophyta > Magnoliopsida > Garryales > Eucommiaceae > Eucommia > Eucommia ulmoides. The sequence continues at coordinate 293,941 of JAENRU010000234.1, read as the reverse complement.
AATAAAAAATTCATGCCCAAAAACTTATATATATCAACAATCAATTTCGACGAAACAAGAATAAAAAAACGATCGTATTGAAATGAAGTTAACAATTTTTCAGTGGTCGTTGATGGAGGAGACCAAAAATCCATCCTTGAACCCTAAAAAGTCAATTTTTGCATATGAAATCAAAATTAAAATCAAACAAAAAATTGAAAAACGAAATTGAAATTGACAGATAGATATAGAGACAGAGAGAGATTGAGAAAACTTACACAAATGGTTGATGGAAAATACCAAAATCATCATTAACGCAGGCGATATAGATGAAACAATTTCATCAATTATTTCATTCCCCAAAACCTTAAAAATTGATTTCTGCAAATGGAAATCAAAATCGAAATCAACAAAAATGGAAAAATGGAAAATACCAATTGAAAATCGACGGAGAGACAGAGCTAACACTGATGATAGTGGGATGACGACAACGACGGCGGTGAAGACAACGACGATGGCGATGGCTGATGGTGAATCAAAGATGACGACGACGATGGCTCGTGACGAAGTGAAACGACGACGATGGAGAATACGAGATAGAGAACGACTATGGTGGTGGAGATATAGAATGATGATGGAGGATGAAATGATTATGGCAGTAGGTATAGAGAACGGCGACGGCGGTACTCAGGGAAGAGAACGGAGGAATCTCACGAATGTAGAGAGAACAAGAGAGAATAGGGTTAGAAATGAAAGGGGCAATTTAGTAATCTAACATTTTATAGTTTTTTTTAAAAATAGGACTAATTAGTTCAGAAAATGGTTGAAATAAGAGTAATCAGTCCATGAAATCATGGATTAATTATATTTTACCCCATTTGATTTGTCCCATTTACACTTTATCCCCCTGTAGTTCAAACATCACCACTTACTCCTGTGGTTTGTGAACTTAAGTGCAATAGTAACTCCGTTAACGAAAAGTTCAAAATGTCGATTTTACCCTTATGTAATTATTTACTTTTTTAGGGTGTAAAGTGTAACTAACCCAAAGGCTTTTATAACATGATAGAGCTATCTCTCTTAGTCTCAGCTGAGAGCCTTGCTAGCTTTTCTCTCTACTGCTGCCAACCTCGCCACTTCGTCGCCGTCCTCGATCTGGTCGCCTCCCATCGACACCACCACCATCGCCGGACCATCGCCATCGCCATCCATCGACACCACTAACCATCATTTGGGTTTAGGAAAAAGATAATGAATAACATATTTAATATGTTTCCTTCTCGCATGACGTCGGCCACCTTCCACCGCCAACCACGACGACGACCACCTTTCACAGCCAACCACGACAACGGCCACCTTCCACCGCCAACCCTTCCTCCCTCTCTTTTTACCTAGATCTAACATTGAAAACGCCATATCCAGTACGGACAAACCAACATGGATAATTTGTCCAGATCTTCAATTTGCAGTCGACAAATCATGGGCATAAGACATGAAAAAATTGTAATAAGGAGAAACCCTAATTTGGAAAACAGAAGACCAGAGTCGAAACTCTAAACCCCCGTAGAAACAAAGCAGAAATTACCCCAAAATATCTCAGAAAAACAGCCACCAAATCAAGTCGAAACAGAGAAGAAATGACCCAAAATCGGATCTTGAGAATGCGATTTTCTCTAATTTGAGAAAATTGAAACCCAAATCAAATTGGAACCCCCCACCCAAGCTCAACAGATTTGAAACCATACCACGATCTGTTTGGTCCACCGCTGGAAGCCCAATCGATTGGTGGGCCGTCGATTTGTGGTTCGGGATAATGGAGATAGAACACAAAACTAACCAAAATTCAGAAATGATCGAAACAAAGGAGGAAAATGTTGAAATCGGGGATGAGGAGGATGAAATAAAAGAAAAAAACGGCTCCAAGCTTTCTCTCTCTAGACTTCATCTTGAAGAGGATGAAAACAAAAGAAAAATTACACAATATACCCTTAAATTTTAGATAGAAAATAAAATGATCCCAGCTAAAAAATTTAAAGGGTATAATTGTAATTTAATATTAATTAACAAAAAACATAACTGATGGTCCAAATTGAAACGAAAATCAAATGTGAGGTAGCCAATAAGTCAAAATTCAAATACGGAGGTCCAATTGAGCACCAGCTTGATTTGTCAGGAGAAGTGTCATTATCCCAAAATAAATAATAAATTAAGTAAAAACTGAAGGGGGATGGTTTTGTAATTCTTAGAGACGTGTCACACTGAGGGCTGGGATGTGTTCTGTTGCAGCACGATCATGAAATCGCATATGCATCTCGGCAATTGAAGAACCATGAGCGTAATTACCCGATGCACGATTTGGAGTTGGCAGCAATTGTGTTCGCCCTGAAAATTTGGAGGCACTATCTGTATGGCGAGACGTGTGAAATATACCCTGATCACCAGAGTTTAATATACTTGTTACTTAGAAAGAATTAAATTTGAGGCAGAGGCGTTGGATATAATTTATTAAAGATTATGATTGCACCATCCACTACTATCCAGGGAAGGCTAATGTTGTAACAAACACATTGAGTTAGAAATTGGCAGGTTCGATCGCATACATTCCAGTAGTTTATAATAATCTGCATACCGAATCGGGATCGTTGCAAGTTGAGTTACTGGTTGGTCAGATGGCAACATTGCTTGTAACTTTGACTTTGAGGCCGACGTTGATTGACCGTCTTATTGAAGCTCAGAAGTCAGACCTTCAATTAGAAAAGATTCGGAATGAAGTGAGAAATGGTCGCATAGCTGATTTTCATGTCAGGAATGGTGATGAAGTTTTGATGATTGGAAATAGACCGTGTGTGCCTAACGACGTTGGTTTAGATAAGGATCTCTGGGAGGAAGCGCATAGCTCAGCATACGCGATGCATCCAGGCAGTACCAAAATGTATCGAGATTTACGTGAACAATATTGGTGGATCGGAATGAAACGAAAAATTACAGAATTTGTTGCCAGGTATCTTGGTTGTCAACAAGTTAAGATTGAGTATCAATAATCAAGTGGGTTGTTGCAACCTCTATCTATTCCACAGTGGAAGTGGGATCATAACACAATTGTTTTCGCTTCGGGACTATCCCGTACTAAAAAGGGACATAATTCTATCTGGGTGATAGTTGATAGGCTTACCAAGTCCGCTCATTTTTTGACCGTAAAGATGACGTATTCTTTTGAGAAGTATGCCGAATTATTTATTGATGAGATTGTTAGGTTGCATGGCGCACCGGTTTCTATAGTATCAGATAGAGATTTGAGATGTATTTTGAGGTTTTGGCCGAGACTCCAAACTGCTTTAGGTCCCAAGTGGAAATCTAGCACCGTTTTCCATCCTCAAATAGACGGATAATCAGAATGTACGATTCAAACGTTGGAAGATATGTTGAGGAGATGTGTTTTAGAAATTCCTGGTAGCTAGGATGATCATTTGTCGTTGATGGAATTCGCCTACAACAACCGCTACCCTTCGATAATTGAGATGGCCCCGTATGAAGTATTATATGATAAGAGATGCAGAACCCCAATTTGTTGAGCTGTGGTAGGTGAACGTAAATTGTTGATGTCGGGCATAGCCTAGATGACAGCAGACAAAGTGAAGGTGATTCGAGAAAGATTAAGAATTGCTCCAAAAAAAAAATAAAAAAAAAATTATTATACAGACAAGCATCGGCGGGAGTTGGAGTTCGAGATGGGAGATTATGTGTTTCTGCATATTTATCAGTAGAAAGGCATAATGAGGTTCGGGAAGAAAGGAAAATTAAGTCCAAGATACATCGAACCATATGAAATTTAGATTGAATTGGCATTACAGCTTATAGACTTGCGTTACCACTAGAGTTGTCTCGACTACACAATGTTTTTCATGTATCGATGTTCCAGAAATATGTACGAGACCCTTCTTATGTGTTGACTTTGCAACTGATCGAATGGGAAGCAGATTTGATCTATGTTGAGGAGTCAGTCCAAATCCTAAGCCGTAAAGATCAGGTGTTGCGGTTCCATTAGTCAAAATATTGTGGCGCAGTCATGCAAGGAAGAGGCGATGGGGGAGCGAGAAGGGGAGATGAGGAACAAATACCAAAAAAAAAAAAAAATCGGGACGAAATTTCTTTAGGAGGGAAGGGTTGTAAGACCCGAATTTTTTGTATACATATAATTTTAGTTGCATTTTAGAGCATTTAAAAAATAATGGGGTAGAATATGTCATTTACTACTCAATTTAAAAATTTAAGGGGCCAATTTAAAAATTTGAGAAATATCAAATGTTGAAATGGGTTTAAATGATCACTTAAAGAGATTTGGGGGGAAATTAAAGTAATTTGAGAAAAAAATAATATATATATATATATATACATAAACACACCTACACAAACGGTGGAAGTACAAAACCAAGAACACCGAAAAATAGGGAAAGGGGGATCAACGTGTCAAGCCAAGGGATCAAGATAACCCACTAAATCCATGCATATAAATGTGCTCTGCATTTCCACAACTAAAAAGGAAGAGACCAGAAGAAATCAGGAAATAGAGAAAGAGAGGGTTCGACGATGGTGAGTTTGGGATCGTAGCCGTTGCTCCTGTGGAGGTGCTCTGTGTGTGTTGTTCGATCGCCATTGTTGTGTCGTTGGTGGGCATCGTTGTTGGTTCGATGGGGGTGTCGTCGCCGTCTCTCCAGTTGGGTAAGTGGAGTGTGTGTGTGTGTTGGCTGTAAACCAAGAATAAGAAACAGAGGAGAAAGAGAGGGAGGTCGGCAGTGGGCTCCGGTTGTACGTGTGTGTGTCCGTCCGTCTGGCCGGTGGTGTGTGTGTGTCGCCGGCGAAGTGAACGCTGTTCAGACGACTGTCGTTCGGAGAGTGAGTGTATAACTGTGTGCATGTGTGTGTTGGGTCGTGTGTGCTTTGTTTTTCCGGCAGTGTATGTGGGTGTATGTGTTTCAGCGTGTGTGGGCGTGTGGTTTAGACGTGTGTGTGTGTTAGTCGACTTTGTGTGTGTATAGGTGGTCGGCCGACGGTCATGGGCCGACTGGGGGTGTGTCCGTATATGTGTGTGCGGCGTTTGTGCGTGGGCTGTCGTTTTCCAGCTGGGACAGTGTGGGCATGTGTGTTGATGTGTGCGTGTGTGTGTGTATATTTGATCCAATGGTGTGATTGTGGTTATTGTCGGTCGTCGGTCGCTGTGGCGGGGTGTGTCTGGCCGTCGATTTTGTGGATGGGTATGCCATTCGGTTTTCAGGTTGGTGTATGTGTGTTCGTCGGTCTTGTTCGGTCGGCGGCTGTGTGGGTCTCCGTTCTGGTCTGACGGAGCTACTGCTGGGTGTGTGAGGGTAATTGCTGACGGGTGGTGCGTGGCCGGCCAGCAGAAACCAAAACAGAACAGAAACGGGGAAAAAAAAAGAGAAAGAAAGAAGAAGAGGAGAAGAAAAGAAGGAAAATTACAGAAAGAACCCCAATAGAATCCAAAATTCATCTCGCGACCCGTGAACGATTCGGAACGGGTAACGTTTTTCGTTGAATTTATTTTAGTTTATAAAATTAAATTAACGCATCGAAAATTTCGTAGTGAGAATAATAAATTTGGGAATGCAGTAACTTTTAACGAAATGAAAATTTACCAAATAATAATTTTACATAATAAAATGTGGGGAATAGAAAAATACGGAACATAGGGCCTGCATTTGCATGATTGGGTCATTTTTACCTAAAATATTAATTTAGGCCATGTCGCTAATAGGTTCGCAGGCATCGGAGTAACGTTAGAGTATAGTCGGTAAAAGCTTTTGGGAGCGGATTACGAGATGAGTGTACTGTATTCTTGCCAAACTATTTTTATATATAAATATGTGTGTAAAATGGTTTTACTTAGACTGTATGATTTTATAAATGATATGGATCAAGCAGATTTTGGGTGAGTTGAGAAAAATGGATTTTCGGTAAATTATGTTGATTTTCAAGAAAGTTGAAAAATGATTCGTTGGCTTTGGTGATTTAAAAGAGTGGAAAAATATCTGGTTTTCTAATAATGCTTGGTTTTCTAAAACCAAATGTGGAAAAATGGTTTTTTTTTTACTAAATGGATGGTACTTTTAAAAAAAAAGAGAAAAACGTGGTTTGGAAATTCTCCCCGAAAGGGGTGTGGTTTATATTCTCCTCATAAGGGGTGTGGATTTTTGACGATGTGGTGTGAAAATGTATTTCTTCCCGTAAGGGATGTGGATTTTTAACTATACTGATGATTTTGACGATGCCATAGTTGTTCTCCCCGAAAGGGGTGTGGTTTCTCCCCAAAAGGGATGTGGATTATATTTCTCCCCGTGAGGGGTGTGGATTCTTTCCATGGGATGTGGATGTTTCTCCCCGTAAGGGCTGTGGATTATATTTATCCCCAAAAAGGGATGTGGATATTTCGTAAGAAGGCATTCCTACGAATGTTACGATACCGTTGCGACTCCCGATCGTGAGGTTAAAATGATCCCTAGGGCTGGCCAGTGTGTGTGTTTGAGGTGTGTATTTGAATTGTGTGCTTAAATAGTATGTTGAGATATGTGCTTGAGATGTGATGTTTTACGTATATTGGTTGATTTGATATTTATTATCGTAGTGATTAGTATGATTTTTTATATTAGTTGGATTTGAATGGAACTTAATTATGTCATTTTATTTTCCCTGCTTATATACTGGGGATTTTACGAGCTATGTGGTATTTATAAACTTACGCTTGATCCATTTAGATGTTGTAGAATGAGTTTTATTATAAAAAAAAATATTTTTACTAAGAAGGCAGTACACTCGCAGGTGAAGCAGTTAGGAATCGGTCCCCTACTGGCGCTAGGTAGAGTCTTACGATGGAGTCGTGTGGAGGGTTGAGATGAGCTTTCTGAGGCGAACTTGTGAGGGATTCATGGTATTATTTTTTGTTGTTATTATATTTGGGGAACGTGTGAGTTCCCATAACAGAAATATGTATAGTCCATATAGATGATGATTTATTGATATATATGCATATTGTTGTGTAATAGATGGTTGGTTGGTTGCTTTCAGTGAGGTCATGATGTCGTCACGCCAGCCTGGGATGTCGGGTGTTCGGGATGGGTCGTGACAGCACTTCTGTCGATTTTGACAGAAAGTGTTAGATTTGCACTTAGGCCCAAGACCACAGTAGGTAAGTGGCGACGTTTGAATTATTGGGGAATAAAGTGCAAATGAGTCAAACCACAGGGAGTAAAGTGTAATTAACCCTGAAATCATTAGAATGAGAGTTTTGAGTTTATTATAAGTTAGTTGATCCTTATTGGTATATGGAAAGTTAAAACAGTATTTAGTGATAATTCTTTCTTAAATTTATTCCTGTAGGCATTTTGAGATTTTTTATATTTATAGGTACAAACGTATAGTATACTAATGTCTGACCCATACCAAAAAGCATGGGTGCTAAAAAATAAAAATAAATAAAAAATTGAACATATTCTAATAGTTTTTTTTTTTTTTTTTTTTTTTTTAAATTTGATTTCTTAAATTTAATATTCATGATTTTTATTTTTATTTAATGTTTTAATTTAATTTTCATAAATTTAATATTTTAATTTATTATTTCCATGTATATAAAAAAATTTGAAGATATTCAGTTTATTCCAATCCTTTTCTTAAAATTTTAGAGATTAGTATTATTCTACATAACTCTTTTTAATTTAATTACATAAAATTAAAATAACTACATAGACAATTCTAAAAATGTTTTTTTTTTTTTTTTAATTACATACGTAACATTTACTCATCTGCAAACAAAAATTAATAATGAAAATCTTAATACAAAAAAATTTATATAAACCTTTACATATTCAAAAAAATTATCCAAAGAGCAATGTTTCCATTGCTCTTTGGAGTTGCTTTTGATTGCCTTGAGATTGACGACATTATTCAATCCAGTGGAGAATTTCTTAAGTTTCGGACAACCTTCAATTCCAATAGTTTCTAATGAGGGCCAACAAAGATATTCGCCCCCTCAGAAGAAGAAGCTGCTCACAAATTCTGGCATATCATAAAAAATTATTTTTCACAATTTGAGTAATGCCTCAACTTCAATTTCCTTTAAATCTTCATCTGAAATCATCTCCTCAAAATAATCGCATTCATAAATGCTCAAAAATTCTAAATTGTGGAGTTGTTGAATCCATCATCATGGAAAGAGTTTCTTCAACTTATTACATCCATTTGTTGTGAGTGTCTTCAGGTTAGTGAAGTTTTTGCTATTGAAATAATCATTGCTCTATGACCAGATGTTGCTTGACAATTCCGAAATTTCCAATTTTGAGAAATTACATTCCTCCCCACCCGAGTGCACTAAGATTTCGAGCCTTGAACATTTGTAAGCTCTTAATATTTTCAATCCATTCATGTTCCTCACATATGATACTGAAATTTTCCTTCTCCCTTCATTGCCCATGAATATGAATTCCTCTGCATACTTGAGTGCTTCAATTATTGCACAAGGAAACATATTTCCATCATCTTCTCTGGTTTCATATACCAGACTCTTGGGATTCATTCTACCATCATAAAAATCCTGCTTGGCAACGTATATTCAAAACTTTCTTTAAGTTATGATTTATCCATGATTTACGAAATATTGAAGAATTTCCAAACTATGAAAACTAAATTCGACTAACGAAAACCTATCCAATGTGCACAGATGTTTCGTGAGTACTGCGACACAATCATTGGCTAATTTTTTACAAAAATCTTGATTGAATCTAAATGTTTCCAATCCAGTGAGTTTGGATATCGGGCCATGAAGAGCCATCTTGTCGATTTGAACCCACCATTGCTGGTATAAATTCTTATTGTAGACACGGCATTTTGACCGCTTCGCAAAAAAAAATATACTTTATTTTATAGTTATTTTTATTTTATTTTATTTTTCTATTTATTTTATTTTTATTGTACCGTATTTGTACGGTTTAATACTGCTAAATTAAGTTTTATTAATCTCTTAAGTAAATTAAATATTAGTAATTAATTAATTTATTTTTTTTGATTTTGTAGATTTTTCGAAGTGGAATAAAAACGCGTTAATTCGGAACAAAATGGACAAGAAAAGACGAGAACGAGAGAGGCCTGGACCGAACGCGGGGGGGGGACTGCAAAGGGGTCGCCGGTGCGACCAGCTGGCCGCACCAGCGACCAGCCGGCCGCACCAGCGACCAGCCACTGGTCGCTGGTGCGACCAATGAACTGGCCGCATGTGCGGCCAGCAGGGGGGTGTCCCCCCTGCTTTTGGGTGCACCAAATTCGGTGCACCCAAAAGCTGGTGGGTGCACCGAATTTCGGTGCACCCACCTCTTTTTTTATTATTTTTTTTTACTTTTGGTTTGTCGTTTGTCGATTCTTCAATGACAATTCCTTCCTATAAATATAGGAAGGATCACAAGAGGGAGAGGGATTTTTGGGAGGAAGAAATTTTTTGAGAGAAATTTTTGTAAGGGAGAAGAGAAATCTGGAGAAAATTTTTGAAGAAAATAATATTATTTTCATTTTATTGTAATTTTGAAGAAGAAAAATCTCCAAGAAGGTGGTAAATTTTCATCTGTTGTAAATCTTACTCTTATTTTTTTAAGTTGTTATTATACTAATTTTTTTTTTTTTTTGTAAATTAGATTTTTTTTTTCTTCTTCCTTTATTATTTATTTATTTATTTATTTATTACTTTTTATTTTCTTTTTATTTATTTATTTTTTATTTTTTTATTTTATTTTATTTTTTATTTTTTTATTTTATTTTATTTTTTATTTTTTATTTATTTTTTTTTATTTTTTTTTTAGTAAATAATACGAGGTGGAAAATTCCCAACCTTCAATTTGAATGGCTAAGATTTAAAAGGGAATTACTCTCCTCGATGCGTGTGTACGGGTGTTTTATTTAATTTGTATTAAATATAATGTGCTAACAATACGAGGTGGAAAATTCCCAACCTTCAATTTGAATGGCTAAGATTTAGAAGGGAATTACTCTTCTCGATGCGTGTGTGCGGGTGTTTTATTTAATTTGTATTAAATATAATGTGCTAACAATACGAGGTGGAAAATTCCCAACCTTCAATTTGAATGGCTAAAATTTAGAAGGGGATTACTCTCCTCGATGCGTGTGTGCAGGTGTTTTATTTAATTTGTATTAAATTAATGTGCTAACAATACGAGGTGGAAAATTTCCAACCTTCAATCAGAACGGTCTAGGTTTAGAAGGGGGATCACTTCCCTCAAATGTGTGTGTACGTGTATATAAGGAGGATTTAAAAATAAAATAAAAACATTCGGATTTAAATTTTAATTGGACTTAATCGGATAAGGTACCGTCTTTGGACGGGCGTCTTGGGGTGCTTGACACCTTCCCCGAGCGTAACTGACCCCCGAACTCTTTAAACGAATCTCTGGTTAGACCATATTATTTTTGGAGTCAAATTTTACTTAAGCCATTTTTTAAATTATTTTCAAAAAAGAAAAATATGGTGACCTAGCACATCATTTAAACCCAATGCTAGGTGGCGACTCCTTTTTCTAAAACAGGCTTAAGTACATTTTAATGAGAAAATCGACGTTTTTAAAAACCCTTCTCGTTTTACCAGCGCCAAGCATATATAAACATATATCTATATATATATATATATCTGTTTTTGGTTTTCTCTGAAAAATCGGGGCGCGTTCAGCTGACGACTCCGCTGGGGACGGCTGAGGGTTGAGCCCAATATGTCTGAATAAGTCCAATTAATCTAAAGTCCGAATGTTAAATTTTATTTTATTTTTTCCCTCAATTCAGTAAATAAGTTGTGATTTTTTTTATTTTTTTTATTTTTTATTTTTTTTATATATCATTTATTTTATTATATATATATATATATATATATATATATATTTTTTATTTATTTTTTTTTTTTTTTCTTCCTTATTTCCTCTCAGGCCCTTATATTGTTGTAAATCCTCTGATAAAAACAAAACTGTCTTGTATCCATATTATCCCCTCAGGATTCTATGATACAAGACGAGATATGATTTTTTGTACTTGATGGATTTATGACATCTGGGGAAGTCCTAAAAAAAAAAAAAAAAAAAAAAAAAAAAAAAAAAAAAAAACCAAACAAGTTCAAAGTTTTCAATATCGGTAGGGAACGACAAAAAAATAAAAAATAAAAAAATAAAAAAATAAAATAATAATTTTTTTTTTTAATTAGTCGTTACCGAAATTGAAATCTTCGAATTAGAAAGGGTTTTAAGGCCACCTAAGACCCACGTGAACTAAAAAAATGATTTTTTTGTAGGTGAAAAAGAAAAGGACAAGACAAAGAAAATTGGTCCCCGAAAAGCAAATCCAGTTCCCCCTTTTCGAAGTCCGATCTTTACACGCAGTCGAGCACAGACTCATTCCAGGATGACATCAGAAAGCAATCCCGAATCTCCCCGAACGACCCAGATAGCTCAGATGCAGGAAACTATTGATAGGTTGATGGAAAGGATCAATGAACTTAGCCGACCTCAGGAGGTGCCTATTCCTCCGTCCAACGGGACTCCTGTGACTGAATCCCCAAATGGAAACCCTGCAAGTGTTGGGATGGAGAACTCAGGGCCGAATCCGAACCACGTCGGCCCGAACTTTGCAGTACCGGTCTACTATGGACCTCAGCTGGGCCCTCATCCTTTCGCCTATGGAGCTCCGACATATCCCATCCAGGGGCATGTCTATCAGGCCTCGCCAGAGGGCTCGGCCCCCGCCGCCCCGCAGATCCTCATTCACCCGGAGAGGGTCGTTGCCCCACCAAACAATTCAAATGATAGCCAACCGGCCCCGGCCATTGAAACTGAAAACAAAGAAGAGAATGGCCCTCCACCGGCTTGGCTTCTGAAAATGGAGAAATTAGAAAAAACTATGGAAGAATGGCAAAAAGAGAAGCCGTCCAGGAAAGCGACGTACAAGGAGTTGTCAGCACCACCCGGGATTGTGTACCCGGAAAATTTCGTGGTTCCAGAATTCACAAAATATGATGGCACTGGCCCTCCAGAATGGCATGTTAGCATTTACAAAGAGGAGTTAGGAATTCATGCTCGGAACGAAGACCTTTGCCTAAAGATGTTTCGGAGGTCGTTGAAAGGATCGGCTCTCAACTGGTACATGACCCTGGAGCTATCACAGATTAAAACATTTGAAGATCTGGTAGAGGCCTTCTGTGAGCAATATGTGTACAATAGGGATGCCGCGCCAGACCGCAATACCCTCTACCAGATACTGAAAAATAAAGACGAAAGTTTCCGGAGGTATACTGCTCGTTGGAGGGAAGAGGCTGCCAAAGTTGTCCCTAAGCTGAGCGAGGAGGCTCAGTTAGAGATATTCAAATCAATTCAGTCACCGTCGTTCTATCGAGATCTCTCGAGCATAGCAGTGGTTTCTTTCGGCGATGCGATCAAACAGGCCGAGGTGACGGAAGAAGGAATAAGGAGCGGAAAAATTGAAGGGGCCCAATCCAATCTAACGAAAAGGTCAGCCCCGCCAAAGCTGAAAGAAAATGAAGTAGCTGTTGTCGTTTCCCCTCGACAAACCCATTACCAAAACTACCCCCAAACTCCTTGTCCCCAAAACTACCCGAACCAGAACAACCAATATCACAACTACCCTCCTCAAAATCGCCAAAACCAAAATTATCCTCAAAACCAACCCTATTCCCAAAGCCACCCACGCTATTACCAAAATGTACCTCCCCCTTATCAAAATCACATTCCCCAATATTACCCTCAAACCTACCCAACACCCTCTTACCATACCTATCAACCACGCCCGAACACCCCACCTCAAATTCCTAACCGCACTCCAAGGTCAGGAACCCAATACCACCAAGACCTTCTACCTCATACTACTGGGGGAAATTTCCAGAACGACAACAGAGAGCTACAAGACCTTCCGGTCTCGATCACCGAGTTGTACCGGAATTGTTTAAAGCAGGGGATGCTGACGCCCCTTCCATTCTACGAAGTTAAACCAGGGAGTAAAGCAGCTTCTTCAAATGCTTTCTGTGAATACCACTCAGGAACCAGAGGACATGCGACTGAACAATGCTTTCAGCTGAAAAACAAAATTCAGGAGTTTATACGGACAGGAGCCATCACGTTTCCTAAAAAACCTGAGGCCGGTTCGCCAAACTGTCAGCAGAATCCGTTGCCTGAGTATGCACCTTCAAGGGGTGGTGAAGTCAATCTTTACCAAAATATTGGTGGAGATGGGAGCGAGTCATGTGCCTAAGGCTCAATTTGAAAAAATCTAAAGACTGCAAAACTGTTTTTTTTTTTGTTTGCTTTAAATTTGCGAGGTGTTTTGATAAAATTGGAAAATCTTTGCGTACTCACCTTTCCATCCCGTTGGTCTTTTGGATGGAAAAGGATTTGCTCTGTAATGACTTTTAAAATTTCAATAATGCAATACTGTTTATTCAAAACTGTGGTCTAATGTTTTAATCTTACTATTTCAGGTGCCCAAAATTGCTTGCATATGTTGTACGTGATGTGACTGAGTGAGGATGTGAATGTGTGATTTCAATACAAAGTTAGACCACGATTCAATGGGACTATAATCAAAGGAAGATTATGTTTATCCAAACGATGGTGAAATCTGAAAAGGCCCGTAACCAAATTCGTCAGCGATTCCAGAAGTACCGGGGGGTTCAAAAGTCAAAGATTGGTATCCATTGTCCTTACGATGCTTTGATATATTGTTGCAAGCTAATCAAACTATCTTTGGTGGTACTTTAGTGATTGATGAAACTGGGTGTAAATATCCCGATTTACCTATTGTCTGAGTTACTCGATGGTAAAAAGGGAATACAATCATCTCACGCCAATGATCCCAATGAAGAAACTTTCAAATGTTGCAAGAAGGTCTCAATTTCCAAAGACAATCAAGTTCATTGATAAGCTCGGCTGTCCCTAAATCATTGTAAGTTCGATATAAAAAAAAAAGAAAAAAAAAGAAAAGAAAAAAAAAAGGGAAAAAAAGAAGAAAATAATAAGAAAAAAAGAAAAAAGAAAAAAAAAAAAGAAAAAAAAAATAAAAGAAAGGAAAAAACGAAAAGTGGGATAACCGAACAAGAAGTATTGGTATAAATGTGGAAGAGATTTGAAGAGGAAAGAAAGATGATAGATAGATTTGTTTATATTTTCCGCCTCGGTCCAAATTAGCGGCAAATGTTATTTTTGGAATCAGAACTTAATGGATTTGAATGGAATTAGAATTTGAGAAAAGAAACATTGGTCGTGGTCTGAAAATGTATTAGAATCATATTCCTCTACATTCTTGACTCAAGATCTCACAGAAAATCATATCGGGTATTGAAGGTACTCATTTTAGTAATTTTCGACATTTACCCATTTTTGGACTAAATCAGTTTTGCAGGACTTGAGAAAACACAGAGCATGTAGGAGTATTAGAACCCCAAGCATTGAAGCACCTACTAATTTGAAAAGACAAGAATCCAGTCGAGCAAGCCAAGGAGACCTCGATGAGGTATGTTGGGCCTTCCCTTGAGTCGAAGGGAACTAAAAAAAAAATTGTCGCATCACCCTGAAGCATGTCGAACTCGCAGTTGAAAAGCGAGACTTCTAAATTCAAAAATGGAAAAATCTCCCGATACTGTCTCGTGACCCGAGAAAGTCAAGCGCCATCAAATGAGAGATTGCGACGGAAAAGGGGGGGACGGAATTGCTAGTCGTCAAGAGTGACAAGTTTTTCAAACTAAATTTTCGTGTTGCATGTGTTTTTTGTCCAATTACAGGGTTTTCAAAGGGCAGGGAAGCATGGATTTCTCTCTCACAAAGACTTCTTACCTTCCGGTTCAAATTAGAAACTTTTATTACTAAAAGTTCCAAAGCTCTAAATGAGCGTCCAGGTATGCGTTTTGCCCTGAAAAGGGCGAAAAGTGAACTACGCCAAACTTAATCCTCGGCATAATACTAAGGTACGTAGGCAATCTATAAATGTTCGGTCATCTGAGAGTTCGGCTGGGGCACATTTATATCTTTGCTCTCTCATTCTGGCTCAGTCACAAGTGGGGGCATATTTTATACTCTTGAACTTTCTTTAAGCCCCTGGCCAAGAGGGCTGGGGCATGAATAATTTTTATAACTCTAAATAATCCTCTAAACGTACACTTGTTCGTCATGAGTATCGTCATGAGTCATTTTTTTCTCTAAACAATCCTCTAAACAGACACGTGGTCGTCATGAGTATCGTCATGAGTCATCATTTTATTACTCTAAACGATCCTCTAAATAGACACTTGTTCGTCATGAGTATCGTCATGTCTCTTTTTTTATTACTCTAAACAATCCTCTAAACAGACACGTGTTCGTCATGAGTAGCGTTATGAGTCATTTTTTATTACTCTAAACAGACACTTGTTCGTCATGAGTATCGTCATGAGTCATCATTTTATTACTATAAACGATCCTCTAAACAGACACTTGTTCGTCATGAGTATCGTCATGAGTCTCTTTTTTTATTACTCTAAACAATCCTCTAAACAGACACGTGTTCGTCATGAGTAGCGTTATGAGTCATTTTTTATTACTCTAAACAGACACTTGTTCGTCATGAGTATCGTCATGAGTCATCATTTTATTACTCTAAACGATCCTCTAAACAGACACTTGTTCGTCATGAGTATCGTCATGAGTCATCATTTTATTACTATAAACGATCCTCTAAACAGACACTTGTTCGTCATGAGTATCGTTATGAGTCTCTTTTTTTATTACTCTAAACAATCCTCTAAACAGACACGTGTTCGTCATGAGTAGCGTTATGAGTCATTTTTTATTACTCTAAACAGACACTTGTTCGTCATGAGTATCGTCATGAGTCATCATTTTATTACTCTAAACGATCCTCTAAACGGACATTTGTTTATCATGAATATCGTCATGAGTATTCTTTTATTACTCTAAACGTATATGTATTCGTCATGAATCATTTTATTTTATTTATTCTATTATTGGAAAATACACTAAAAATAAAAATAAATAAATAAATAAAGATAAAATGGGACGATCAAAATGACGTGGTCTTTTATCTTTGTCAAGCAAATGAGACTTGCATGACAAAGAGGGGCAGCTGTAGACACGGCATTTTGACCGCTTCGCAAAAAAAAATATACTTTATTTTATAGTTATTTTTATTTTATTTTTTTTTCTATTTATTTTATTTTTATTGTACCGTATTTGTACGGTTTAATACTGCTAAATTAAGTTTTATTAATCTCTTAAGTAAATTAAATATTAGTAATTAATTAATTTATTTTTTTTGATTTTGTAGATTTTTCGAAGTGGAATAAAAATGCGTTAATTCGGAACAAAATGGACAAGAAAAGACGAGAACGAGAGAGGTCTGGACCGAACGCGGGGGGGGGACTGCAAAGGGGTCGCCGGTGCGACCAGCTGGCCGCACCAGCGACCAGCCGGCCGCACCAGCGACCAGCCACTGGTCGCTGGTGCGGCCAGCAGGGGGGTGTCCCCCCTGCTTTTGGGTGCACCAAATTCGGTGCACCCAAAAGCTGGTGGGTGCACCGAATTTCGGTGCACCCACCTCTTTTTTTATTATTTTTTTTTACTTTTGGTTTGTCGTTTGTCGATTCTTCAATGACAATTCCTTCCTATAAATATAGGAAGGATCACAAGAGGGAGAGGGATTTTTGGGAGGAAGAAATTTTTTGAGAGAAATTTTTGTAAGGGAGAAGAGAAATCTGGAGAAAATTTTGAAGAAAATAATATTATTTTCATTTTATTGTAATTTTGAAGAAGAAAAATCTCCAAGAAGGTGGTAAATTTTCATCTGTTGTAAATCTTACTCTTATTTTTTTAAGTTGTTATTATACTAATTTTTTTTTTTTTTGTAAATTAGATTTTTTTTTTCTTCTTCCTTTATTATTTATTTATTTATTACTTTTTATTTTCTTTTTATTTATTTATTTTTTATTTTTTTATTTTATTTTATTTTTTATTTTTTTATTTTATTTTATTTTTTATTTTTTATTTTATTTTTATTTTTTTTTTAGTAAATAATACGAGGTGGAAAATTCCCAACCTTCAATTTGAATGGCTAAGATTTAGAAGGGAATTACTCTCCTCGATGCGTGTGTACGGGTGTTTTATTTAATTTGTATTAAATATAATGTGCTAACAATACGAGGTGGAAAATTCCCAACCTTCAATTTGAATGGCTAAATTTAGAAGGAAATTACTCTCCTCGATGCGTGTGTACGGGTGTTTTATTTAATTTGTATTAAATATAATGTGTTAACAATACGAGGTGGAAAATTCCCAACCTTCAATTTGAATGGCTAAATTTAGAAGGGAATTACTCTCCTCGATGCGTGTGTACGGGTGTTTTATTTAATTTGTATTAAATATAATGTGCTAACAATACGAGGTGGAAAATTCCCAACCTTCAATTTGAATGGCTAAATTTAGAAGGGAATTACTCTCCTCGATGCGTGTGTACGGGTGTTTTATTTAATTTGTATTAAATATAATGTGCTAACAATACGAGGTGGAAAATTCCCAACCTTCAATTTGAATGGTTAAGATTTAGAAGGGAATTACTCTCCTCGATGCGTGTGTGCGGGTGTTTTATTTAATTTATATTAAATATAATGTGCTAACAATACGAGGTGGAAAATTCCCAACCTTCAATTTGAATGGCTAAAATTTAGAAGGGAATTACTCTCCTCGATGCGTGTGTGCAGGTGTTTTATTTAATTTGTATTAAATTAATGTGCTAACAATACGAGGTGGAAAATTCCCAACCTTCAATCAGAACGGTCTAGGTTTAGAAGGGGGATCACTTCCCTCAAATGTGTGTGTACGTGTATATAAGGAGGATTTAAAAATAAAATAAAAACAATCGGATTTAAATTTTAATTGGACTTAATCGGATAAGGTACCGTCTTTGGACGGGCGTCTTGGGGTGCTTGACACCTTCCCCGAGCGTAACTGACCCCCGAACTCTTTAAACGAATCTCTGGTTAGACCATATTATTTTTGGAGTCAAATTTTACTTAAGCCATTTTTTAAATTATTTTCAAAAAAGAAAAATATGGTGACCTAGCACATCATTTAAACCCAATGCTAGGTGGCGACTCCTTTTTCTAAAACAGGCTTAAGTACATTTTAATGAGAAAATCGACGTTTTTAAAAACCCTTCTCGTTTTACCAGCGCCAAGCATATATAAACATATATCTATATATATATATATATATATCTGTTTTTGGTTTTCTTTGGAAAATCGGGGCGCGTTCACTTATTTGTCTAAGTCTGGTCAATTTCCATATCTCATTGGGTAAACATTTTATACAAGTTTCTATGATGAGAAGCACTTCAAGTTCCTTCAGTTCCCCAACTTCCGGAGGGAGTTCATGCAAACCATAACATTCATTGAGAATTATTACTCTAAGATAGATCAAATTAGATATTGAAGCAGACAAAAATTTAATTCTGATTTTAGACAAATCCAAAACCCGAACGCTAGGCAAGCAATTGAAGAACGCTTCAGGAATTTTCACTAATTGGCGATTATCTTGCAAAAGCAAACTAGAAAGCGTACGACATTCGAGCATATCTGACAAATTTGTCAAGTTTGGATTGGCTACAAATGTGATGCGTGATGCATTTTTCCATTATTTAGCTTCAGGCTCATCTTTTTTACATCGTCCAACTCTGACCAATTGCTTGTATTCCGCTCCTCCTTCAACTTCAACAGAGGTAATTCTTAGCACCAAATCACAAACCAGGTCATGCAGTTTCACGAACCCTTCAGTTTCACATCTTTCAAGTAAAGACGCATTGATAATCTCCTGTAATCAGCTAAAGTCCCATCACGTAATAGAAGTCTTTCCGCTTGCCAATAACCGATCAAATTAGATTCATTGATCTCCTTGTCCTCTGGAAACAATTCATAAAATAAAAAACATTTTTTTTTCATATTGTCATATTTCAATTTGTCATAACTAACCTTTAGTGGCGTAAACACCTTTTCCAAGTGTTTAACATTTGATGTTCCTGGTTATTGTAATTCTCTCAAGAAGTTACACCAGACTCTGACATTTACTTCATTTCTCAGGACAACACCAATCACGTTTAGTACAAGAGGTAGACCACCCCATTCTCTCATAACAAACTTGGTCAGTGGCTCAATGGTCAGAGAATTTGAAACTTCTACGACTTTGCCATGAAATATTTTCCAACTTTCTTCTTCAGAGAGCGGGTTTACTGGAATGTTGTCATCCATTTTCACGGATCGACAAACCTTCAGTTCTCTAGTAGTTAGAACAACCTTCTAACCTTACAACCATTGTTTTGGTTTGGCTCTGGGAACCCAACTCTACTTAAATCGACCATGCCCCAAAAATCATCCATCAACTCTATGTATTTTCTTCCAAC
The DNA here is from genome assembly GCA_016647705.1 of Eucommia ulmoides. Lineage (NCBI taxonomy): Eukaryota > Viridiplantae > Streptophyta > Magnoliopsida > Garryales > Eucommiaceae > Eucommia > Eucommia ulmoides. The sequence continues at coordinate 274,462 of JAENRU010000234.1, read as the reverse complement.
AAGTTGGCCATGCAATCTTCTTACTGAACTATCTTCTGAATCAGCTTCATTTATATGTACAGACAAGCGTTGGGCAACTTCAGCTTGCAATATTTTGTAGTCCCAGGAATTCGAGACTGTCACCCAGATTACTACATCAAACATTTCTCTAATTTCAGTGTTTTTCAATTTTTTTACACAACACAGGCTACCCGAGGTTGTTAACCCCGGGTACTTAAATAAGCAAGAATGAGATCACAAAGCTTGGTATTTCGAGACTTATTGGTATAGGGAAGACGACTATACTAAAATTGCTAAACAATAATCCTAAAATTAGAGAAATGTTTGCGAAGGGGGGTGGGGGTAGACGTCGAGAAAGATAACAAAGAAAAAATAAAAATAAAAATAAAATATGCAAATTTATAAATTTATTTTTTTTCCGTCTAACTTAAGATGGAATGACTAATTAAAATTGTAATTAATGATTCATGATTCAAAGCGAAACGCACAACGTAAAAATTGAGCAATAATTAAGAGAAAAAAATAGGATGTGCCCTAATTAATAAAGAGGCATTTACTAGAGGGTCAAATGGACTCCAAGTTTTTTCCATGAATCAAACAACTCATTTGGAATATATGGACAAAGTTGTCCCTCTAAGCATCAATTATATTCCATATTTACGGTCCCAATAATTTTTACAAATATATATATATTCCGAAATTTGATGGCGGTTAACATAATCAATCAATTTAAAACGTTTATTATAAAATCACTCAATTAATTATTTTATAATTTTTATTTTTATCAACAAATTATATTGAAATAATCGCCTATTTTTTACCTTTAAAATCATATCCTAATCGTGTGATTTAGATAGAAGAGAAAAAATCAAGCTCATATTGAATTCAATACACTGTATTTGTTTTAATGGTTGAATTCATCTATATTGAATTCAACACATTAACTCACATTTAAATAAGGTTTGTATTTCTTTGGAACGTGACTGATTTTCTAGACACGATTATATTGAATATAAACCGAAACACACTCAATATGTAAGACAAAACATAATATTATCATGTTGAATATAACATCATATCCCCCCGTCCATAGTTTTGTATCCAACAAAATATGACGGTTTTATGCGTGCTGAGTGCAATCCAAGTTTTAAATCCAGTAATCAAATTTTCCTAATTAACTTACCAAGTTGAATTTTACACAAATTATTAAATTCAACACAATTATGAATGAGTAATTTCAAATTTCACATGTCATTTTGAAGTTTTAAAATAGACAATCATGGTTATGTAATTTAATCATGTAAATAACAAATCAAAATTGATTTATAGTGTGATTGCTGACAAGAGTTTTTAGTGTAATTAGTTATGGTAGTTTTTTTTTTTTTTTTTTTTTTTTTTTTCAGAATAGATATTTCGGGAATATCTCTACTACTTTTATTTACAATAACTATTTTATTTGAATTCAACTTAATAAGGAAATCTTAATCATATGTCAATTCCAAAAACCAGTGTGGGTGGTTGGGGTGGTTGGGGGGGGAGGGAGGGGGGGGCATTTTCGTCATGTAAAATTTAAAAAATTTAAACGTGGGATTAGTTTGTTCAAAAAGTCAAGTCAACGGGTTTATTTGATTCGTTTGTAATTAATATGCATTGATTGGTAATTTGTGTCCAAAAATATATCCAAAGTGGATGTTTTCCCGTTAATAGAAGTGTTCCATTTTTAATAGGTAGAAACGGACAACCGTCGGTGAGCCTATCGTGGCCAACGAGGTTGAAAATAGCGAAAGGAACGGCGCGTGGCTTAGCCTACCTCCACGAATGTAGTCCCCGGAAATTCATCCACGGTGACATCAAGCCGTCCAACATCCTCCTCGATAACGAATACCATCCCTACATCTCAGATTTCGGCCTCAACCGTCTCATCAACATCACCGGCAACGACCCCTCGTCTTCCGGTGGCTTCATCGGCGGTGCCCTTCCCTATCTAAAACAACCTGTCCCGCCAGAACGAACCAACAATTACAGAGCACCGGAGGCGCGTATCCCTTGTAATAAACCCACCCAGAAATGGGACGTGTACTCGTTCGGAGTTGTGTTGTTGGAATTATTGACGGGAAAATCACCAGAATTGTGTTCTCCAACGACGTCGACATCAACGGAGATATTAGATTTGGTAAGGTGGGTGAAAAGGGGGTTTGAGGATGAGAATCCATTGTCAGAAATGGTGGATTCGATGTTGCTTCAAGAAGTTCATGCTAGAAAAGAAGTGTTGGCGGTGTTTCATATAGCTTTGGCTTGTACGGAGACAGACTCGGAGATCAGGCCGAGGATGAAAACAGTGTCAGAAAATCTTGAGAGGATTGGGTCCTAAAAAATGTCTTTTTTGCCATCGTCCAAATTTTGCAACTCACCATTCACCCAATTCACTCCAAGTATAGTAATATTTTTTAGAAATTCAATATTTTTGTCAAAAGTCCATAGTAATTGCACAATATTAAAGTCACTGCAATTTGAAAAATTACAGTGATTTTCATATAATACAATAACTTTAGACTTTTGAAAAAATTATCGTAGTGCGTGAACTGTATGGATAAAATTTTCAGATTTGTGAACTATTTAGCAAAATTTTTTATTTTCTTTTTAGAGTGTCTTTGGGTGAGAAAATTGAGGAAGAAATTTGATTTGGAAAAAGAAATTTCTAAAAAAAAATTATAATTTTATTTCTCAAATAATTTTTTCCCATCAAGTACCTTATAACCCACATGCATTCTTACGTTGAAATATTTGGGAAATCCAATTTGTCTTTCAAAGCTAAGACCAAGTAAACAAATCGAGAAAAAAAAAAAAACAAGAAAAAAAAATGCTTTCACTGCGGTCAACAACGGCATTGGAAGATATTATTATTTTTAATTCTTCAGCATTTTTTTATTTTTTTTGTTTTAAATATTATATATTTTTACTTTAATTTTAGCTTTTTGTCACAATAATTAGAAAAATTAGATACGTGCATAATTTAATGGGAAGATGCAAATATTACTGCCTAACAATAATGCTAATAGTAATATAATAAATGGGAAGATGCAAATATTGTTGTATAGTAACAATGTCAATAACAATATAATAAATGAGGAGATATAAATGTTAATGCTCATCAATAATGTTAATAGCAACATAATGAATGGGGTGATGCAAATGTTACTATACAATAACAATGTCAATAGCAACATAAGGAATAAAATGATATAAATGTTACTGTATAACAAATAATTACCATATATCAATTGAATTTTTCTCTAAATTTAAATAATGATATAATAATGAATTAGTAGTGGACGTTGAGGACATAATAAAATACCCTATATTAGTATTTTTTTTTTTTTAAAAAAAAAATATCTATTTGCTTTTTATTATTTAATCACATGCTCAACTCTTTTAAATTGCTCTTTGTACCCCGAATATTTGAGTACCATCTCAATATACTTTTTGATATTTTAATTTTCATAATATGTATCCCTTAAGCTCCCGCTATGCTCAGGTCTGGAGAAGGGTTGGGCTACTTTGATATTTTAATTTTCATAATACACCCTTAAACTTTGATTTTGTCTCTAGAGTGCAATAAATTGAATTTCATCATTATAAAATAAGGTTGGTTTAAGAGTTCTTTTAGGATACGTTCAATTGGAAGAATGGGAAAGGAAAAGAAAAAGATAAATAAAAAAAATAAAAATTATCCTTTTATGAAAGAAACATTATTTTTCCTAGGATTGTTTGGTTGGAGGGATATAAAAAGAGAAAAATATAATATTTTATATTTGGTAAGAAAAAAAAATTATACATTCATTTAATTTAGAGTTTTTCCTCCAAAACTCCTATTTTAGAAACAAGCCACTTTTTCAATCCCATACAAATAAAACAACTTTTTCAACTCCTATTTTTAGAAAAAACTCCAATTAATAAGTTTTAAAGAAAAAATACCCCTTCTTCTTTCAAACCTAACCCTAAAAGCCCTAATTTCATTTCATCTAGAAATCTCACAGCTTCTCTCTCTCTCTCTCTCAACATCGCACTTCCAAGTTGCCGCCGCTGCAAGTTGCCGTCGCCCCCAGCTGTCGTCACTATCGCTGTGCGATGTTGTTCTTGGTCGTTCGTCATCGTCGCCGCAAGCAACTAGCCGTCGTCTTCGTCGCCTCAAGCTGCAGTCATCGCCGCAAACTTGGTGGATATTATAAAATTAAAAATTAAAATTTGGTGGAATTAAATTTTTTTTTGGTGGAATTACAAAAAAAAATTATGGATATTATAAAATAAAATTAATGAAAGGTAATGAGGTATTTATGATATTTTATAAGAAATTTTAAATTTTTAAGAAAAACAAAATTAACTGAAACTTTTATTAAAGAAATAAAATTTGAGTGAAATTTGAAAAATAAGTGAAATTTTAAAAATATGTTTTTTATTTTTATTTCAGAAATTTTGAAAAAAATAGCGAAAATGATAATTTTGTAAATTCTGTAATTATTGAAGGGTATTTTAGGAAGAATATATATGTTAGTATTTTGGGCTGGGCCAAAAAAATTTGGTCCTAAAAAGTGATTTTTTGATAAAATGGCAGCCCATAAAAATTTTCCCTTTAATTTACTATACATATGACAAAACAAAATAAAAAACATACCATCAATATTTCAAACAATATTTTAAATTACGTAAAAATGGGCAATTTACTAAATTATAAAAAAATAATTATTTGAAATAGTATTATGATTATAGTAATTATATGTGAATTGCTAACAAATAAAATCAAAATAAAAAAATATATATCCAAAAACCAAATAAATGAATGGGTAGATAAGATATAAAAGGATAAGGGCAAAATTGTAATTTTGATAATTTTTTTTTCTCAAAGTTGAATTATTTTTCCTCCATTTTCATTTCATCCTAAATTTGAGAGGACGGAAAAGGGGGCGAAAGAGCTTTTTTACATTTTTTTTTCCATCCCGTTTTCCTCCTTTATCAAACAAGATTTTTTTTTCACTCCTTTTTCTTTTTCATTTTTTCATCCACCATTTTTTTCAACAAATCATACCCTTAGGAAATTAAGGTTTTAATATGGGTCATATTGTTAGATGGGATTTTGTTCCTGTAGGCATTTTGAGGTTGTTTATATTTAGAATCACACACATACATGTATGTATGCTTTCATGATTACATGCAGAATATGCTTGTGTTACTTGAGAGCCTGAGACAGGGGGATCAATCAAGGGATAAAGTACGATTACACTCAAACTTTAGAGGCACAAAGTGCAATTTGGTAGTAGTACAAACTTGCAACCATTCAAACTCAACATACTGCATAACAACAAATGACATTGAAATGAAACGAAACGGAAAAAATGCATAGTACAGTATTTAACGAAGAAGCAACATTGTCAAAAGGCTGAGACGATCTCTAACTGCGTCATTTTCCCATTCCATTTGTTCCCACTCGTCTTTGTAGCAGCTGATTGAATTGAGATTGACTGCATTATTCAATCCAAAGGGGAGTTTCTTAAGCTTCGGACAATTAAAAATGCCGATAAGTTCTAATGAGGGCCAACAAAGATGTTCGCCACCTCGGAAGAAGCTCACAAATTCCGGCATCTCATCAAAAGATATTGTCTGCAATTTAGGTAATGCCCCAACTTCAATTTCCTTCACATCTTCATCTGAAATCATCTCCTCAAAATTTTCACAATGAGAAATTGTCAAATATTTCAAATTGCGGAGCTGTTGAATCCATCCCCGTGGAAAAAGCTTCTTCAACTTATTACATCTTACTATTAGTAGTGTCTCGAGGTTGGTGAAGCTGTTGCTGTTAAGATAATTGTTGCCCTCTGGCCAGATGCTCCCCAATGATTGAAGCTCTAACAATTTTAAAATTTCTAATTTCGAGAAAACAGAGTAATTACTTTCCTCCTCATCCGCGTGCACAAAAATTTCAAGCCCTGAACAAGTATTAACGTTCAATTGTTTTAATCCATCCATGTTCCTCATATCTAAAACTGAAAATTTCCTTCTGCTTTTATCGCCAAAAAACTTGAGATTTTCTGCATACTTGAGTACCTCAATTATTGCACAAGGAAAGGTGTTTCCTTCGTCTTCTCTGGTTTCATATACCAGATACTTGGAACTTATTTTAGCACTATCAAAATCCTGTTTGGCAACGTATATTCGAAACTTTCTCAAGCTTTGATTTATCCACGATTTGCAGTTGTTTAGGAAATATTGAAGATTTTCCAAATTTCGAAAATTAAATTCGACCGACGAAACCAAATCCAATGTGCATAGATGCTTCGTGATTACCTCGATAGCTTCATCGGCTAATGTCTTACAAATATTCGTATTGCATCTGAATATTTCCAATCGAGTGAGTTTGGATATCCAGCCACTCAGAACCATCTTGTTAATATTGAGCTCCCCAGTATTAGATGAAATATGTATGTATTTGAGTTTGGTTAATTTCCATATCTCATCGGGCATACATCTTACGGCAGTGGCTACAGCAAGAAGCACTTCAAGTTCCTCTAGTTCCCCAATTTCCGGAGGGAGTTCATTCAAAAAATTGCATTCCTTGAGAATTAGTGCTCGAAGACGAACCAAATTAGATATTGAAGCTGGCAAAAATTCAATTTTAGTTTTAGACAAATCCAATACCCGAACGCTAGACATGCAATTGAAGAACGCTACAGGAATTTTCTCTAACCGGTAATTGTATTGCAAAAGCAAACTGGAAAGCTTACGACATTCGGGCATATCAGGCAAATTCGTCAAGTCTTGATTTTCTACAAACGAGATGCGTGATGCATTTTCCCATTCTTTGGCTTCAGGTATGGCCTCTTTACACCGTCTAGCTCTAACCAACTGCTTGTATTCTGTTCCTCCTTCACCTTCAGCAGAGGTTATTTTTAGCACCAAATCACGAATCACGTCATGCAGCTTCACGAATCCTTCTCTTTCACATCTTTCAAGTAAAGACGCATCGATAAGCTCTCGTAATATTGCTTGTCCCTTGTCCTTTGAATCAACTAAAGTCCCATCACGTAATAGAAGCCCTTCCGCTTGCCAATAGCAGATCAAAATGGATTTCTTGATCTCTGTGTCCTCAGGAAACAATCCACAAAACAAAAAACATTTTTTTGTATTTTCATCTTTCAATTTGTCATAACTAACCTTTAGTGGCTTAAACACCGTTTCCATGTCTTTAAAATTTGATGTTCCTGGTGTTTGTAATTCTCTTAAGAAGCTGCGCCAGACTCTGTCATTTCCTTCATCTCTCAGGACAGCACCAACCACGTTAAGTGCAAGAGGCAGACCACCACATTCTCTCATAACAGCCTTGGCCAGTGGCTTAATGGTCGAAGAATTTGAAACTTCTCCGACTTTGCCATAAAATATCTTCCAACTTTCTTCTTCAGATAGAGTGTTTACTGGAATGTTGTCATCTGTTTCCATGGATCGACAAACCTTCAGTTCTCTAGTAGTTAGAACAACCTTACAACCATTGTTTTGGTCTGGCTCTGGGAACCCAACTCTACTTAAATCGACCATGTCCCAAAGATCATCCATCAACAACATGTATTTTTTTCCAGCAAGTTGGCCATGTAATCTTCTTGCGAAACTATCTTCTGAATCAACTTCATTTATATGTATAGACAAGCGTTGGGCAACTTCAACCTGAAGCTTTTTGTAGTCCCAAGAATTCGAGACCGTCACCCAGATTACTACATCAAACATTTCTCCGATTTCGGGATTATTGTTTAACAATTTCAGTATAGTCGTCTTCCCTACACCACCAAGTCCCCAAATACCAAGCTTTGTGATCTCCTTCTTGCTTATTTGAGTTAATACATTTCTCGAGTTGCCATCGGTTGAAGATAATTCCACTAAACGTGGAATGGGTACCGGTTGAACTTGTTCTGGCCCTGGATTGGCTAAAAAATCGGCTTCATTTGTGCCACTACTCTTTTTCTTTTTGAGATCTTCAACGGACCCAATCATTTCCAACACACGTTCCCCAAGCATCACACGAGCATGAATATTAGGAAACAACCCTTTTAAGCATCTCTTATCAGCATTGTATTCCTCTTCTATTTGTGTTGTTTCTATTTCGACATTGTCTACGCGGCGAAGCCAATCCATGCATAACTCTGTGGGAACCTTTTGTTGCTTGAGTCGGTCTATTTTATTTTTCAAGTCCTCTCTCATACAACACAATTCGGCGACATCCTCATTCAACTTCTTGAGATTCTTTCTTAGATTTTTTGAATAAGTAATTCGTTTGTGGATCGGCTCCCATATGCATTTTAGGATGTCAACTAGAGGTTGAATCAGCTCCATTTTAATCTGGATAAGAATTTAACATTTAGTTCATATTAATTGGAAAAATTAGACAATTTGTTGATATTAAATTAAAATTGAAAATTAAAGAAGAAAAAAATAAGAATAGAAAATTTAATCCAAATTTTTTCTGTTCGGGGAAGAGATTGACGGATTTGAGCGCAAACAAAGTAGTGTGATGTTGTTGATTCTCTATAGAGTATAAAGAGAGTGAGAGAGAGGGCTGACGGCGACGGAGCTTCAGGCGATCGGAGAATTGAAAAGGCTGAATATAGTGAGACTGCGATTTAGCTTCTGATGAGTGATTCCATCTCCACTGGAAACTTGGCTAATGCTCTTAAAAGTTTCTGCAATGATTTATCGGTAAATTGCTTTTTAACCACCAACTCTTTTATTTTAAAGAATTACATTTTATTCATTTAAAAAATAAAAAACTAAATATACTTAAAAATACATGAAATTAAAATTCTCATCTAATTTTTCGATAAAATAGGTAAAAATATCTTTTCATTTTAATTTTTTTTTTTTTTAAATATTTACAGAATAAAAAATAATAAAAATTAAAATAAAAAGACAATATTGTCTATTTCATCCAAAAATTATTCCGTTAGAAGAAAAAAATTAGTTTAAAGAATAATTTTTTACAAGTGTAATTTTTTATATAAAAAGAGAAAAAATTATTAGACAAAATAAACGGACATAAAAATAGTTGTTGACTATTGTCAATTGCTCCAAGTAATTTTGATTTTGAGTGGCTGAAATAGTTTCAATTTTTTTATTTTTAATTTTCCATTAATTAAAATTACTGATTTTTTTTTTCTTTAGATATATATTTTGCGCCTTGCCTGTAGAACCCAAAAGAACTCGGTTTATTGGGGGGTCATAATATTTTTTTAAGGGTGCATTTGGGTGAGGAGTTGTTTGAATAAGAAATTTATTTGGCAAGAATTTTTTTTTATTGAATAAATAACAAATTTAAATTTTTTACTCATGCAGAAGTAAGTACGTGCTCAATTCTTTAAGAAAATAACTTGTGCATCATATTTAAGAGAATTCAGAGGGAGAAAAAAAAATAGTCTACCGTGATTGCTGAAAAACAAGTCCAAATCGCCTAGACAAATTGCAATTGAACTTGAAGACAAAATCAAGAAGAAATGGAAAAGTATGACTTGCGATCCCAGAAAAACAAGAAATATGAGCGAAATCGATCGCCTTGATTCTGTGATGTTCAAATCCTGAGATCGCTATTATTAAAAAACAATAAGTGCGCATAAGCATCTGATTGGGGGAAATTTGGTCGAGTAGGCCCACGTGTGCATAGAGGTTCCTTTGTGATCAATTTGAGGGACCAAGATCTCAAGTATGGGAGAAAGGTTGGGCTGAGGGCTCCGAACACCCTCAGCTCGACTAGTCATAAGTGGAAGGCTCAAACTATCCTAAAAGTCAAGGTGCCGAGGTGAGGGCTCCGAACACACTCAACTCGACTAGTCATCAAAAATGAAGTTTCAAGTCACCCTGAAGTCTGAGGCACGAGTTGATGATAAATTGTTGTTGTTATTCTGATGTTAGCCCTAAATTAGTGTTGATTACTTGGCCCAAAAAAACAAAAGATAGTGCTGTGTATGGTAAAGAATTATTATCTCGGGCCTCGGTTGGATTGATATAAATTGGGGAATATAGAAAAAAAAATATATGGCATCTCATGATATCTAATGTTTGGTAAATTGAATGAGAAAAGGAGAAGAAAAATGAGGAGAAATGAAGAAAGTTGGGGATGGATACTTGTTTATGGAAGATGAAAAAAGGGAGAAAGATGAGATCCACCTATTTTGAAAACATCTTCAAAATATGCTTACTGAGTTATTCCTTTTATAAAAATATATTTTGAGAGTATATTATTTTCTATTTATTATAAAGATCACACAGATAAAAATAAATAAATAAGAGAGAAGTCCATCGAAAATAATTAGGGCGAATCCCAAGGGCTTGTAGATTAGTTGATATCTAATTTACTTCTATTATAAAAGGTCTAGAGGTCAACCCCCTCGCTCATCATATGTTTCAACAAAACAGAAAGAAAACAATTAGGGTAACAAAGGAAAGTTTCAAAGAATGAAAAAGGAGAGAGTACTGCATACGATAATATATTTTGAGAATATAGTACAAACTTATATCCTTTCATATTTTATATAGATATGTAAGAAAATATTTTGCTATTTATTAGAAAGAAAATTAATCACTATGCACAAATTCTATTGCGATTTATAAAAAAATACTATATATAATGCAGATATAGTATTTTTTTTCAGCCGAACAAAAATTAAAAATAATATTTGTGATCCCATTATAAGTGCCCTATCTTTTTTTTCTTTTTTTTGAATTATTATTTTAGAGCAATTTTTTTAAAGTTATTTTCAACTTGTTTTTTAGGTTGATTGATTTTAACCATATGAATTTAGTATGTGGTTGATATTAACTTAAATGGTAAATAATTTGTTGATATTGAATTAAAAATTGGAAAATAAAGAAGAAGAAAAAATAGAAATAGAAAACTATAAGTGACTTATTTCGAGGATAATCCAATAATTTTTTCAATCATATTTATATTTTGTTTTGAAAAAAAAAAAAAAACTTCAAAAATGAATAATAAAGAAGTGTAGGAGTCGGATACTTCCCTAATAAAGATAGATAGAGATAAAAAAAAAAGGAGGTCCCTCTTAATTTTTTTTTTTGGTGAGAATGTAATTTTCTACTTATTTTCAAGATATCTCCAAAAAATGCATATTAAGTTGTTTCTTATTTTCAAATCTGACTAATAACGTCTCTTAAAAATATATTTTACAAGTATATATTTTTTGATTTTATTATATCAATCATAAAATATAAAAAAATAAAACGAAAAAAATATGAGGTGATAAAATTTAAATTTTTTTGAATGAAGAATAAAAAAGGGGGGGGGGGGGGGGGGGGGTAATTACATGTTGGTTCCATAAAGTATAGAGTGGGTGCTTATGTGGACCATTAGTTTGTCAAATTACACATTTGATCGCTTATTAAGTTGAACATTTGTTTCCATTTCACAAAAATTAAAAATGTTATTAATGACTTGAGACGAAACTTAATATGCATTTTTCTAACAATATGTGTCTTTCTAATGGAGATATTTTCGTTATTTCATCATTTCACTAAATTTAAGATATTTTTCTAACAATGATATAACTTTCTCTTTCTCTCTCTCTTCAGAAGAAAAAAACGTTTTAAAAAAGACTCAAATTTAGTGGAATGACGAAATGAAGAAAAAATAGTCATTAGAAGGCCATCGTGCTAAGCAAAATCCGTTTCCCGTAAAAAATCATCAACAACTTAATTTGTGCTTTTGAAACAAAAGTGAAATTGAAGGACCAAATGTGTAATTTGACAAACTCAGAGCCCATATAAACACTTACATTGTGTTCTAGGGTCCAAAAATATAATATTTCCAAAAAATAAATAAGAGAAGTAGAGAGCTTAGAAAGGAAGGTTGTGCGTTTAAACTAATCAACCCGCACATTTCAATCCATCCCAACTCGCACATTATTGGACGATTCATAATTTAAACTAGCCACCTAATATTGATTTGGTTTGCAATTTTGGGCCAAACTATCCCAACCTACCTGTTGTTCACCCCTACCCCTTACACTTAAAGTTAAGTGTTAAGCACAGAAGTGTATATAAATGTTGTTTTAATCCACAACATCAAATTTGAATTTGATAAATTATGTTTTTGATATTACCTTTGACCAGCTCAACCCGTAGGTCTCTTGAAGATTAAGCTACACAGAAATCCCAATTCCAAGCTAGTCACTGCAAAATTATCACAAAACAATTGAATGATCCTTAGTTCGGATCTAGAGCAAATCCAACGAATAGATCTATTCAGATCTACAACAAATCTAACGAATAGAAAGATGCACTGAGATTCGATACCTATTAATCGACGGCGACAATGTAGCTGTGTGAGGCTGACAACGAACGGGAGGGTCTGGATCTGTGACGGTGACTATGCAAGAAAGAGAAATTGAGTGATTTCTGTGCGAAATGAGTAGTGTTGATTTTCGAGAGAGAGAGAGAGGGCTTATGCTCGCAAAGAGGTGTCCCACCATCAATTTATGGGCCCATTACTTTTTTATTGGCTGATACTCTTACGACATGTTTGGTTGGATGGAATCGGGGGCGGAATGGAATCGCATTCCGCTCTCGATTCCTATTCCGTTGTTTAGTTGTTTAATAGAATTACTTTTATGATTCCATTGGAATAAAATAGGGTGGAATAGGATTCTATTTGAGATGAGGTGGAATGAGATTCCAACTCAATGAAATGAACATCTTAAATTACATAATAGTTTTTGTATTTAAATCCTTGAAAATTGAGAGCAAAAATTAAAAATTAAGAACAGAAAAAAAAAATTAAAGAACATAAATAGAAATTAGAGAACAGAAAATTAGGAATAGAAACAGAAATTGAGAACAAAAAATTAAGAACAGAAATAGAAAATTGAGAACATAAACATAAAATTAGATAACATAAAATTGAGAATGGAAACTGAAAATTGAGAACAAAAAATTAAAACTAAGAACAAAAACAGAAAATTGAGAATATAAACTAAAAATTGAGAACAAAAACTTAAATTTAGAGAACAGAAAATTGAGAACGAAAACTGAAAATTAAGAACAAAAACTAAAAATTAAGAGCAGAAACAGAAAATTGAGAACAAAAACAAAAAATTTAGAACATAAATTGAAAATTAAGAATAAAAATAGAAAATTAGAGAACAGAAAATTGAGAACGGAAACTGAAAATTGTGAACAAAAACAAAAATTAGAGAATAGAAATTGAAAATTGAGAACAGAAATAAAAATGAGAGAATAGAAACTTAAAATTGAATGGAATAGTAAAATATAATAAAATGAGGGAAGGAATTGAATAATGAAATATAATAAAATTTTGTAATAACGGTATAATGAGAATTTTATTATATTTCATTTCATTCCTTCATTCTTTTCATACTAACCTAATAAGATAATGGAATAGCGATTTCATTGACAATTCTATTCTATTCATTCTCTCATTCCATTATTTCTTTCATTCCATTCCACCCTCATTCCATTCCGTCCAACTAAACGAGCCTCCTGCATTGATTTATGGGTAAATTGCTTTTTAATCACCCCTACTTTCACTAATTATCATTTTACTCCCTCTATCTTAAAAAATTATACTTTACGTACTTTTACTTTTTAACAAAATGAAAAGTTATTTTTTCTCCATTTAAATTATTAGAATATGGTAAAAAATTAATAAAATAAATTTTTTATTCTATTTTTTTGATAAATTTGCCCTTTTATTTTATTTTTAAAAAATATTTATGATAAAAAAAACTAAAATAAAATGTCAATTATGTCCATTTCATTCAAAAATTTGATGAAAATTAATTCTATCTATTTTTAAAAGTAAAAGTAGGTAAAAATGTAATATTTTGAAATAGAAGATAAAATAATAATTAGACAAAGAGAAAGGGAATAAAAGGTAATTTACCCATGTGACAGCATGGTTGTAGTAGTCGTTGAATGGCTGAAATAGTATCAATTTATTTATTTTTTGTCATTAAGTGCTGATTTTTTAAATAGTTATATTTTTATTTAATTTTTTTAAATTATTAATTTTTAATCTTTAATAATTAAAAATAAATTTTAAAAAGATATTTAAGCACTCTATGTATAATGAACAATGAACAAAAAAATAATAGAGTATGATGAATGCCTGTTTGTAATAAGAATGCTTGCCATTATACTCTTAGTATTTTTTTTAAAATAAATAAATTATATATTTCTTTTTTATTGTTTAATCACATGCTCAAATGGTCAAGGCTGGGGGTTGCTTCCTAGTTGAATGTAAACTTCTAGCTTTAAGCTTTCCTGCTAAATTGCTCTTTGTACCCCGAATATTTGAGTATGATCTCAATATACTTTTTGATATTTTAATTTTTAGACTATTTATCCCTTAAGCTCCTGCCATGCGCGGAGTCCTGAGAAAGGTTGAACCATTTTGATATTTTAATTATTAATTTACTATTTTACACTTATATATTACAAAAATAAAAAATATACTATCAATATTTTAAATCATGTAAAAACGTGAATTTTACATTGAATATAATACAAATGTGAATTTAGATTGAATGTAAATGTGATTTTTTTATGAAAAAGTGATGAAAGTCGCATCATTTTAAAAATCTTATTCAGACGAATTTAAATATATAATTAGATTATGAAAAAAAAATCAAGTTGAATTCAACATGTTGTGAAAAACTACAAAAGTTCCGAAAGAGCAATTGAATGTAACACGAATGTGTAAACTGAGAATTTTAAAAATATCATATCAAATGTAACACGAATTTAATTTTTTACGAAATAATGATAAATGTGGTATCTTCTTAAAGATATTATCAGACGCATCTGAATATATAGTAAATCATGAAAAAATTACCACGTTGAATTCAACATAATGTGAAAAACTACTAAGGTTCTGAAGTATCATGTTGAATGTGTAACACAAATGTAAAAATTAAAAATTTTAGAAATATCATATTGAATATAACACGAATTTGAAAATTAATGAAAAAATAATGAATGTGATATCATGCTAAAAACCTTATTAAGACGAATTTGAATGTATAATTAGATCGTGATAAAAAAATGTGTAACACAATAATTATTTTGATTTTAATAAAATGATTTTGAGTTCCTATTTGTTAGGAAGTTATATATAAAGTAAATAGTGTAGGAGCAAATTTGACCGAATAGTTATTGTTAAGATAATTGAGAAATATGAGAATCAATCAATAAAAAAAAAACAACGATATACACATATTTATAGGAGAAGTGGGATTAGGATTTTGCCCTAATGGGTCACGTGAGTCAAGCCCATATAATACATTAGTTTCTACTATTTAAATTTACAATATATGTTTAAAAATAGATAGAGTTAAATTTTTATTTATTTATTTTTAGATAAAATAGATAGAATTGTCCTTATCTTAATATTTAATTTAATTTTTTAAAACTAAAAATTTGAATTTCATCTATTTTTAAGCATTTGTATTAATTTAAATGAAAAAAAATAAAAAAATTCTCACTTTGATTAATAAAATAGATAAAATGTATTTTTTTTTTTTAAAGATAAAGGGGGATAAAGTGAAATAAGCAATTTAAAAAATTCTCACTTTATTCCAAAAAGAAAAAAATCATTTTGTACAAAAATAAAATAAAATAATTATTCAATTCCTCCAAGTAATTTTGATTTTGAGTGGCTGAAATAGTTTTTTTTGGTGGCATTAATTGTTGATTTTTATTTTTTATTTTTCTTTAGATGTATTTTTTGATTGCGACTTTGCCTGTAGAACCCAAAAGAACTCGGTTTATTGATGGGTCTTTTTCTTTAGGGTCGTTTGGATGAGGAGGTATTTGAATAAGAAATTAATTTGAGAAAAAAAGGGATTTTTGGTAAATATAGTTGACAAACTTAAAAATTTTATTGCATGTTAGAATAATAATTTTGAAAGGTCAAAATATTGTAATACTAGCGAATAATAACCTTAACTTGAAAAAGAAATAATTTTAATATTCTTTTATGCCCATTGGTAACTGTTTACATTCCATATTTTCAGATTTTTGAAAATTCTGTTTGAGAATAATGTTTGGTAATTTTTGTTTTCATTTCCATTCTATTTCCATTTGAGAATTGTGCTCATTTTTTTCTTAAGAAATGAGAAACAAAAAAAAAAAATTGTTTCTCATAATTCTCATTCCATTCCCAAAACCAATTTCACTGTTCATCCACGGGCCGACCGCCGCCTGCCACCCCCGGTCACCTCCGGCATCACCGGTCGGTCACCGCAGCCGCCGGCCACCTAACAACTTCCGGCGTTGTCTGCCACCGTCACCCACCCGCTGGTCGCCGTTGCCCTCCAGCCAAAACACAAAAAAAATCTCAAAAAAAAAAAATAATTTTAGGATAAAATCGTTACCAAACGCGATTCTCTTCCCAAAAAAAAATAAAAAAAAATAAAAAAAATAAAAAAAATTATCATTACCAAACACGATTTTACTCTCAAGAAGGAAACAAAATTTCTATCTTATTCCCATCCCACTGTTAGAATAAAAACAGAAACGGTTACCAAACGCCATCTGAATTTCTCTTGGCAGGAAAGAAAATTACTATAATCGTAATTGTATTGGAAAAAAATAAGAAATTAGGATGAAACAACTGAGGGAGAGAATTAGTACCTTAATTTCGAATCTAATCGCGCAAACAGAACAACCAACAAAAGAGAAACACAATTTTGTCGAAATCAAAATGTTGTACACTCAATCCAATAATTCTAAATCATTAACATAACACTAACGAATTTTAGTCACAGACGGAAATTTCAAACCGTGCAAAATTCCGCAAGCGAGGAAGTTATAGAATTAACTAATGCTCCTATCGATCAAATGCAAGAATAGCTTCCGAATTTATGTCAAGAAACAAATGGATTTAAATGTCAAACACCTGCTACTACGGGCAACATCTATTTATTGCCTTTCTTAATAATATTGGTGATTTCTTTTTCTTTTTTTTTTTTTTTTTTTCTTTTTTATAGCAAGTTGTTTTTTAGTCATTTCCAATTCAACTAAAAATTGTTTAAAACCATGTGAATTTAATATTTAATAATCAGTTAATATTAATTGAAAAAGTAAAAAATCAATGAGAATCAAATATGAATAAAAGATTATAAGTCACTTATTAGAATAATCTGATAAGAAAAAAAATAGGAATTGGCCAAAAATATTTTTGTTATTTTTATTTTAACGAAAAACAGAAAAAAGAAAAAAAAAACGACTAAAAAATATATAACAAAGAATGAAAAGATTTAAATACTTTTTCAATAAAGATAGAGAGATAGAAAAGGAGAAGATCACCTTATTTTTGTTTTGTTTTGGTGAGAATTATATTAAATTAACAAATAAAAAAGAAAAAAATTGGAATAGAAAATTATAATCGACTTATTTCAAGAATAAATGAATATTTTTTAATCATATTTTTAATTTTATTTTACCAAAAATATTTTAAAAATAAATAACAGAAAATTTCCATAGAGAGAGAGGAGGTCCAAGCTATGAAAAGAATCAGATTTGAATTTGATAAAGAATGTTTTTGATATTACCTTCCACAAGCTCGACCACTAGGTGTTGTGAAGATTCAACCACACAAAAATTCCAAGTCCAAGCTAGTCACTGCAAAATTATCACAAATAATTGAAAGAGCCTTGATTCGGTTACGCATCACTTCTAGCTGAAAAAATTACTTTAGATCTGTTGAGAATTAGAGCAAATCCGACGAATAGAGAGAGATGAAACGAAATCCGATACCTGTTGATCGACGGCTAATGTGCGACGGCGACGGTGTAGCGGTGTGAGGATGACGGCGGCGGTGGGGTCTGGATCTGCGACGGCGGCTGGGCGGGGAAGAGAGAGAGAGAGAGAGAGATTCAGGCGATTGAAGGATTGAAATAGCCGAGTATTGTGAAACTGAGATTTAGCTTCTGATGAGTGATTCCATCTCCACTGGAAACTTGACTAAGAAAAGATGTGACGACTGCATTATTGATTTACGTGAGCCAATTGCTCTTCAAAGGTAATTTCTGCAATGATTTTTAGGTAAATTGATTTTTAACTGCCAATATTTTGCTTAATCTACCATTTTACCATCTTTATTTTTAAAAATTACATTTTATCTATTTTTATTTTTAAAGAACTTGATAAATTAATTTAATTTTATACTGTTTAAATTAATGAATATTATTAAAAATTAATTAAATTAATTTTTTTGAAATAAAATAAATAAAATTGTTCTTTTATTTATATATATATATATATATATATATATATATATATTTTATATAAACAACTCATATAAATTATTTTTGGGTATATATATATATATATATATTATTTTTTCTTTGGATATATTTTTTGATTGCTGAGGAGCCAGAGGAGGTATTTGAATAATAAATTTAATTTTTAAAAAAAAATTATTCACGCAATTCACGTGTTATGAGTAATAATGCTCTGAAACGATGTGCCTGCATTATTGATTTTTGCGGGCCAATTACTTTTTAACTTTTTATTCGTTAAGGATATGTTTGGTTAGATAGATAGAAAAAAAAAAAAAATAAATAAAAAATATATATATATATATATATACCCTTAATAATTTATTTATTTATTTATTTATTTGATTAGAAAAAAAATGAAAAGATGAAAAATAATTTATTTTAATATAATTTAATATTTTATTTTTATATATTATAAAAATAAATTATTAAGGGTATAATCGTCACTTTGATATCCAAAACCATTTTTTTTTTCATTTTCTTTTCAAATTTGGGGGAGAAAAAATTTATCTTGAAATTTGTGTTTTATCTTTCCCATTTTTCTTTCATACCAAACATAATTTTTTTTCATTTTATTTTTTATTTTCCATCAATATCAAACAGGCCCTAATAATTTTGAAAGGTAATGACTGCAATGTTTCATTGGTAAATTATTTTTTAACTACATATATTTTGCTTAATCTACCATTTTACCATCTTTATTTTTAAAAATTACATTTTATCTATTTTTATTTTTAAAGAACTTGATAAATTAATTTAATTTTATACTGTTTAAATTAATGCATATTATTAAAAATTAATTAAATTAATTTTTTTGGAATAAAATAAATAAAATTGTTCTTATATATATATATATATATATTTATATAAATAACTCATATAAATTATTTTTGGGTATATATATATATATATATATATATATATATATATATATATATATATATATTATTTTTTTTGGATATATTTTTTGATTGCTGAGGAGCCAGAGGAGGTATTTGAATAATAAATTTAATTTAAAAAAAAAAAATTATTCATGCAATTCACATGTTATGGGTAATAATGCTCTGAAACGATGTGCCTGCATTATTGATTTTTGTGGGCCAATTACTTTTTGACTTTTTATTCATTAAGGATATGTTTGGTGAGATAGATGAAAAAAAAATAAAAAAAATAAAAAATTAAAAATAAATAAATATATATATATATATATATATATTTATTTATTTATTTGATTAGAAAAAAAATGAAAAGATGAAAAATAATTAATTTTAATATAATTTAATATTTTATTTTTATATATTATAAAATAAATTAAAAATAATTATGAAGGGTATAATCGTCATTTTGATATCCAAAACCATTTTTTTTTTTTTCATTTTCTTTCCAAATTTGGAGGAGAAAAAATTTATCTTGAAATTTGTGTTTTATCTTTCCCATTTTTCTTTCATACCAAACATAATTTTTTTTCATTTTTCATTTTATTTTTTATTTTCCATCCATATCAAACACGTCCTAATACTTTTGAAAGGTAACGACTGCAATGTTTCATTGGTAAATTGTTTTTTAACTACCTATATTTTGCTTAATCTATCATTTTGCCATCTTTATTTTTAAAAATTACATTTTATCTATTTTTATTTTTAAAAAACGTGATAAATTAATTTTATACTGTTTAAATTAACGAATATTATTAAAATTAAAATAGAGAAACAATTTTATTTATTTCATCTAAAAATTAAATAATTATTTTTAATTTTATCGATTTTGAAGATATTATGTTAATTTAAATTAAAAAAAAATTAATTTTTTACAATCTTCAAAAATAAAAATAGATAAAATATAATTTTTTTAATGTAAAAGAGGGTAAAGTAAAATAAAAAGAGAGAAAAAATCATTTACCCTTGGTTTAACAAATGGCCGTAGTTGTTGACCAGTGTCAATTTCTCAAGAAATTTTGATCTTGAGTGACTGATTTTTCTATTAATTTTGATCTTCAGTGATTGATTTTTCTATTTTTTTTTCTTTAGATATAATTTTGAGTTGTTTACATTTAAAAAAAAATGTAAATTAAATATTAAGAAAATTGCCGGTTAGACCCATTGTTAACAGTAATCTACCAATAAAACCCACCTATTTTTACTTTCACCAAAAATTCTCATTTCGGTGATTTCTTGCACCGATTAATCCCTTATTCAAAAATGCCCGGGATGAGATTACCGAAATGTCTCTTCCGTGATTTTGCGAGAGCATCGTCTTGTTACCGTCGCCAACGCCAACCTAGATTCGCTGTTATCATTGTCCCGACACGCTCCTATCGTCGCCATCCAAATTCGATGTCTTTCCCACCGTTGCTGATGTCTTCCCCACCGTCATTGTCTAGATCCGGCTTCTCCACCACCTTCGCAGCTCAGATTCGAGCATTTCAATAGATTCTGTCACCTTATTTATGCTCTATTTCAATTTGGTGAGATTTTCTTTGTTTAGAGAGAGAGAGAAGAAATGAAAAAGTGGGTATTCAAGGGTTTGCAGTTCTTTTTTTACTATTTACACATTGCACTCTACAATTTGTAGTTTGTTTACTTAGCTGCAGAGAGGAGATATAATTTGTAGTGAGAAAAACGTGAGTTTGTGTTAATGTTACATGTAACATTTTCTTGAAATATAATGAAAGAAATGTGAGTTTGTGTTAGTGAGAGAAATTAAGAATCAAATTAATGTTACATGTAACATTCTCTGAAATATAGATGTTACATGTAACATCCACATAAATATCTATTTTGTGTGTAATATCAACTGAAAATAATTATTGATATAGATGTTACATGTAACATTTATTGAAAATATATTTTAAAATAATTATTAATTATATATGCTACATGTAACATACATTGAAAATATTTTTTGAATTTTGTCAATATTAGACAATGTTACATTCAACACACACATTGAAATAGGCGGCACAAGGGGGATAATCAGATGTATTGCAATATTGGATAAAAAAATACAACTAGTTGTTGATTTGGATGTTACATTTAACATTACCTTTAGATGTTACATGTAACATTCACGTATATTACGATTTATACATTCAAAAAATATGATTAGCATCTCGTAAAAAAAAAAAATATTTAATTGATTAATACAGTGTAAAAATATTAATTTTACAACATCAGAAACTACGAAAAAATCTGTGTGTTTTGATGTTAATATTGAAAGTTACATAGGAGGGATATTTTGGTTAGAAAAATACAAAATGAGCTGCTAGTGCATGAAAAGAATAACGGGTTTGATCGGTAATTTTTCTCGCCTTTTAGGACTTCTCAGTCAGCGCCCCTTAAATATTTAATTTCTAAAAAATGGCAGTTTCTCAGTTAGCGCCCCTTAAATAATAATTTTTTTTTAATCCTCTTAATGAATAGAATAATTTTATTATTTAATCTTCATTATATTATTTTAATTTATTTTTAAGTTCTTATTAATATTTTACTTAATATTTAGTATGAAATCCAACATGTATAATTGACGTTTAGTTAATATGAACTCTATCAATTTATTTAGTTAAGATTAATTAATTTTTTTAATAGTACACGGAATTAAAATTTTAGTCTTTATAGTCCATGAATTATAATAAATTTTCTAGAAGTCTAAACTTATTGTAATATAAAAGTTATTGTAAATTTTTCATGTAAAAAATTGGTGTACGTGATTTTTAGATTTTTAACAGTAATTCAACTTGAATTGAAGGGTAACCAGACTGAATGGTTCAATTTCAATTTTGATTTTGGTTCTTGTTTTATATTAAATTTAAAAACCTCAATGGGTTTGCGGTTTCACTGTTTTGATTTTGGTTTTGGTTTTGCATAAAATTAACGTTTTGACTTTAAAACTATTTTTAAAAACCGGCAATTTTAATTTTGATTTTGAGTTTAATATATATTTAACGGGTTTAGTTTTTAGTAAAATTGAACCAAAATTGAATCGTCATCATCCCTGATATTTAAAGGATTGATTCGGTTAATATTATTTTATTTAGTTGGATAATTGTGGTTTTTAAAATTGTTTTTAGGGAAATGTAGGTGGCGTTTGCTAACCGTTTCTGTTTCCATTCCAGCAGTGGGATGAGAATGGGATGAGAATTTTGTTTTCTTTTTGGGAGTAGAATCGCGTTTGGTAACGATAATTTTTTTTTTTGTTTTGAGAAAGGAATTGTGTTTGGTAACGATTTTATCCTAATTTTTTTTTTTTTTTTTTTTTTTTTTTTTTTTTTTTTTTTTCTGTTTTGGTCGGCCGGCGACGGCTCTGGCACCGGCAATGGCTCCGGCATCGGCGACGCCGGCCGGAAGGCAATGGCGCCGTCGCCGGCGACGGCCGGAAGTGGCCGGAAAATTTCCGACCGGACGGTGACCGGTGACGGTCGCCAGAGATGGCCGGCGGCGGTGGCGGACGGTCGCCGGAGATTGCCAGCGCCGGTGGTGGACGGTGGTCGGCTGGTAGATGAATAGTAACTATGTGTTTTGGGAATGGAATGAGAATAATAAGAAACAATTTTTTTTTTGTTTCTCATTTCTTAAGAAAAAAAAATTGGGTACAATTCTTAAATGGGAATGAAATAGAAACGGAAATAAAAATTACCAAACGCTATTTCCCAAACAGAATTTTAAAAAATCTAGGAATGGAATAAGAAATTCTGGAAATGCCCTGTTGATTGAATGCGCAATTCATGTCATGAATCAATTTCCGGGAAAGCAAGGAATGCTGTTGCTGATGTTTACAATTCACAACACTCGTTTCGGAGAAAGTTCTTTGGACTCGGGTTCGGGTATTATGAAAAGCTAAATGCATGGTTCGCTAATGGGTCCCACAGAGCACTACGAGGGGGCCACAATGCTCTGCGGACCGCAGGGCGAACAAATTTATAAGTCGGTATATGATTGGTTGTGAGTAAATTGAATTAGTTTTTTATAAAAGTAAGTTGTCAAAGTTTTCTGGGGGAATATGGCGAATGCGACTTTATTTCTTATTTCCAATTATTTGGATTTGAATTTGATAAACAATTGGTTTTAACCCCATATAATGGATCTAGAAAAAAATATATTAAAATTTATTTTTTATTTGAATATTATACGTAGGTACAATTGATTATTTAATTTTATATTTAATATATTTTATGAAATATATTTTATGAAAATATAACAAAAATAAATTTAATGTTAAAAATAAAAATAAAATTAATTAAAACATAGTAACTAATAAGTGAGTTTTTTCAAATTCTTTATTTTTTTTAAAATAATAGTTTTAAAATAATTTAATAAGTCTTTTTTTTGTTATTTAATTATTTCTATTATTTGGTTAAGAAGGGTTATAATACTCTTTGGAGCATATAAAATTGAATAAATTTTATATGTAATTAATAAATGGAAAGAGATAATTTTATTAAATATTAAAAAATATCTTTAATCACTACTTTCTTTGATGTTAAATATAAAATTACTTATTTGTCTCGGTTACTATTAAAAAATTATTTTGAACTATTTAATTAAAAAATTACTCTTATAACTCACTTAAAAGAATTACAATTTTGATTTTTTAATTTTGTTTATGTAATATACTTTTAAATCTATTTTTTTATTATTGATAGATCAAATGATGATTATTACATTCTTTTAGTATTTAGAGAATACTTTGTGTTGAAATTTTAAAATTTAAAATTATTCTGAGAATTAAATATTGTTGATTTATATAATATATTTTCAATTCTAATTTTTTATTACTTTTGGGATCGAGTGATGATTTATTATATTTTATTGAGTAATCATGAAATTTAGTTAAATTTGGTATATAAACTGTTTGATTTAGTGTTATATATATATTCTTAATTGTTTTGTGAAGTTTTTATATGAAATTTTATTTAGTAATAGTTTCACTTAGATTAAAAAACAGTGAGTTTGTGAGTTTGTGAATTTTTTAATTGTTATTTTTTTATCCATTTTTGTGTGTGTGTGTCCGTTTTAGATCGTTTTATATGTGAAATTAAGTGCATGAAAAAGAAAAATAAATTTTTTCATTACTTCTGTCAATACTTGTATAAAAAACAAAGACCATAAAAATTAGAAAAGAAAATATTTATTTTTTAGATAAAAAGTTTAATAAATGAAAGATTTATAGTTTTTCGTTATTTATTTTTAAAACAAAATATCTTATATTTAAAAGGGATAAATATTTCATTTTATGCATGTGAAAAATAAATTATAAAAAGGTAAAAATATTAAAAAAAAAATTAGATGTGATTTGTTTGTGTTGGTTTTGAAAAATGATTGAGGGCGAAAGTATTTTTCAAATGACAGATGTGTTCTCTGAATGATACGGGGTAAAATGTAATTAACCCTGCCCTTAAAAAGTTGCCTCCATTGATTTATGCGGGTCAATTGCATTTTAATTTTTTATTCGCTAATGCTCTTCAAAGGTTGCCTCCATTGATTTAAAGTTAAATTGCTTTTTAACCACCTATATATTTTGCTTGATCGTTATTTTACCTCCACCTAATTCTATTTTTGAATTGAGCGACTATTTAAATTAACAAAATATGTATAAAATTAAAATTGAGGGATAATTCTATCTTTTTTATTCAAAAATTGAATAAAAAATTAAATTTTACCAATTTCAAAGCATATTATGTTAATTTAAATGAATTTTTTTTTTTCTCAAGAAAGTAGAAATATGTAAAATATGATTTTGTTAAGTAAAGAGGGATAAAGTGATTATTAAATAAAATAAGAAGGGATAAAAAATAATTTACCCTTGGTTTATTGAACGGACTTAGTAGTGTTGACCAGTGTTATGAGTGACTAATTTTTATATCCTTTTTTCCTTTAGATATAATTTTGTGTTGTTTACATTAATTTTTTTTAAAAAAATTAAGTATTTAATTTCTAAAAACAAGAGTGTTTCAGGGGGGTTAGCCGGTGTTGGGCATTAAATTTGAAATTAAAAAAAAAGAACGTTAATATTGGGACAACTAGCCCCGATTATACGTATTTTTTTATTTCTTCATTTGTTGAAGCAAGTGTTCATAATACCCGGTTCAACAATTGTTTTCTTCAAACCGGAGTATTGAACCTTGGTTTCACACCCCACAAAGGGTTTGCTCAAAACGGGAGTGCGCCGAACGGGAGAGTCTTTCTTGAGTTGCTTCCTTCTTTTCTTGGAAATTTTCTTGAAAAAGGTGTCAAGAGTGAGAAGATGATGGTGGAGATACTTACCATATTCAAAGAAACTAATTTATTTAGTTAAGATTAATTAATTTTTTTAATAGCTCACGAAATTAAAATTTTAGTCTTTGCAGTCACGAACTATAATAATTTTTTTAAAAGTCCAAATTTATTGTAATATATTACTGTAAAATTTTCATGTAAAAAATTGGTGTACATGATTTTTAGACTTTTAACAGTAATTCAACTCGAATCGACGGGTAATCGAACTGAATGGTTTAGTCTTGAAATTGATTAAATGGTTTGGTTACGGTTTTTGGTTTTGGAATTAAAAATCGAAACGGTTTTAATTTTGGTTTGTGATTTCTCGATTTTGATTCTGGTTCTTATTTTATATAAAATTAAAAACCTTAACGGTTTTGCGGTTTCATTGTTTTGATTTTGATTTTGGTTTTGCATAAAATTAAACGTTTTGATTTTAAAACCGTTTTTAAAAAATCGGCGGTTTTAATTTTGATTTTGAGTTTAATATATATTTAACGGTTTTGGTTTTAAGTAAAATTGGATCAAAATTGAACTGTTGTCATCCGTGATATTCAAAGGATTGATTTGGTTAATATTATTTTATTTAGTAGGATAATTGTGGTTTTTAAAATTGTTTTTAGGTGAATGTATCGTTTGAATGTGCAATTGATGTCATGAATCAATTTTCGGGAGAGCAAGGAATGCAGATGATACAATTCACAACACTCTTCTCTGGGTACTCGGAGTCCGGGTATTATGAAAAGCTAAATGCGAAAGTCCAAAGTTACTGTTAGAAGATAGTAAATAATAATAATAAAAAAAATTAGTCAATTAATCAAAGTTGTTAGTAACCTAAATTTTAAAAATTATAATTTAATTTAATTGTATGGGAATTAGTTTTTGTGATAATAAAAATTACTATAACAATAATTTTTCAGAAATCCAAAGTTACTGTTAAAAGTCTAATATTCATTTTACACCAATATTTTACAAGAAAAAAAAATTACAATAACTTTTATATTATAGTAAATTTAGACTTCTAGAAAGATTATCATAACCCGCGAACTGTAAAGATTAAAATTTTAATTTTGTGAACTATTAAAAAAATCATTAATTAATCTTAACTAAATAAGTCGACAAAGTTAATATTAACCTAACGTAAATTATGCACGTTGGATTTCATACTAGATATTAAGTAAAATATTAATAAGTACTTAAAAATCCCTGCATAACTTCGTGGAAACCTTTTGTTCCTTGAGTCGGTCTATTTTGTTTTTCAAGTCCTCTCTCATACAAGCACAATTCAGTCACATCATCTTTCAACTTTTCAAAATTCGTTCTTAGATTTTTTGAATAAGTAAGCCATTTGTGGTTCGGCTCCCATAAGCATTTTTTGTGGATCAACAATGTGTTGATTATATATCTCATAATCACAATAATACGGAAATTAATTAAAGATCGTAAACATATATGATTATTAGGATACAATAATAAAGAATGGTAATCGAATACGTACCTGTTTGGGCCATCGCAGGAGATTGAATTTGTCATAACAGATTACTAATTAGGTCTTTCTCCCTATGATTTAGATTATTGTGGTGGCGGCTCTTAATGGGAAGAAACCATTAATCTAAACTAGGGAGATGACCTAGTTACATATACTGGAGTTTCTTGTTGGGCCCTCCCATAACGGGCTTCAATGAAATCCTAAACCTACACTTGCCACTTAATTGAGTTTCTACATATAAGACGTCACAACCCAAATCAAAATATGATCACTGATTATTTGGGTTGCTTAAATCATAAACTATTTATTAACCCGTTTTTGTAAAACAATTAATTTAATTAATGTTAGCCCATAAAAAAATATTCCAACATTCTCCCACTTAGGTTACATTAATTGAATAAATTTAATTTAGAAAATAAAACTCTCAGGTTAATAACAGGAAAAAAAATTATTTTTGGTGTGCTCACACCTTTTGTTTAAAGAAATAAAAGTCTATAAGTAGTATCTTAATAAACTTATCATGTCCAATATGATCTTAATATTAGATTATGATAGTTTATATGTTAATCTAAACAAACATAAGACATTTCATACTCACAAATACTTATAACCATATTGACATAGATCGTAAGTTTAGTAGTGTAGTAAGAAACCAATGTCAACATGTGATTATTATCAATATGCATTGTTCTTATCGGTTCTCATTATAATTTCTCTACAAAATGAAATTGTAATTGCATTTTCCCAACAAAATGAAACTGCTGCAATTTCTTAACAAAATGAAATTGTTAATTGCAATTTCTCAACAAAATGAAACTGTTGGAATTTCTTAACAAAATGAAATTGCTAATTGCAGTTTCTCAACAAAATAAAACCGCTGCAATTTTTCAACAGTATAAAATTGCTTAACTTTAACAAGTCATCTGTCATAACAATACATCACTAGATCTCAAAACAGTGATTTGTAATAACCAAAAGTATACAACTGTAATTCTTAAGACACAATATCTTAAGATACCATATTGCATAATTAATTTAAATAATATAATATGCAACAATATAATAGGCAATAATGATGATCATCAAATAGATTTTAATTTTGCAAAAAATATAAATATAGTGGTCACAACGTAATCATTGAAATAAAGGAAAATACAAAAGTTCTCATTAAACAAGAGAATCAAAAGATTTAATGACACTCATATTCACAACATATTCCTTGAACGCTATGGGTATTAAATATTGGTTTAGTATAATCAACTCAAATAATATTATATGCAACAATATAATATGCAATAATGATGATCATCAAATAGATTTTAATTTTGCAAAATGCATAACAATAGTGGTCACAACGTAATCATTGAAAAAAAAAAAGAAAATACAAAAGTTTCCATTAAACCAGAAAATCAAAAGACTCAATGACACTCATATTCACAACATGTTCCTTGAACGCTATGAGTCTTAAATATTGGTTTAGTATATAATCAATTCAAATGATATGATATGCAACAATATAATATGCAATAATAATGATCATCAAATAGATTTCAATTTTACAAAATGCATAATAATAGCGGTTACAATATATCGTAGAATTAAAGAAAAATACAAAAACTCCTATTAAACTAGAGAATCAAAATGCTCAAATAAGTATAAGCGACGTGATATATAAAAATCAATTGCATCATCATAAACTCTCATTTGGGTAAAGTCTACAATAAACAATTATTCTTTAAGTATGAAGATCAACAAGATAAGAAAATTTTTATAGCAGTAGTGATCAATGTTTACACAACACAATCATCGAAATAAAGCAGATTATAGATATTCCTATTAAATCAAATAATCAATTTAGAATTTTATTGTGACGTTATTGTTATTCACAACAAAAGAAAATTGCTTTCACAAAAATTGCAATTAGATCAAGTATAGATAATAGGCAAAATACTCAATTAAACATAGGTAATACAATATAAGAATCAATTGTGTTATCAAAAACTCTCATTTGGGCAGAATCTACAATATACAATTATTTTTTAATCATGAGGATCAACAAAATAAAAAAAATTATAAATTTAAAAATTCATTTCCTTTGGGCAAATTGACCTTTAAATCCATATATTTTCTTCAAAATATAATGAAACAAATAAATTTTTAAAATTCATTCCCTTTGGGCAAACAAATTTATCAAATTATTTATCTAACATAGTATCCTCATGCAATTAAATTAATCTGCACAATAATCCTCTTTGGGCAGTTGAATGTACAAATTAACCTAAAATTTTCCCATCAACAAAAATAGGAACTCAAAAACTTGTAAATTATGTTGGTTAAATCATTTTGATAAAATAACCTCAACAATTCACAAGCAACCGTTCTAAATTGAGAAAATTAAACTATATTATCCAATAATTAAATTAATCTACACAATAACCCCATTTGGGCAGGTAAATGTACAAATTAATCTAAAATATTCCCATCAACAAAATAGAAACTCAAAAACTTGTAAACTATGTTGGTTAAATCACTTTGGTAAAATAACCTCAACAATTCACAAGCAACCGTTCCAAAATAGGAAAATTAAACAATATTGCTTGACAATTAAATTAATCTACACAATAACACCTTTTGGGCAGGTGAATGTACAAATTAATCTAAAAAAATTTCATCAACAAATTAAGAACTCGTAAACTTGCAAACTGTGTTAATTAAATCACTTTGGTAAAATAATCTCAACAATTCACAAACAAACATTTCAAAATGAGAAAATTAAATAATATTATCCAACCACAACTGTGCATATTAGCGATATATATGCATATGATCAAAATAAGATGAAATACGTTACAAAATATACTTTTAGTGATCAACGATCAATTATAGTTACTAGAATTTGAATGACAATTTTACCACACTCTTAAACTAATTATTAAATTAGTATCTATATAGAATAAAAAAAATTAAGGGCTTGAAAATTGAAAAATTATAATTAATCATAATTAGTGTTTTTATGAGCTCCTTAATATGAATCTCAAAAGACCAAAAGTTGTAGTTAAGGAAGTCCAGTTGATTGAGATATTGCATAGGATCAAACCCAAAATCAATATCTATATAATGAGCCCAAATCTGGATCCCCACAAAGATATTCTAGTCACGGTAATAGTGTTTCCAATTTAAGACCTTCTCATATGTTCATGAATAATTTATCCATATTTGTAATTTCATATGACTTGTTAATTAATAAATAATTAATGGCCCAACAGACCCATGCGAAATTATATAAAAATAACTCAGTACTTTTCTTCCATTTTAAAATGCAAATATATTGCCTCAAACATAGCCTAAATTTAAAAAAATAAAATATCACATTTTTGTTGATAGAAGATATAGTAATAACCAAATTAGTTATTGACATCATACTTAACCTACTAAGAATTCTAAATACATATCATACATCTGATTATCTACGATCACTTCTCAATAGTGCTCTATTTAATTTAGCTTCCATCAGGTTACCAAAACAAAATAAGGATATAATTTTCTCAATCATGTCACTCATTATGTAAATATTTCACAAAGACAACAAATAGAAAGATAAGGAGTTGATCCACTTTAGGATTCCTAACCATCAAATACATTAATAAAACATATGCACAATAATTAAAACAACCAAATTTACATAACCTCTAAACTTTAGGAGTTAATTGTGTAATTAACCCTTCTTACTAGTTTTAATTCATTACACTTCAGAAAAGAACATATAAAGTTAATAAGATATCTTATACGTTTAAATTGAAATTACTTGGAGCAAGTGAGATTCTAGTTAAATTTCTGGGGTACTTAGTGTCAAAACCCCTAACCCTAATTTCAATCCCCTCAGCCATACCACCTGAACGTCGCCACCACCTCATTGCCACCCTTTGACTCTATCAAATGAATGTCGACGTTCTTATCAGGGGCAAGGTAGACTTTTGACAAATTACTACGAACGGATATCGGGTGAAGACCCAACGTCGATGTGGAATTCAACAACCCCAATATCAAACAAGAGTTCTAAAGTTGAAAACCCAATGGGCCTAACTCAATCTCAAAGAAAACCTTAGCTCAAGATTAGGTAACACAAATGATGTGGGATTCAATAAAGAATAATATCCCCAAAATGAAATAAACACACCCTTTATAGCTCATTTTGTGAGTAATATGCAACTACCAAATCATTTAATCCGAACTAAGGTCACATCTTCATGATCAATTGAAAAGTACTTAGGATGTGAAGAAGACTTTGAGATACTTCTTCATGAGCCAAGATAATAAAACTCAAAGTATGAGTTGACTTTTTGAGCTCTCATGTTTGCTCTTTAAAATAACAGAGACAAACTCCTTTTTACTCGAATAATAACTTATCATAGTTTACTAATCATATAACCAATGGAAGAAAATTGATATATGCATTATCCTATAAGGCTTACTTCATCCATGTACAATTTATAAACTTTGAACGATATCGTGAAACTAAATGTAAATATTAGGGGTGAAAAATGTCATTAAGTTAAAAAAAACAAACAATAATAATATTGGTCACATAATAAGCTAATGCTCAGTATTCAATTGATTTGCTCAAAACGATTTTTCGCTTGTTATTGGTTTTTAACTTTTTTAGCTAAAACTACTAAGCTTTCGAGTAAAAATAGAATTTTGAATTTATCTACAACTATTCATATGATTAGGAGCTGATATTGGCATGACCTCACAATCATCAGCCAAAAAACATTAAGCCCAAATATCACCTATATTATCCTATACTCTTATGATTTTGAATGAGTACACCATAATTATTCATGAATGAATATTATCAAAACATTATAAACCAGCTATAACAAGTCAATATTTTATCTAAATATGAAAAATAAAAATCACATATTTTAGGATGGATCAATATTTCACTCCACAAACATATTTCACATAATTGATTCTAAAATATGTGATTTTTCTAAAATACAAAGAACAAATACGATAATGCAATGACAATTACAAACGCAATTTACAGAAAGTCGGGATTTCCTCCTCACGAATGCAATCTCCCAGAGACGTAGTGATAACCAGTAGCAATTAATAAGAAAATAAGATTTCTACATATTGATATATCCATATCCAGGCTTTAATACTAAGGTTGAGTTTTTTTGAAATTTTATCAGAAAACTTCTATTGAGCTACTTCGTTAAAGGTCTCAATGAAGATTATCAGTTTCTAGCAAATTTTTACTCTGATATTGATATCAATGAAAGACCATAAATGTCTTATTAAGTGCTTCTACTTGATTGTTTATCAATTATTATACGAACCCAACTATAGGAAAAAAAGAAAACAATAAGAAGGCAAGGATCGCAAAAATAAATCCAAGAAGAAAATGAACTAACTATTATTGTTTGATCGGGATCTCACCCACAAAAAGTAAAAAGGGCAAAACTTTTGAGAAATTATTGTTTCGGCACGCTCACGGTGCCATAATTGCAGAGAGAGTTTTGAACTAATCATTACATTAGTTTTATGTAACTTAAAACTAATTTTGAGATTACACATCAATAAATTTTAATCTAGGGAGAGTGAGTGCTAAAATCCCATTCCAAATTAATCAACATAATTTCTGTAAAATTTTCAACAAAAAAACATGCCACAAAATAATTTTAAGCTAATTAAATCATATAATAAGTAATAATTAATTAAAAATTATTTTTAATCCTCAAAAAATAAAATAAATTTTACAAAAAATTAAAGGACAAAAAAAAAGTTCATAGAAAAAAAGAGAACCCAAAATGGGTCCCAGAATAAGGTTCACGTGCCCCTATGGGCCTATTACGCCTGTGGGGGGGGAAGCGGCTTGGTTGGAGGTTGTCTTCAACCTCTAACCGAGTCTGAATCGGGTTAACTCGACCCGGTTTCGACCTGGTTGGGTAAAAACCCTAAAACGTGCCAGTTTTCTTCAATCCTTTTGTGGGTTTATGTATATTCATGTATGTTGGACATGCTTATAGCAATTAATTAAATAAAAAACAGTAGAATAGTCACTAAAAATGAAGAACAAATCACGATTTTATACACCTCCATGGCCAAAACCTAAAACTCGATATTAACTCTTATTTCTACCAAATTTTATATGGGTTTGTACCTAATATTAATTTAAAAATTATACAACGTTTAGTTGAACCAAAACTCATCAATCTTCATCAAATCGAAAAAGTGAATCTCAATTTTTTCTAGGGTTTCGAAGCCAAAAATTAAACCACGAAATACTTCCTAATTACACAACCAAATAACATGTATAATATATCAAATTAAAGTTTGAATCAATAGAAATAAAATTCCTAATATTTTACAGTTAATAGAAGCAAAAAACTACATGAAATCACGACCCTAAATTTCGGTTTCGGGAGTTTTCTAGGGTTCGTAGCCGAAACTTCAATCACAAAATACTCTCTAATTATGCAACCAAATAACATGTATGATATAGGAAATTAAAGCTTGAAACAAGAGGAATAAAACCCCTAAGATTTTATAGTCAATCGAAACAAAAAATCTCATGAAATCATGGTCATTTCATTGCATTTGGGGAGAGTGCTCTGTTGCTTGCGACATCCATTTCATTGTCTAGTTGTAGTAGATAATATCTATTCCTGCGTAACAACATTCAATTATTCTCTAGTTGAATTCATGTAATAGCATCTTCCATCTCAGTTGTGTCATTAATTATACATCTTCTAGGCATCTGAAGACTTCAACGATGTAGAACTGGTGCATTAAGATTTTTCAAATAAGATACAAGATTGTTAGACTCATTCACCCTGTATTCTCATTCTTCGTGTAAACCGACGCGATACTCTATCGGATTGGTGTCTTGATCAGTCCAGTAGTCATTATAATATGGTTGTAGAACCAAACACCTTTGGTGATCCCACGATCCAGGCCAACCCCAAACACCATATGAATTCTCCTCACTTGAAAAACCGAATGAGTTTTCTTCACTTGAATTAATATGTGAAGACATTACAAAAATTATGGACTGAACAGTTTTTTTACAAATATTATACTGCACATTACAAGTTTACAAAAAAAAAATAGTTTTTTTTTTTAAAAACATAATTACTGAAAAATGATGTTTTAGAACTTATGTACACGAAGCTTAAATAAACCATAAACCCTAACCCAACACCACCTATCAATTGAAAAAGAGAAAGTCACTCGTTTGTTAGAAGTAGTGTTATTATAATTTAACGTAAAAACGATATAATAGATTTCAAAGGAAATACATAGTTAAACTGCAATTCATCAACGCGAAAACATTAAACATTACTTTCATCTTCAGACATTTCAATATTTGACTGATATTGAGGATTCTTTGCATATCTCATGTAAGTATGCGTTTCGGCAAACAAACCTTATTCGAGACGCTCACGCGTCATCGTTTCAAACTCATGTCGAAAAATTCGAATTTACATTTGGTTATTTTTTTCGTGGTAGCGATGCAACGCTTTTTGAAGGTTATGCAGCGTATCTATTGGTATTGTTCTAGCCAATTGATGCACTATTGGAACATTATATTGCTTGCATCCATCCACCAAAACCTCTGACTGGTTGACACAGTAACTGTATTTCTCCCGCATCCTTGCAACCTACTGTGAAGAGTAATGAACTCTTGGATCTAAAAAATATGAGAATTCGTCTTCCAAAAGCCAGTGACGTTCCATTGAACGATACAAATCTCTCACTGTATACATTTTTCAATCATTTTCATTTCATTTGTTTTTAATTTAGTCAATAATTTATTTAACTTTAACTTTCAATGGAATATAAATTTTTTCAAACACATTAAAAAAATAAACTAATTAAGTAACTAACAATTTTTTTTTTTTAAAAACAATCTATTATGATTTCTATTTCATTTTATATTTTTCCACATGTGTAATTTGTGAAACTTTGAGGGACCAAAGTGCATATTTTTTAATTAAACAACTAAATTAACAATTAAACTCAAATTAAGTAACTAACTAACTAATAATATTTTTAAAAATAATATATTATAATTTATATTTCAATTTATAATTTCTCACACATTTATAATTTACTCAAATTTTGAAGGGTCAAAGTGCATAGTTTTCGATTAAAAAAATAAATTAACAAATTAAACTAACAAACTAACTAAGAATTTAAATAACAAAACTAACAAATTAAATAAGTAAACTAACTAACAGACAGATTAACTAAATAATTAAACATGTAAAAAATATAATAATTAAAGTAACAAATAAATTTAACAAAAATAATTAAATTAAACTTACTTTTATTTTAATATTTTCTCACATGCCTAAATAATCAAACTTTCAAGGGAAAAAGTGCACATTTTTAATTAAATATTTTTTAATTGAGCAACTAAATTAAAAATTTAAACTAATTAACTAAATACTAATTTTTAAAAATAATATATTATAATTTATATTTTCTCACACATGTACAATTTACTCAAATTTTGAGGGGTCAAAGTGCATAATTTTTAATTAAACAACTAAATTAACAAATTAAATTAACAAACTTAAAAGTTAAACTTAACTAAACTAACAAATTAATTTTACCAACTAATTAATAAATTAAGTAAACTAACTAACAGATTAACTAAATAATTAAATAAGTAATCAAACTAACAAATAAATTAAACTTACCTTTTGCAATAGGACGGATGTATTGTGAAATTGGAATTTTTTTTATAAATAGACATTAGCAACAAGAAGTATAGAGAATGTAGACAAATGTAAGTTAAAAATAAAGGGAGGACGGATGGATTTATAGAGATTTGGTCCCGGTGTTGATAACATCGAGACCAAAAACGCAGATGGAAAAGCAGCTGTAAAGGCTACCTGCAAAAAATAGGCAGTTTGCCAATGATGGTACCGTTTGACCGGGCAAATAGCACATTGCCGTTTCTGAAACGGCGATATGCCGTTAAATGGTTGGAGTGATCCCAGTGTTTACACCACCGGGATCACTCGATTAAGAAAAAAAAATCATTTGGTCCCGGTGTTGTGAACAATGAGACCATTCGATTTAAAAAAAATAAATATTCTTTTGATCCTGGTATTGAAAACACCAGGATCTTAGTCCTGATGTTCCCAATACCGGGATGCTCGGGTTTAGTATATAAGTTGAAAAATCAATTTCGTCAGTAATTTTTTTAAAATAAAATATTTATTAGGTAAAGAACTCCTCAACTTCAGCTATAAAACATGCTACCACATTTGCCTTTGCTGCCTCCAAATCCAATATATGGGGCATTTGCTCACTGACATTTCCATTTGACACTCCTTAAATTATTGAACACCAAATAGAAAAGTTTGAACAAGAGAGAGAGTACCTGATGTAGCGTCAACGAAGGATACGGCGTTTACGTTAGGGTTAGGTATAGCAACGAAGTTGGGAAGCAGTGAATTGGAGATGGAGATTGTCATCCCAAAGTGAAATCAAAATCGAAATTGCGATCCAAAATCGAATTTGAAATCTAAAATCGCAATCAGAATCATAATCTAAAATCCAAATTCAAGATTTTGTAAGGTAGGATGAGAGACAGAGTCTAAGAGAGTGAAGTCTAGGGTTGGAATGGAAATTCAAGGGAGAGTCTTGAGAGAGGGGAAATTTCTGATAATGCAGAGGAATGAGAAGAAGAAGGATTTGATTATGGCGGAGTCGAATTAAGAGAGTATTGTTTTCAAGAGAATGAAAAGGCGTTCGAAATCGAAAGATCTGGGAACAAATTGAACAAAAGGTGTTCAAAATCGTAAGAATCTGAGAATAAATCGAACATATCGAATTAGTAAGAATCTGAGAGCAATCTAGGGTTATCGTTCTCAGATCTGGAACAATAAATGACGACGAGCGATGATGTTTGTAAGATGAAACGAAGATGAACAACGATAGAATGAGTCTGAGTCGACGATGAATGATGGACCAGATCGAAAATCTACGTGAATATTAACGTTCAACAGTGAGAGTGAGAGTGAGAGCGACGAAAGTGAAATATGAGTGAGACCGATTTGGGATCGTCTGCAAGATGGAACGCTTGCCTTGCTGCAAAACCAAAAAAAAAAAGTGCAATCCCTTGCCTTGCTGCAAAACCAATGCAAAATACAATTCACCAGTTGTAAAACCAATGCAATCCCTTGCGTTGTTGCAAAATCAATGCAAAATACAATTCAACATCAGCCAAAACCAGTGCAAATAATGTAAAATAGTACCAACCAATAAGAGGAAAATACAGGAAAATTTACCAGCCAAAACAGTGCAAAATACAGCAAAACAGTAACATGCTAAAACTATTTTTTGCTGTTTTTATGCTCAAAAAAGTAACAGTGGGCCAGCCGTGATGCGTTTATTTACTGGTTCTCCAAAGAACCGAAACTGATTGATTGAGGAATTCTAGATAAACATATAGTGTTTCTTTTAAATTATTTTCTCAAGCCAAATGAGTTTATTTACTGGTTCTCCAAAAAAAAAAAATTTAAAAATTACATAAAGAATAAGAACTAATAAACAATTGAAAGGAAAAACGGTTTCAATATTAAACAACATTTCTCAAAAGCCAAAAGAAAGAGAAAATAAAATTTTAAACATTTAATTGCCAAACCGACGAACACACCATGCGTGCATGCATTCTGCCAGTGGGAGAAGACATTCCTTCTCGGTGCCACCAAACTAGAAAATAATAGTATTAGGTAAAATCCGTAGAGCAAGACATACCTTGATCTTATGGAAGGACCGCTTCTTTACGGGGGCCTACTAGTAAGAACTTCAACCACTATCTCTCTCTATTTTGACCAAGTATGCTTCATTCAATATCTTATATTTATAACACCACTTCATAATACTGGGTAGTTGGGATATTAAAGGGACATATTTACTTCAATGCAACCGATGTGAAACTTATCTATAATGGTCTTTGTTACTCCCCATTTGGGGCTTAAGTGTAATCATTACACTTAGGCTACCATTAAATTAAACTATATTGAAATAACCAAGATACCCCAATAAGATTCCTCTTTTTTCTTTTTTTCTTTTTTTTTTTTTTTAAATATATAGCATAAACTAGTAAATTACATGAGATTATTTTGTCTTTTGTTTTATTTTTGTTTGCTTAAGACATTATTTTCAACCATTTTCTATTCATCCAACGAAACATACTAAGCAAAATTACAAGTGTGCGGTTTAATATAACTTCAACCAAACTCCCAAATTGGTGCCTATTTTGTTTAAATTTGTTTATCAGTGTGGGTGGAAAGTGTAATTAACATGGTACTAATTTTGGTTTAATTTGTTTAAGAGTGTGAGTTGAAATTGTAATTAATGCTTTGAATTATCTTGGTTGGAAAGCGTAATCAATTAGTGCCTATTTTGATTTAATTTGTTTAAGAGTGTGGGTTGAAAGTGTAATTAATGCCTTCAATTATGTTATACATAAAAATAGTAATCAATTGGTGCCTATTTTGGTTTAATTTGTTTAAGAGTGTGGATTGAAAGTGTAATTAATCAATTCAATTATGTTATATGAAAATTGTATCAATTGGTGCCTATTTTGATTTAATTTATTTAAGGGTGTGGGTTGAAAGTATAATTAATGTCTTCAATTATGTTATATGAAACTCGTAATCAATTGGTGCATATTTTGATTTAATTTGTTTAAGACTGTGGGTTGAAAGTTTAATTAATGCCTTCAATTATCTTATATGAAAATTTTAATTAATTGGTGCCTATTTCAATTTAATTTGTTTAAGAGGGTGAGTTGAAAGTGTATTTAATGCTTTCAAGTATCTTATATGAAAATTGTAATCAATTGGTACCTATTTTTATTTAATTTGTTTAAGAGTGTGGGTTGAAAGTGTAATTAATGCATTCAATTATCATATACGAAAATTGTAATCAATTGATACCAATTTTAATTTAATTTGTTTAAGGGTGTGGATTGAAAGTGTAATTAATGTCTTCGATTATCTTCTATGAAAGTTGTAATCAATTGGTGCCTATTTTGATTTAATTTGTTTAAGGGTGTGGGTTGAAAGTGTAATTAACGCCTTCAAATATCTTAGTTGGAAAGTGTAATCAAATGGTGCCTATTTTGATTTAATTTGTTTAAGGGTGTGGGTTGAAAGTGTAATTAATGCCTCCAATTATGTTATATGAAAATTGTAATCATTTGGTGCCTATTTTTATTTAACTTGTTTAAGGGTATGAGTTGAAAGTGTAATTAATGCCTTCAATTATGTTATATGAAAATTGTAATCAAATGGTGCCTATTTTGTTTTAATTTGGTTAAAAGGGTAGGTTGAAAGTGTAATTAATGCCGTCAATTATCTTTTATGAAAATTGTAATCAATTGGTGCCAATTTTGATTTAATTTGTTTAAGGGTGTGGGTTGAAAGTGTAATTAATGCCTTCGATTATGTTATATAAAAATTATAATAAATTGGTGCCTATTTTGATTTAATTTGTTTAAGGGTGTGGGTTGAAAGTCTAATTAATACCTTCAATTATGTTAAATGAAAATTGTAAGCAATTGGTGTCTATTTTGATTTAATTTGTTTCAGAGTATGGGTTGAAAGTGTAATTAATACCTTCAATTATGTTGTATGAAAATTGTAATCAATTGATGCCAATATTGATTTCATTTATTTCAGGGTGTGGGTTGAAAGTGTAATTAATACATTTAATTATCTTATATGAAAATTGTAATCAACTGGTGCCTATTTTGATTTAATTTGTTTAAGGGTGTGGGTTGAACGTGTAATTAATACCTTCAATTATCTTACATGAAAATTGTAATCAATTGGTGCCTATTTTGATTTAATTTGTTTAAGGGTGTGCGTTGAAAGTGTAATTAATGCTTTCAATTATCTTCTATGAAAATTATAATCAATTGGTGCCTATTTTGATTAATTTGTTAAAGGGTGTGGATTGAAAGTTTAATTAATGCCTTCAATTATGTTATATGAAAATTGTAATAAATTGGTGCCTATTTAGATTTAATTTGTTTAAGGCTGTTGGGTGAAAGTGTAATTAATACATTCAATTATGTTATATAAAAATATTAATCAAATGGTGTCTATTTTGATTTAACTTGTTTCAGAGTGTGGGTTGAAAATGTAATTAATATATTTAATTATCTTATATGAAAATTGTAATCAATTGGTGCCTATATTGATTTAATTTGTTTAAGAGTGTGGGTCGAAAGTGTAATCAATGCCTTCAATTATGTAATATGAAAATTGTAATCAATTGGTGTCTATTTTGATTTAATTTGTTTTAGAGTATGAGTTGAAAGTGTAATTAATACCTTCAATTATCTTATAGGAAAATTGTAAAAAATTGATGCCTATATCGATTTAATTTTTTTTAAGAGTGTGGACTGAAAGTGTAATTAATGTTTTCAATTATCTTATATGAAAATTGTAATCAACTGGTGCCTATTTTGATTTCATTTGTTTAAGGGTGTGGGTTGAAAGTTTAATTAATGCCTTCAATTATGTTATATGAAAATTGTAATCAATTGGTGCCTATTTTGATTTAATTTGTTTAAGGGTGTTGGGTGAAAGTGTAATTAATACATTCAATTATGTTATATAAAAATATTAATCAATTGGTGTCTATTTTGAATTAATTTGTTTCAGAGTGTGGGTTGAAAGTGTAATTAATATCTTTAATTATCTTATATGAAAATTGTAATCATTTGGTGCCTATATTGATTTAATTTGTTTAAGAGTGTGGGTTGAAAGTGTAATTAATGCTTTCAATTATGTTATATGAAAATTGTAATCAATTGGTGTCTATTCTGATTTAATTTATTTCAGAGTGTGGGTTGAAAGTGTAATTAATATCATTAATTATCTTATATAAAAATTGTAATCAATTGGTGCCTATATTGATTTAATTTGTTTAAGAGTGTGGGTTGAAAGTGTAATTAATATCTTTAATTATCTTACATGAAAATTGTAATCAGTTGGTGCCTATATTGATTTAATTTGTTTAAGAGTGTGGGTTGAAAGTGTAATTAATGCCTACGATTATGTTATATGAAAATTGTAATCAATTGGTGTTTATTTTGATTTAATTTCTTTCAGAGTGTGGGTTGAAAGTATAATTAATATCTTTAACTATCTTATATGAAATTTGTAATAAATTGGTGCCTACATTGATTTAATTTTTTTAAAAGTGTGGGTTGAAAGTGTAATTAACGCCTTCAATTATGTTATATGAAAATTGCAATCAATTGGTGTCTATTTTGATTTAATTTGTTTCAGAGTGTGAGTTGAAAGTGAAATTAATACCTTCAATTATCTTATATGAAAATTGTAATCAATTGGTGCCTATATTGATTTAATTTTTTTAAGAGTGTGGATTGAAAGTGTAATTAATGTTTTCAAATATGTCATATGACAGTTGTATTCAATTGGTGCCTACTTTGATTTAATTTGTTTAAGAGTGTGGGTTGAAAGTGTAATTAATGCTTTCAATTATCTTATATGAAAATTGTAATCAATTGGCACCTATTTTGATTTAATATGTTTGAGGGTGTGTGTTGAAAGTGTAATTAATACCTTGAATTATGTTATATGAAAATTGTAATCAACTGTGCCTATTTTGATTTAATTTGTTTAAGGGTGTGGGTTGAAAGTGTAATTAATTCCTTTAATTATCTTATATGAAAATTGTAATCAATCGGTGCCTA
Organism: Eucommia ulmoides; assembly: GCA_016647705.1. NCBI lineage: Eukaryota > Viridiplantae > Streptophyta > Magnoliopsida > Garryales > Eucommiaceae > Eucommia > Eucommia ulmoides. The sequence goes on along the minus strand of JAENRU010000234.1, from coordinate 232,618 downwards.
TTTTGATTTAATTTGTTTAAGGGTGTGGATTGAAAGTGTAGTTAATACCTTCAATTATATTATATGAAAATTATAATCAATTAGTGCCTATTTTTTTGAGTTTGCTTATGGGGGTGGGTTGAAAGTGTAATTAATGTTTTCAATTATCTTGTATGAAAATTGTAATCAATTGGTGCCTATTTTGATTTAATTTGTTTAAGGGTGTTGGTTGAAACTGTAATTAATGGCTTCAATTATGTTATATGAAAATTGTAATCAATTGGTGTCTATTTTGATTTAATTTGTTTCAGAGTTTGGGTTGAAGAATGTAACTAAAATCTTTAATTATCTTATATGAAAATTGAAATCAATTGGTGCCTGTATTGATTTAATTTGTTTAAAAGTAAGGGTTGAAAGTGTAATTAATGCCTTCAACTATGTTATATGAAAATTGTAATGAATTAGTGTCTATTTTGATTTAAATTTTTCAGAGTGTCAGTTGAAAGTGTAATTAATACCTTCAATTATCTTATATGAAAATTGTAATCAATTGGTGCCAATTTCGATTTAATTTGTTTAATGGTGTAGGTTGAAAGTGTAATTAACGCCTTCAAATATCTTAGTCGGAAAGTGTAATCAAATGGTGCCTATTTTGATTTAATTTGTTTAAGGGTGTGGGTTGAAAGTGTAATTAACGCTTTCAATTATGTTATATGAAAATTGTAATCAATTGGTGCCTATTTTTATTTAATTTGTTTTAGGATATGAGTTGAAAGTGTAATTAATGCCTTCAATTATGTTATATGAAAATTGTAATCAATTGGTGCATATTTTGGTTTAATTTGGTTAAAAGTGTAGGTTGAAAGTGTAATTAATGCCGTCAATTATCTTATATGAAAATTGTAATCAATTGGTGCCTATTTTAGTTTAATTTGTTTAAAGGTGTAGGTTGAAAGTGTAATTAATGCATTCGATTATGTTACATGAAAATTATAATCAATTGGTGTTTATTTTGATTTAATTTGTTCAAGGGTGTAGGTTGAAAGTCTAATTAATGCCTTCAATTATGTTAGATGAAAATTGTAACCAATTAATGTCTATTTTGATTTAATTTGTTTCAGACTGTGCGTTGAAAGTGTAATTAACACCTTCTATTATGTTATATGAAAATTGTAATCAATTGATGCCTATATTGATTTAATTTATTTCAGAGTATAGGTTGAAAGTGTAATTAATACCTTCAATTATCTTATACGAAAATTGTAATCAACTGATGCCTATTTTGATTTAATTTGATTAAGGGTGTGGGTTGAACGTGTAATTAATGGCTTCAATTATCTTACATGAAAATTGTAATAAATTGGTGCCTATTTTGATTTAATTTATTTTAGGGTGTGCGTTGAAAGTGTAATTAATGCTTTCAATTATCTTATATGAAAATTGTAATTAATTTGTGCCTATTTTGATTTAATTTGTTTAAGGGTGTGGGTTGGAAGTATAATTAATGCCTTCAATTATGTCATATGAAAATTGTAATCAATTGGTGCCTATTTTGATATAAATTGTTTAAGGGTGTTGGGTGAAAGTGTAATTAATACATTCAATTATGTTATATAAAAATATTAATCAATTGGGGTCTATTTTGATTTAATTTGTTTCAGAGTGTGGATTGGAAGTCTAATTAATATCTTTAATTATCTTATATGAAAATTGTAATCAATTAGTGCTTACATTGATTTAATTTGTTTAAGAGTGTGGGTTGAAAGTGTAATTAATACCTTCAATTATGTTGTATGAAAATTGTAATCAATTGGTGTCTATTTTGAATTAATTTATTTCAGAGCGTGAGTTGAAAGTGTAATTAATATCTTTAATTATGTTATATGAAAATTGTAATCAATTGGTGCCTATATTGATTTAATTTATTTAAGAGTGTGGGTTAAAAGTGTAATCAATGCCTTCAATTATGTTATATGAAAATTGTAATCAATTGGTGTCTATTTTGATTTAATTTCTTTCAGAGTATGGGTTGAAAGTGTAATTAATACCTTCAATTATCTTATACGAAAATTGTAATAAATTGGTGCCAATATTGATTTAATTTTTTTAAGAGTGTGGATTGAAAGTGTAATTAATGCTTTCAATTATCTTATACGAAAATTGTAATCAATTGGTGCTTATTTTGATTTAATTTGTTGAAGGGTGTGGGTTGAAAGTGTAATCAAAGCCTTTAATTATGTTATATGAAAATTGTAGTCAATTGGTGTCTATTTTGATTTTATTTGTTTAAGAGTGTGGGTTGAAAATGTAATTAATACTTTCAATTATCTTATATGAAAATTGTAATTGTCTATTTTGATTTAATTTGATTCAGAGTGTGGGTTGAAAGTGTAATTAATATATTTAATTATCTTATTTGAAAATTATAATCAATTGGTGCCTATATTGATTTAATTTGTTTAAGAGTGTGGATTGAAAGTGTAATTAATGTCTTCAATTATGTCATATGAAAATTGTAATCAATTGGTGTCTATTTTGATTTAATTTGTTTGAGAGTGTGGGTTGAAAGTGTAATTAATATCTTTAATTATCTTATATAAAAATTGTAATCAATTCGTGCCTATATTGATTTAATTTGTTTGAGAGTGTGGTTTGAAAGTGTAGTCAATGCCTTCAATTATGTTATATGAAAATTGTAATCAATTGGTGTGTATTTTCATTTAATTTTTTACAGAGTGTGAATTGAAAGTGTAATTGAGATCTTTAATTATCATATATGAAAATTGTAATCAATTGGTACTTATATTCATTTAATTTGTTTAAGAGTGTGAGTTGAAATTGTAATAAATGGCTTCAATTATCTTATATGAAAATTGTAATAAATTGGTGTATATTTTCATTTAATTTGTTTTAGAGTGTGGGTTGAAAGTGTAATTAATATCTTTAATTATCTTATATGAAAATTGTAATCAATTGGTGTCTATATTGATTTAATTTGTTTAAGAGTGTGGGTTGAAATTGTAATAAATACCTTCAATTATCTTATATGAAAATTGAAATCAACTGGTGTCTATTTTGATTTAATTTGTTTCAAAGTGTGGGTTGAAAGTGTAATTAATATATTTAATTATCTTATATAAAAATTGTAATAAATTCGTGCCTATATTGATTTAATTTGTTTAATAGTGTGGGTTGAAAATGTAATAAATGTCTTCAATTATCTTATATGAAAATTATAATCAATTGGTGTCTATTTGGATTTAATTTGTTTCATAGTGTGGGTTTAAAGTGTAATTAATATCTTCAATTAACATATATGAAAATTGTAATCAATTGGTACCCATATTGATTTAATTTGTTAAAGAGTGTGGGTTGAAAGTGTAATCAATGCCTTCAATTATGTTATATGAAAATTGTAATCAATTGGTGTCTATTTAGATTTAATTTGCTTCAGAGTGTGGGTTGAAAGTGTAATTAATATCTTTAATTATCCTATATGAAAATTGTAATCAATTCATCCCTATATTGATTTATTTTGTTTAAGAGTGTGGTTTGAAATTGTAATAAATACCTTTAATTATCTTATATGAAAATTGTAATCAATTGGTGTCTATTTTGATTTAATTTGTTCCAGAGTGTGGGTTGAAAGTGTAATTAATGCCTTTAATTATCTTATATCAAAATTATTATCAATTCGTGCCTATTTTGATTTAATTTGTTTAAGAGTGTGGTTTGAAATTGTAATAAATACCTTCAATTATCTTATATGAAAATTGTAATCAATCGGTGTCTATTTTGATTTAATTTGTTTCGGAGTATGGGTTGAAAGTGTAATTAATATCTTTAATTATCTTATATGAAAATTGTAATCAATTGGTGCCTATTTTGATTTAATTTGTTTCAGAATGTGGGTTGAAAGTATAATTAATACATTCAATTATATTATATAAAAATATGAATCAATTGGTGCCTATATTGATTTAATTTGTTTAAGAGTGTGGGTTGAAAGTGTAATTAATGCCTTCGATTAAGTTATATGAAAATTGTAATCAATTGGTGTCTATTTTGATTTAATTTGTTTCAGAGTGTGGGTTGAAAGTGTAATTAATATCTTTAATTATCTTATATGAAAATTGTCATCAATTAGTGCCTATATTGATTTAATTTGTTTAAGAGTGTAGATTGAAAGTGTAATCAATACCTTCAATTATGTTATATGAAAGTTGTAATCAATTGATGCCTACTTTGCTTTAATTTGTTTAAGAGTGTGAGTTGAAAGTGTAATCAATGCCTTCAATTATGTTATATGAAAATTGTAATTAATTGGTGTCTATTTTGATTTAATTTGTTTCAGAGTGTGGGTTGAAAGTGTAATTAATATCTTCAATTAACATATATGAAAATTGTAATCAATTGGTACCCATATTGATTTAATTTGCTCAAGAGTGTGGGTTAAAAGTGTAATCAATGCCTTCAATTATGTTGTATGAAAATTGTAATCAATTGGTGTCTATTTTGATTTAATTTGTTTCAGAGTGTGAGTTGAAAGTGTAATTAATATCTTTAATTATCTTTTATGAAAATTGTAATCAATTTCTGCCTATATTGATTTAATTTGTTTAAGAGTATGGGTTAAAAGTGTAATCAATGCCTTCAATTATGTTATATGAAAATTGTAATCAATTGGTGTCTATTTTGATTTAATTTGTTTCAGAGTGTGGGCTGAAAGTGTGATTAATATCTTTAATTATCTTATATGAAAATTGTAATAAATTCGTCCCTATATTGATTTATTTTGTTTAAGAGTGTGGGTTGAAATTGTAATAAATGCCTTCAATTATCTTATATGAAAATTGTAATCAATTGGTGTCTATTTTGATTTAATTTGTTCCAGAGTGTGGGTTGAAAGTGTAATTAATGCCTTTAATTATCTTATATCAAAATTATTATCAATTCGTGCCTATTTTGATTTAATTTGTTTACAAGTGTGGGTTGAAATTGTAATAAATGCCTTCAATTATCTTATATGAAAATTGTAATCAATCGGTGTCTATTTTGATTTAATTTGTTTCAGAGTATGGGTTGAAAGTGTAATTAATACCTTCAATTATCTTATAGGAAAATTGTTATAAATTAGTGCCTATACTGATTTAATTGTTTTAAGAGTGTGGATTGAAAATGTAATTAATGCCTTCAATTATGTTATATGAAAGTTGTAATGAATTGGTGCCTACTTTGATTTAATTTCTTTAAGAGTGTGGGTTGAAAGTGTAATTTATGCTTTCAATTATCTTATATGAAAATTGTAATCAATTGGTGCCTATTTTTATTTAATTTGTTTAAGGGTGTGGAGTGAAAGTGTAATTAATACATTCAATTATGTTATATAAAAATATTAATCAATTGATGTCTATTTTGATTTAATTTGTTTTGGGTTAAAAGTGTAATTAATATATTTAATTATCTTATATGAAACTTGTAATCTATTGGTGCCTATATTGATTTAATTTGTTTGAGAGTGTGGGTTGAAAGTGTAATTAATGACTTTGATTGTGTTATATGAAAATTGTAATCAATTAGTGTCTATTTTGATTTAATTTGTTTCAGAGTGTGGGTTGAAAGTATAATTAATATCTTTGATTATCTTATGTGAAAATTGTAATCAATTGGTGCTTATATTGATTTAATTTGTTTAAAAGTGTGGGTTAAAAGTGTAATTAATGCCTTCAATTATGTTATATGAAAATTGTAATCAATTGGTGTATGTTTTGATTTAATTTGTTTCAGAGTGTGAGTTGAAAGTGTAATTAATACCTTTAATTATCTTATATGAAATTGTAATCAATTGGTGCCTATATTAATTTAATTTTTTTAAGAGTGTGGATTGAAAGTGTAATTAATGCCTTCAATTATGTTATATGAAAGTTGTAATCAATTGGTACCTACTTTGATTTAATTTGTTTAAGAGTGTGGGTTGAGAGTGTAATTAATGCTTTCAATTATCTTATATGAAAATTGTAATCTATTGGTACCTATTTTGATTTAATTTGTTTAAGGGTGTGCGTTGAGAGTGTAATTAATACCTTCAATTATGTTATATGAAAATTGTAATCATCTGGTGCCTATTTTGATTTAATTTGTTTAAGTGTGTGTGTTGAAAGTGTAATTAATTTCTTTAATTATCTTTTATGAAAATTGTAATCAATCGGTGTCTATTTTGATTTAATTTGTTTAAGAGTATGGGTTGAAGGTGTAATTAATACCTTCAATTAACTTATATGAAAATTGTAAACAATTAGTGCCTATTTTTATTTAATTTTCTTATGGCGGTGGGTTGAAAGTGTAATTAATGTTTTCAATTATCTTGTATGAAAATTGTAATCAATTGGTGCCTATTTTGATTTAATTTGTTTAAGGGTGTGGGTTGAAAGTGTAATTATTGTCTTCAATTTATGTTATATGAAAATTTTAATCAATTTGTGCCTATTTTGATTTAATTTGTTTAAGGGTGTGGGTTGAAAGTGTAATTAATACATTCAATTATGTTATATGAAAATTGTAATAAATAGGTGTCTATTTTGATTTAATTTGTTTTAGAGTGTGCGTTGAAAGTGTAATTAATATCTTCAATTATCGTATATGAAAATTGTAATCAATTGGTACCTATATTGATTTAATTTGTTTAAGAGTGTGGGTTGAAATTGTAATGAATGCCTTCAATTATGTTATATGAAAATTGTAATCAATTGGTGTCTATTTTAATTTAATTTGTTTCAGAGTGTGGGTTGAAAGTGTAATTAATATATTCAATTATCATATATGAAAATTGTAATCAATTGGTACCTATATTGTTTTAATTTGTTTAAGAGTGTGGGTTGAAATTGTAATGAATTCCTTCAATTATCTTATATGAAAATTGTAATCAATTAGTGTCTATTTTGATTTAATTGGTTTCAGAGTGTGGGTTGAAAGTGTAATTAATATATTCAATTATCATATATGAAAATTGTAATCAATTGGTACTTTAATTTGTTTATGAGTGTAGGTTGAAATTGTAATAAATGTCTTCAATTATCTTATATGAAAATTGTAATAAATTGGTGTCTATTTTGATTTAATTTGTGTCAGAGTGTGGGTTGAAAGTGTAAGTAATACTTTCAATTATCTTTTTTGAAAATTGTAATCAATTGGTGTGTACTTTGATTTAATTTGTTTAAGGGTGTGCGTTAAAAGTGTAATTAATACCTTCAATAATGTTATATGAAAATTGTAATCCATTTGTGCCTATTTTGATTAATTTGTTTAAGAGTGTGGGTTGAAAGTAAAATTAATGTCTTTAATTATCTTATATGAAAATTGTAATCAATTGGTGATTATTTTGATTTAATTTGTTTAAGAGTATGGGGTGAAAGTGTAATTAATGCCTTCAATTATCTTTTATGAAAATTGTAATCAATTGATGCCTATTTTGATTTAATTTTTTAAGGGTGTGGGTTGAAAGTGTAATTAATGACTTCAATTATCTTATATGAAAAGTGTAATCAATTTGTGCCAATTTTGGTTTGATTAGTTTTTGAGTGTGGGCGGAAAGTGTAATTAATGTCCTAAATTTGTTTAAAAGCTTGGGTGAAAATTGTAATTGACACATTTAATTTGTTGGGATAAGGGATGAACCTTTTTGTGACACGAGCAAGAGACGATAAGTTAGTGTCATAAAACTTGAAAACAAACAAGACACGAAAATTATCGTGCCGACTGAACAAGATAAATCTATCGCGCTAGACAATGACAAGAAACAAGACGGGTTGACACAACCCAATAAAACGTTACCTGTTTACCCATAACCTACCACTTACAAGTTATTAATTTTAATCTTTATTTTTGAATAAAGGGAGAATTTCATTAATATGGGAATTGAAAACCCCCAACAAATACACAAGAAAAGATACACAAGGAAGGCCTAAACCAGCCATACAAACCAAAACATCCTCAAACAAATAGGAGACTGTCTACACAACAACCTAATCAACATGTTTTCTGCAGCTCATGGAATAATAAAACAAAGCTAACAGTGAAGTCAGCAATCAAAGATAAACTACTACTAACAATATCAGGAAAACTAAAAAATGCTAGCACCAAATTAGTGTTCATTAGAGTTGAAAATTAATATTTTTTTCCAGTGAAGAGCATTGGAGAGGACCAACCATCCGTATCAAGCCCAGCAACAACCCCAACAACAGAGACAAACAGCAAACAACAATAAAGAAAAAAGCCTTCAACCCTAGCAATAGCAGCATGGACAAAATAGCAAACAACAAAAACAAGCTCGGAAATACGTCAACAACAGTAGCTAGAAAGATTTCAATAAAATGTTCCTACTTCCTACAGATCAAGAACTAAAAGATATGAATAGTCCAAATGAAATGAACAAGGAAAACAACAAATAAGTTTCTAATACCTCAACACTTTAGGTCCCGTTTGATTATAGTTTCATTTTCGCTTCCAAAAGTTTGGGATTAATGTACAGAAACATATTTGGTAAAAATGTTTCTGTTCCCAATGTTTTGAGAGTACTTTGACAGTATTTCTTGAATTCTCATTAAGTATATGAGAAAAAAAAACAAAAAAACAAAACGATAATTCAAATAAGACCTAAATGTTTGGAACCCACCCAATCAAATTCTCAAAGGAGAATAGAAGAAATCATACTTTCATACAATATCTTAATTGAATTATATGTAATAATCAATAAAATCAGTCGAATTCTATATCTATGTGTGTCACAACTTTTTCAACAATAAGTTAAAGAGTATATCTGGTTATTAGAACACATGCGCACAAGTCTAGGGAACTTAGATCAGGGTATCCGTATGCCAAACTCATCACCCCCTCAATTACAAATATTCTATTGTTGCACGTGAGGGTGCGTGTTAGAATCCACAAATTTTATCAAATTTGTGGGCCTTGCCAAATTCGTCTATATATGAAAATGATTAATCCCCAAAATCTATTCAACAAGAAAAAATAAAAGAAAATAAATAAAAAATGGAATCAAAACATTTTTCTGTTCTGACTTCTGAGTTTCTAGGAAAAAGGAAAAAAGAAATGTGGAACAATAATAAAATGCTCTTTTAAGTTTTCTGTTTCTGTTCCTAGAAAACTTGGGAACATAAACATTAATTTGGGAAAATTTTGTTTTGTCCTTTGAAATTTGTTGTAAAAGTTTGGGGAGCAGAACAGAAGCATATTTTTTCTAATTACAATATATTTTCTTTTGTTTCCCAATTTATTAGAGAACAAAAACACTAAACAAAAACAACCTTATTTTTCCATGAATAGAAACAAAAATCTCTGTTTCTTGTCCCACAAATTTGTTAAAAATATCTCAAATCAGAACATAAACAATATGTTTTTGTTTTAATGTTTCGGTTTTTGTTCTAAGTTTTTGGGAACAAAAACAACAACATTAATCAAACAACATCTAACATCATGGAAAGTGTAATTAAATCATCCTTGCAAACAGCAAACAAGAAAACACCAGCTCGGAAATACCTCAACAGCAGCATGAAGAAACAATTGTTGTATTGATCCGAGGAAATAAGCAACCATCCCCAGCAACCATAACAAGAACAGAAGCTTGGGTAAAAAGCAGAAGGAACAAGCAGCACCACCAAACCTCTCAACAGAAGCATGGACAAACAAGATAAAATAGGATAGAGAAAAAGTAACACAAGTTAACAGCAACAAACCGAACCCCAAAAAAAAAAATCCCACAATACAATTTAACAAAACAATAAAAAAACAAAGATTCACCAAATATGAAATGATAACAAAAAAATATTCAACTTTTACTTTCATGAACACCACCACTTAGTGGCATTGCTTTCGATGCAAGAAACATGTGACTTGGGCCCAATGGTCTAGCTTTTGACACCGAAACATGTGTCTTTGCTTACTCGATGGGATAACGAAATTTTTTTTTGCCTGACCGCCCATCGGTTCTGATCTCAAGACTGTGGGCTCCATTTTTAGGGTAACATGGATCCCATACTCTAGGGATCTAGACCGATCGACGGTTAGGCGCGGAAAATTTCAGTTCTCCAATAGAGTGAGCAAAGACACATGTTTCCGATGTAAAAAGCAAGACCGCTCCGCCTGAGAATGCCCTGACAATCCCAACTGAGCTTCACTCAATGTGGAGGCACCGTGGTCCACAACCTTTCAGAGTGCCAACAGTTCGCAACGCGCGATCCGTAATTACCTTTGATCACTTTGTTTGGCCGATTCCTCCGCTTTACGCACCACTTCATCCCTGACTAAATTCCTGTCAGACATGACCAAATCCATTGCAAGTCGAACCCTAGATACATTGGAGTCGAACTGAAACAAGAAGTGAATTCAGAACACGTTTAGTGACATATTCATTTTAGGACAAGCAAGGTTAGAACGAAAACAACCATGCAGCAAGCCTACCTTCAAATTCATTCGAGGATGCAGTAGATCGGCTTGCATCAATTTTGTTATGTACAATCCACAATCAAATCTGAAACAATTATGAAATAAAAACAAGAATATATATATATATATATATATATATATATATATATGAAACTTATGAATACTAGTTCGTTCCAATGAATTGTTGAATGATTACGTGTTTGCTTGCTGTGGTGCCCAATTTGCCACTTCAATTGGAAAACTCCGCATGCCGACGTTTTTTTATCTTCGTACCAAAATTTTGTACACACATCTCATGAAGGTATTTCACCTATATATATGTATGATGAGACAAGCATCAAGAAAGTCATCAACATACTGCTTTGAAACTAAAATCATGGATTTAAACCCTACCAATTTCTTACCAAGCGTCTGGCCCTATCTTCTTGGGCATTGGATGTTCTTTGGCACATCAAAGAATCAAAGAATCAAGAACAAAGACCTTCATTTCAACAAAACCCACAACCACGAGAAACCAATGTGCTTGATCCACATTGATAAGCAAATATATCTAACAAGCAGTGGGTATTGACATTATTAAATTAAAGTCATGAAACAGGTCACCAAAAAATATACGTCTGCGGTTCATTGTGTTATACCGTGCGACAAACATGAAAATCACCGGTGCAACAATGTTCTCCCATCCAAGTAGTAACCATAGACTTCACATTGTGGTTACCCGATGATAGCAACTTCGTCTGTAACACAAACATTACCAAAAATAAATAAATTATATTGCATAAAAATTCATTCACTTTCTAATCGACTCATTTGACAAAAACAACCATAGACTTCACATTGTGGTTACCTGATGATAGCAACTTCGTCTGTAACACAAACATTACCAAAAATAAATAAATTATAATGCATAAAAATTCATTCACTTTCTAATCGACTCATTTGACAAAAAAAATCCAACTAAGAGTGATGTTCATAAAGCTTACTCCGACATATGTGGGAAAATACCAAGACGGCCAATTGAGACCGGGATGGTGTTTAACATTTTGCTCATAGGTGAGCTTTGCAGTAACGCATTTAATCACCTACATCGACATAATCGATCAAATCAATACTGACTACATTGGTGCCATAATTTTAAGGACAACGGTCAATGATGAAAGACTTACCTCTCTACTGATCCATACTCTCGATGCCAGCGTTGCAAGGTCTGCCTGAGTAACAACAACGGTTACAATATCAACCAACGTTTTGCTGTAATATACGACGGAACACCAATGAAAGTTACAAAAAATCAACATATATGATGATTTAACAACCCATTCAAATATGAATAGCGTAGCGTATCGTTGATTTAGTTTCGGGTCGAAAATTAACTTTCGTACACTTTCTTCCCCAGGACTGAGTCGCATTAATAAATTTACTTTGCTGCTAATAACAGCCTACATAAATAACACAAAATATAATAATTTACTTACGTTGCATTCGGCGAGGGGGGCAAGAATGGATATAATGGAACAAAAAAAACACAATACAAAATATAATAAAAATGCATTACTTACGCAAGACCTCGTCGACATTCACACAACAAGATCCTTTTTTGGCATATCATCATAGTTTTTTTTCCAGCCTAATTATAGGCTTCTTTCGCTTCCTCCGTGCAGTGCCCGACTCCAATGAACATGCAACATCCAGATTTTCTAAAGGCAGTATCGTATTCGGCATGTCTTTGACGTTCGGTGACACAATATATTCTTTTTGATTGATCAGTACTGCCCGCACTTGTTCCCTGATTAAGGCTGCTCGCACTTGCTCCCTGACTAGGGCATCTAGAAATATCAACGACTCTACCACAATCGCATCCCGATTATGAACCTGTTCCTGATCTTTCTCAAGATTCCCTACTAGCACATCCAACACGCGGTTCAAGTTGATTTCAACCTCAGCGGAGGGGCCCTGCGTCAATGATTCAACACTGTCCCTCGAGGTCTCCACTGCAAACACAGCCTTTGGGCAACCCGCATCCCCACCGCATTCAAGACGGTCGACCTTCATGTCATCTTTTCCAACCCGAACACTTGTAGACGGTGGCATGTCTCGCATTTGTGGTTGAATGGACGGATCTCGCGCAACCCACGGCTCCCCATGCAACAACGATGTATAGAGCACGCGCGAGATTCATGAAGTGAATAGAACGAATGATGTTTCAAGGTCGGTCACATCTTTCCGGATTATACCTGACTCAGCCCTCACCTCCTTAATGTTCAACTCATGGACATCCAAAAAAATTTGGCTGTCATCAACACCACATTTCCCAACCTCATCGCCTTTCTTTTATTTACTCTCATCCTTCCTTTCCGGATTGTCCGCAATTTTCTCTATCTTTTATGGCCCGACAATTGGCACAAGCAAAATCTAAAGAAAATAAAAAAATGTGAATATAAACAATAATGACCAAAATATGAAAAATAAAACAAATAAGTACAAAAATTGTTTACAGGCTACAAAAATGTACCTCCTCCTTATCAAATGATCTTAATTCTTTTAGATGATCAATATGTTACTTTAACTTGTCCTTACCCCAAGCAGTTATCCGGGGTAAGGTCATATTATCTAGGGAATGAAGAACATCCCTAGCAGACTTGAAATTCTCAAAGTAAAAAATATGTCCAAGAGAACAAGTTAATTGGAAGCAACATGAATAAGCTACAAATATTATATTAATACTAGAACAATATGGCTTACCATCAAGAGCAGAAGGCATCCAGATGCCTCTGACGTCGCACTTTTTGCCTTCTTCTTCAAATTATCACACAGAAAACGAAGGGTGAACGTCGCCCAATTCCTGTTGGCGATTTTATCCAATGGCGTGCAAATACAATAGCGGCACCCTTGTGTTGCTAGTTGGATAAAGAAAAATCCCAATCATCCACAACAGGAACTTTCACATGGAATTCTACCCTATCCGTTTGTATTTTACATAGTTCAAACCTAAGTTCCTTTAGTGGTACCGATTGACCACTCAAACCTGACAGACTCTTCAATTCCTTAATCTCGTCAACCTTTCCATCTTTCTTGACAGGGAGTCCCTTATAATTTAATCCAATGATGTCGTGTACATCCTTCGAAATAATCTCCAATTTTCTGCCATATGCTGTTAGAGAGCAAGAAATTGAATCAAATCTTCCCACTAACCACCTCAAAATCGTCAAAGGCAGATGCCTAAACTTTATCCTAAGGACCCCTCCAAACCCCATTTCAAGAACAACTACTTTCTGCAGCTCATTAAAAGACTCAACTACATTCAATATCAAATGCATAGCTATTCTCGTACCAATGGGGGCCTTCAAAGACAAACAATACAAATTTTATAAACATCATATATTATTTAATCATCACAAGTAAATTCATTACAACTTGTAACTATTAACCCTAAACTTTTCATCCCAACCTTGTAACATTAAACAAAAAAATTGCCTAATTATTCAAACCACATCAATCTAGGAGAAATGAAACTTGTATTGACATAATACTTCTAAAAAATTCAAACATTAGTCAAATAAACATATGATGTAAACTCAAAACTTGTAAACTAAGATGAAACTGTAACATTCACAAAAGATCTTGTAACATGCTTCCAATGCAATTACAATTCATGAGCCTAATTAAACAAATAATCTTAAAAAAAAATAAAAAATAAATAATAAAAAATAAATAACTTAACTTAATATACAATTCTATAACACAATTGCTTAAACCAACTATAAATAACCTACCTTATAACCTTTACCTTTATTTACCATTGGTGAATCACCGGATATATTTCCTTCTTCCTTTTTGTCACCATGGTCGGCGATATTGCAATTGTCCTCAGGGTTACAAAATTAAAAAGATCTCAATAAGTCTAAGTACACACATAAAAATAGTAGGCAAACACATTGATTAGTTTTAAGATAAATACTTACCTTGTACCCTTTAACACTTTTGCTTCCTCCTCTGATACACGTTTCTCAGTATTAGAATCAACCTCAGCACTACAATATTTACAAGACCTCAACAAGCAGCAGACACATGTTTAAGCAAACTAAATACAAAGGTAACAATTAATTTCCAGAGAAATACTTACACAGATAAATTTGGATCATTATGTTTGCGCTTAAAACCTCTTTTCCTCGTTTTCTTATTGTCTATCTCCTTTACTTCAACGAAAAACAAAGTTTATCAACAAGTTAAATCTACTTCACTTCACAAATATCATAAAATAATGAATGAAACAAGAAATCTAAATAGGCAAATATTCAAAACCATATGCGATGAACAACCAAATTGTATCACACTATTTAAACGATAAATATCTATGAAATCAATAAAGAGAAAGGGGGAGAAAGAAAGAAACAACCATCAATGTCCCAACCTGGTTTAGAAATCAATTTCGATATAAAAAATAGAATAACAATTAAACAAAATTCAGTATAAAAATAGAAAAACGTAACACATCTATTTGAACCAATGGTTATTACCTTTTGATAATTTCTCATTTGGCTTCTAACAACTCCAAAACACAAATCTCTTTTAGCTCTGCATATGGTATCACAGGATACTGGACTGAACAATAGTTTGGTATTCAAATGATGAAAACAACCCCGTGCAGAGATTGCCATTCCTTAACTACCCATTTTTTTTAAAAAAAGCATATATTATACCGATTATTAAAATGAAAATCAAGAAACTTGACAAATATAGGATTTTCAAACTGAAACTTGACAAATATAGTGCTTTCAAACCGAGTTTGGACATCGAAACAATGTAGGGCACGACATCTATTCTCAAACCACAGACAAAGCCAGAGCGAGAGAGGAAAATAGAAAAATAAACCTGATGTTCTTCCCGAAGGAGGAGAAGGTTCTTGAAATCCACCGCGCGAGAGAGAGAGAAATAGGGACCAGAAGCCACAACCACGTCGCAAGAAAGAGACAGAACCAACCACGCCGCGAGGGAGAGAGTGCAAAGGCAACTTCAGAAGATGAGAAGATGAAGCGGGAACTTACTTGGGCAACCGGCTGCAGGAGATAAGAAACAGGTAAAGATAGTTTTAGGAATTGAAAGGCGGTTTTGACTTAAGGGGAAATGGAAGGCTGAGATTGAATCTCAACCCATCCAACAATCTTCTTCTTCTTCTTCTTCTTCTTCTTATTATTATTATTATTATTATCTACCGAAAATCTTGCCTCAATCATTTCCTTTTTTTTAATGAATGCATGGGTCCAATCTTTTCTAAATATTTTATTTATTTAATTAATTAATTTATCCTCTTCTTGGTTTGATAGCCGAGATAATCATCTCCATTCTTTCCAACCTTATCAAATATGATAAGTTAGAATAAATCTACCTATCTATATATATTAATTACATATTTAACCCCTAAATTTTTATTTATTTATATTTTTTTTGTGATCTTATGAAAATTTACATAAATCCTCCTCCTTAATTATCTAACATATCGTAATTACCCTTTAAGTTTTTAAAGTAGAATTTTAAAATAACACTAGTCCCAAATATTTTCTAAATATTCTAAAATGCAATTAAATATATGCACATGCAAAAAGATTGGGTCTTACAATCTTTCCCCCCTAAAAGAAATTTCGTCCCAAAATTTAATTACCTCAATTGAACAAGTGAGGGTATTTAGCCCTCATTTCCTCTTCTCTTTCCCACGTTGCTTCTTTTACGGAATAACTGCGTCATAACACATTCACCAACATAATCGTTTTCGTTCGCAGTACCTGATTTTTACAGTCTAGAATTTTCACTGGTTCCTCAACAAATGATAAATCTTCCTTTAATTCGATTGGCTGATAAGTCAACACATGCAAAGGATCTGACACATATTTCCTAAGCATCGAAACGTGAACAACATTTTCCAATCTGGACAACTCTGGTGGTAGGGCTAGTCGATAGGCCATTATATTGATCCTTTCTAGAATCTCGTACGGCCTGATATACATCGGACTCGATTTTTCTTTCTTCCCGAATCTCATTATGCCATTCCACGGGGATATACGTAAAAACACGTAATCACCCACTTCAAATTCCAACTCACGTCTTCGCTTGTCATCATAGCTTTTTTGTCGACTTTGAGCAATTTTTAATTTTTCCTGAATCTCCTTTATTTTTTCTACTGTCATTTGAGCTATGTCAGGCATCAACATTCTCCGTTCTCCAATTTCAGTCCAACAGATCGGAGTTCTGCATCTTCTACCATACAACACTTCATATGGTGCCATTTTAATTGTCGAGTGATAGCTATTATTATAAGCAAACTCCATCAAAGCCAAATGGTTATCCCAGCTGCCAGAAAATTCTAAAACACAATCTCTCAACATGTCTTCTAATGTCTAAATTGTACGCGCTGATTGACCATCGGTCTGAGAATGGAAAGTTGTAATGAATTTTAATTTGGTACCCAGTGCAACCTAAAGACTAGGCCAAAAATTCGATGTAAATCTCGGATATCTATCCGACACTATAGAAACTGGGGCATCATGTAACTTGACAATCTCGTCAATATACAATCCCGTAATGTGGTTTTAACAACTAGAAAATGAGTAGACTTGGTAAGTCTATCAACAATCACCCAAATAGAATTATGCCTATTTTGAGTACGGGACAATCCTGAAATAAAATCCATCGTGATATGTTCTCACTTCCATTCTAGGATAGGTAAGGGCAGCAATAATCCTCTTGGACGTTGGTGTTTGATCTTGATTTGCTGACAGACTAGACACCTGACAACAAATTCGGCAATATTTTGTTTTATTCCAATCCCCCAGTTATGTTCTCGTAAGTCTTGATACATTTTTGTGCTTCCTGGATGCATTGCATACACTGAGCTATGCGCTTCCTCCAAGATATCTTTCTTCAAATTAGAGTTATTGGGTATACACATTCTATTTTCAAACATCAAGGCTTAATCACTATTTCTGATGTGATATTTAATTCTCGGACTATTTTTCACTTCATCCCTGATCTTTCCCAATTGAACATCTGACTTTTGCGCTTCTATAATACGATCAATTAACATTGGTCTCAAGGTCAAAGTCGCAAGTAACGATGCAGTCTGACCTACTGCCAATTGGACTCGCATGGATCTCAATTCGGCATATAGGTTAGTATGAACAACTCGAAGATTCGCAATCGTACCTACCGATTTCTGACCTAATGCATCTGCTACAACGTTAGCCTTTCCAGGATGATAATGGATGATATAATCATAATCCTTGATTAATTCTATCCAACGCATTTGTCTCAGATTCAGTTATTTCTAGTAAACAAATATTTTAAACTTTGATGATCAGTGTATATCTCGCAAGTCTAGCTATACAGATAATACCTCCAGAGTTTGAAGGCAAATACAATGGCCGCCAGCTCTAAATCATGTATCAGGTAGTTATGCTCATGATTATTTAATTGTCGAGAGGCATATGCAATCATGTGGCCATATTGCATTAGTACCCAACCTAGGCCCTGGTGTGAAGCGCTATTGTATATCACAAAGCCACCGCTTTTTGTCAGGAAAGAGAGTACTGACGCAGATATTAATCTATTCTTCAACTCTTGAAAGCTCTGTTCACATTTTTCATTTCACTCGAACTTAGTTTCTTTCTAGGTCAAACGTGTTAACGGGGGCAGCTATAACGAAAAATCCCTGTACAAATAGGCGATAATAACTCGCCAATCCTAGGAAATTCTGAACTTCTGTCACAATTTTTGGCCTTTTCCACTGAACAACGGCTTCAACTTTCTTTGAGTCTACTTGTATAGCATCACCCAAGATAACATATCCCAAAAATATAACCCTATCCATCCAAAATTCACATTTATTGAACTTCGCATACAATTGCTTCTCTCTCAAAGTCTGTAGCACAATTTTGAGATGTTTTATATGCGCTTCTTTATTTTGGGAGTAATCAGTATATCATCAATGAACATGATGATAAACTGATCTAAGTAAGGCTGAAATATTTGATTCATCAGATCCATAAATGCAACAGGGGAATTCGTCAACTCAAATGGCATAACTAAAAATTCATAATGTCTATACCTCGTACAGAACGCCGTCTTTGACATATCACTGTCTCTGATTTTCAATTGGTGATATCCCGATCTAAGATCTATTTTCGAAAATACCTTGACTTTTTGTAATTGATCAAACGAATCATCAATTCTAGGTAATAGGTATTTATTACAAATCGTTACCTTGTTCAGTTGCCAATAATCGATACACATTCTGATAGTGCCATCTTTCTTTCTTACCTACAACACTGGAGCTCCCCAAGGAAAAACACTAGGTCTGATAAACCCATGGTCTAATAGATCCTGCAATTGAATTTTTACTTCCTTTATCTCAGTAGGTGTCATATGATAGGGTGGAATTGATATAGGAGAAGTTCCCGGAAGTAATTCGATAGTGAATTTAATTTCCCTATCCACTGGCAATCTTGGCAATTCTTTTGGAAATATATCGAGATAATCCCCAACCACTGGGACATCTTCCAATTGTACCTCATTCAGACTGGTGTCAGTCACATAAGCGAGGTATCCCTGACATCTCTTCTTTAATAATTTTCTGGCCTCCAAAACTGAAATCAAACTGAAATAGGTAATGATTCTATCCCCCGAAAATATAAACTCTGACTCGCCCGGGATTCGAAAAGTAACTTCCTTTTTAAAATAATCGACCGTGGCATGATAGTCAGATAACAAATCCATATCTAGTATCACATCAAAATCGTGAATACTTAGGGGGTAATAAATCAACTGACAATTCTCTATCACCAATGCGAAGCATACTATTTTTGTAAACATTTTCTATCAACACTGACTCACCCATAGAGGTAGAGATAATAATACTATATGATAAGGAAGTAGGATGTTTTCCTACATGCATCATAAAGGTCGTTGAAACAAATAAATGAGTAGAACCGGGATCGATAAGTATCATGTCTTTATCATATAAAGACATGATACCTGAAACCAAATTTGGGGTAGCCTGAGCATCTTTTTGAGTAATAACAAATACACGTTCCTACGTTAGAGGTCTATTAACTAATCCTCTACCTTCTCCCCTGAACACCAATAGGGTCAACACTGCTCATACTGCTTGCAGAAGGTGTAGGAGTAGTAGTAAATTTTGGACAAAAAGGAGATATATGGCTCAGCTTATGACAATGATAACATATTGGGCCAGCCACAGGACATTCTCTAACAAAACAGTCTGGTGAACCGCATTGATAACATAGCCTGTCCCAGCTCGACTAGACGTTTGGCCCCTACCCTACCCTTGCTAACCTGAATTATGTCTAGGTACATTCGGTTGTCGCCTGTAATATGATTGTCGTTGGCCTATGCTCCTAGCTGACTGATCAGTTGTCGGGGCCCGAGAAAGTTGCGGTCGAGGGTTAGATCCCCGAGATGTGCCACCTGGATATTTATTCGGTGGTTCATATTTTCTCTTCTTATGTTGCTCATGATTCTCGGCAGCTTCTTGAACATCTTTCTCAATTAATTTTGTTGTATTTACGAGTTCAAAGTAGTTTTTGATGTGTCGTCTTGTTAGCCTTGAAAGTATCGGCAAGTTTAGACCCTTTTGGAATCTTCTGCATCTTGTTTCTTCAGTCTTTACCAAGTCATGAGTGAATTGGGACAAGACATCAAATTTAATCTCATATTGAAGAACCGTCATTTTCCCTTGTCTCAATGATATAAAATCTTCCTCTATCTCAAATTTGTAAGACTCAGGAAAATAATTCTCATTGAAAACCTTCATGAATTGAGCCCAAGTGATCTCTTGGCCTAGAGTCGGTATCAATCGTTTCATCTCCTCCCACCAATGTTCGGCTTTCTCCTTGAGTTGGAAGGTAGCGAGAAGGACTCGACTGTCATCGGTAGTGCCTATCGCCTCGAATACATGCACTATACTCTTTAACCAGTTTTCAGTGTCAGTGGGACCCGTAGTTCCCGTGAAGGTTGGAGGATTAAGTTCCATGAATAATTTTAAAAATAGCGTTTGAGGATTGAGTGTTTTGGATTGGGCCCTTTGCCATTCCATCATTTGTGTCGGCTGCTCGATCAGTTGCGCCGCAACTTGTAACATTAGCTCCATAGCATCAAATCTTTCTTGCGACCTACCAATTTTTTCTTTGCGGAATAGAACTTTTACTATTTTAATTTTCGTGCTCTATTTTCAAGATCTGGAAACTTAATTTAATAAATAAAATGTTGACAGTGCAACAAATAACACATGATGCAAAGGTACTACATATAAATAAAGTAGAAACAACTACCACTCACGTTTTGACCCAACCCCTTAACTCGACATCCTATCTTACGGTCCACTATTGAATAGTATTCAAATTCTCACAGTTATCAACAAAATAAAGCAACTGAATTTAAAATAATTGGTCAACTCATTTTTTTTTATATAATAAAATACCATGCACATACTTCCTTACTAGCCATAGGGTCGTTTACCTCACGATCGGGAGTTACGACGGTATCGTAACATGTACATCTGTTTTATCTAAGGTGACTATCAGTGTCAGGGTCATTTAATATCTCTAATGGTAGGAGCCAACACGTGATATAAACCACCATATCATGCTGATATTCATCATCATCATCAACAACAACAACATAATATCTTACAGGACATGTCTTCCTGTTAAGACTAACAACATCTTGCAGGATATGTCCTCCTGTCGAGACAACTACTACATAGTAGGATATAATAAAACCATTTTTCACATTCAAAATCTTACTTGATCCTTTTAACGTCACAAAATTTTTCTTTTTAATAAACCATTTTTTTTCCATAATTTAATACAAAAAAAATAATTTGAAAATTTACATAGAAGACAATACACTCACCTCGATAGTTGCACTGCTATACCACTTCTGTCGACACACTGACGTAATCGGCGATGCCTGAGAACCTAACATACGACAAGACCTAAACTAAGAATTTATCTAAATTTGAGATAAAATGCATGCCAATTAATTAAATGCATTATTTCTAACCCTGAACATAATTTTTCCAAATTTATATAAGTTTTAAAAATTTGTCATAAACTTTTTCCAAATTAATTTTAAATAAATAATTAAACATAAATTCTTAGTTTATTATCTACTTCTCTACAATTATGAGTTATTATAAAATAGAAATTAAACCCCATACTTTTTGTAATAATCATGAAAAATTGATTCATTATATTTTTACAACAAACTATCTCAAAAAAAAAAAAAAGTTCAAAATTATCCTTCCTTTAAATTTTTTTTTTTTTAATTTTAAATGAAAATTCAATAAATATATTTTGTACACATATACCTATGTGTATATCTATATGAGTAATACAAAAACTTACCTTACCATATATTTTTTTTTGGTAGAAAAAAGACGATACAAAAACTAGCAACTAGACGAGCTGCCTTCAGTCTCCATATCTGCTAGCAGGAAGCTCTCGATGCCTTCCGGAGGTTCTTCAAGATAGTGCATGTCTGATATGTAGTTATTCCCATTCGAGCGAGAAAATCCGCGCATCGATTGCTCTCCCTTCTGACAGCGCGAAACTCGAAGTCATGATTCTCAGCGATGAATTTGCATTCCATAATCCATCCTCTTAAGAGATGAGTTTCCGGACAGTCCCCTTTGATAAGATCGATGGCTTCCTGAGAATCTGATTCGACTATGACTCTCTCAAATCCCCTAGAAATCGCCAGGCATATACCCGCATGTATACCTCTTATCTCTGCCTCCAAGCTATTGCAAGTACTAAGATGCCCAAAGTAGCCGATCAGCCAAACCCCTTCTTTGTTCCTGAATAGCCCTCCAAAACCGCCTCTCCCCGGATTGCCACGCGCACTGCCATCCGTGTTTAGTTTGATTTGACTTGCAATAGGAGGAGTCCATTTAGTGTTCGGAATAAAAATAGTGCCATTGTGGGACTTGGGAAGGTGAAACGCTTCCAACATATCCCGCGCACAACGGTTAACCTTACCATCTTTTGAATGAGAGAGGAAGAGAGAATATTGGGAATTGTTTTTTGAGTTTGCATGGTTAGAGAGAGAGAGAGTCTTGTGTGTGTATATATATAGAAAAGAAAATTATTATTATTATTTTTTTTTTAAATGAATGCATGGGTCTAGTCTTTTCTAAATATTTTGTTTATTTAATTAATTAATTAATTTGTCCTCTTCTTGATTTGATAGCCGAGATAATCATCTCCATTCTTTCCAACCTTATCAAATATGATAAGTTAGAATGAACCTATCTATCTATATATATTAATTACATATTTAACCCCTAAATTTTTATTTATTTTTATTTTTTTGTCATTTTATGAAAATTTACATAAATCCTCCTCCTTAATTATCTAAAATATCATAATTACCCTTTAAGTTTTTAAAGTAAAATTTTAAAATAGTCCCAAATATTTTGTAAATATTCTAAAATATAATTAAATATATGCACATGCAAAAAGATTGGGTCTTACAATAAACCCTTTAACAAAGAGTGGAGACAATTTCTAATTTCGTCGTTTTCACATTCCATTTGTTCATACTGCTCATAGAGGAAGTAACTTTATTGTCTTGAGATTGATGGTGTAATTCAATCCAAAAGGGAGTTTATTAATCTTCGGACATTGAAAAAATTGGATAAATTCTAATGAGGGCCAACAAAGATATGCGCTGCCTCAGAAAAAGCTCATAAATTTAGGCAAATCGAAATTTTTTATCCGCAATTTGGGTAATGCCCCAGTTTCAATTTCCTTCACATCTTCATCTGAAATCATCCCCTCAAAAGAATCGCAATCAGAAATACTTGAATATTCCAAATTGTGTCAATTTATGACATTTGACTACTCTTACTTCCTTGAGGCTGGTGAAATTGTTGTTGTTGAGATAATTGTTGCCCTCTAACCAGATGCTCCCAAAGATTGATGTTCTAACAAATATTAAATTTTTAAGTTTGAAAAAATAGAGTAATTACTTTCCTCCCCATCCGTGTGTACAAAGATTTCAAGTCCTAAACAATTATTAAATGTATAACAATAAATATACGTATTTATTAGTCGGTGGGATGGTGGTGGTCGATGGGAAGTTAGTGGGAATAATTTTGTAAGAACGAATAAAAATTATTATTATTTTTTTTATTTCTCAGATTTTTAAAGAATTCAAGAAATATTTCTAAATATTTTAAATCTTTTTAGAAAAGCAACATGTTTCCGGACATTAACCTTAAATTTTTAGAACCAAAACAAAAATCAAGAAACTGAAACAGTGGGGCGTACACTTTCCCGATAATTTGACAGAAAGGTTGGCTTTATTCATCCATTTGGATCATAAAACAGATCGACGTTGCATTTTATCAAGCCTCAAGCAGTTCACATTTCAATAGTGTCCAAGGGTCTGTTTGGTTTGGTTTTAAAAAAAAAATGATTTTTTGTCAACATATTCGAATTTTTTTTGTGCAAACGAATCACATCATCTCTTTTTCAATATTATATTTCATTATTAAAAAGTATATATTTTATTTTCTTTGATGTATGTCTCTCTTTTTCTTGTCTTTCATGCATATACATTTCAATCGATCACGTTAAATACCACATGTTTCTTAATATTTTATAAATTTCTTTTTCTAATGATTTTTTTCCCATTAAATGCCTTCACACCCAAGTGGAATCTTACATTGAATTATTATTTGGAGGTACTTTTTTTTTTTTTTTTTTTTATAATTCTTCATCATTTTTATTTTATTTTTTGCTTTCTGGAGGGTAAATTTTATGAAGTTTTGCTTTAATTTTTGCTTTAATTTTTGCTTTTTGTCACAATAATTAAGAAAATAAGATGCAAGTGTAATTTATTTTTATTTTTCTTCTTCATCCATTGTTTTGCCATGTGTTTGTAATAAGAGTTTTGCCATTATAATCTTTGTTGTATGATTTTTTTTTTTTTCACAATAATTAGGAAAATTAAATGGGCTATATTGTGAGATTGGTTTTTATTCCTGTAGGCATTTTGAGGTTGTTTATCTTTACAGTTAAACACATTGATGTTAGTCTCCTTATATCTGTATCCATTCGCTGTAGTTTAACGAAGTCCAGAATGTGCGTGAGGGAGTGTGTTGAATCTCACATCACTTATGTAACCTGATCTTGAGTTATATATAAAACCTAGAGCAACAATCCTCCTATTATAAGGTATCTTTTAAGATTGAGTTAGATCAATTGGCTTTCTACATTTATATATAAGCTTTCATCGTAGCATGTGGAATATGAGTACACCTATCTTCAGAGTGTTGTGTATTGTGTTATTTGAGAGGAATCCATCTATCTCTAGATAGAGAGGAATCCATCTATCTCTAGATAGGGAGAAGTGATTCAAGAGACAAAATACCATTACACTCAATTTTTAAGGGCACAAAGTACAATTGTCATTTTTTTATTTTCTAAATCCAATCTTAGTCTTACAAGCTGGCAACCATTCAATCTCAACATACTGCATAAAATGACAATGGAACGAAAAATCCATACAACCGTTTTAAATTCAAATCTTGACCAGAGAGTTAAGATGATCTCTAACTGCGTCGTTTTCCCATTCTATTTGTTTCCACTGCTCGTTGAGGTTGCACTTGATTGTCTTGAGATTGACCGCATTATTCAACCCAAAGGGAGGTTTCTTAAGCTTCGGACAATTATAAATTGTGATAGTTTCTAATGATGGCCAACAAAGATATTCGCCGACTCGGAAGAAGCTCTCAAAATTTAGTAGATGACAAAAATATATTTTCCGCAATTTGGGTAATGCCTCAGCTTCAATTTCCTCCATATCTTCATCTGAAATCATCTTCTCAAAAGAAAAGCATTCAGAAATAGTTAGATCTTCCAAATTGTGGAGCTGTTGAATCAATCCTTGTGGAAAGAGCTTCGTTAAGTTATCACATATCCCTACTTCTAGTTTCTTGAGGCTGGTGAAACTGTTGCTGTTGAGATAAATATTTCCCTCTGCCCAGATGCTCTTAAATGATTGAAGCTCTAACAAGTACAATATCTCCAAATTTGAGAAAACAGAGTAATTACTTCCCTCCTCATCCGCGGGCACAAAGATTTCAAGCCTTCAACAATCATAAATAGTAAATTTTTTCAATCCATTCATGTTCCTCAACTCTAAAACTGAAAATTGCCTTCTACCTTTGTCACCCAAGAATTGGAATTCTTCAGTGTACTTGAGTACCTCAATTATTGCACGAGGAAAAATATTTCCGTCATCTTCTCTAGTTTCGTATAGAAGACTCTTGGGACTCTCCAAAAGGTCAACAATATACTGCTTGGTAATGTATATTTGAAACTTTCTCAAGCATTGATTTTTCCATGATTTGCAGTTTTTAATGAAATATTGAAGAATTTCCACACTTTGAAAATTAAATTTGACCGACGAAAGCCAATTCAATGTGCATAGATGCTTCATGATCACCTTGACACTTTCATGGGATAATGTTGTACAAAAATAGTAATTGTATCTGAATGTTTCCAATCGAGTGAGTTTGGATATTGAGCCACTCGAAACCATCTTGTTGATAATGGGCCCAACTCTATAACATGAAATTCTTATGTATTTAAGTCTGGTTAATTTCCATATCTCATCGGGTAGACATTGTATATTAATGTCTTTGGCAAGTAGCACCTCAAGTTTCTCCAGTTCCCCAACTTCCGGAGGGATTTCATTCAAATTATAGCATTCATTGAGAATGAGTGCTCGAAGATCAACCAAATTAGATATTGAAGTAGGCAAAAATTCAATGTTGGTGTTAGACAAATCCAATACCCGAACGCTAGGCATGCGATTGAAGAATGATTCAGAAATTTTCACAATTTGGGAATTGTTTTGCAAGAGCAAACAGGAAAGCTTCGTACATTCGGGCATATCTGGCCAATTTTTAAAGTTTGGATTGGCTACTAACGAAATGCGTGATGCGTTTTCCCATTCTTTGGCTTCAGTTTCGGCATCTCTGCACCATCCGACTCTGACCAACTGCTTGTATTCCGCTCATCCTTCAGCTTCAGCAGAGGTTATTGTTAGTACCAAATCACGAATTACGTCATACAGCTTCACAAATCCTTCTCTTTCACAATTTTCAAGCAAAGATGCACCGATAAGCTCTTGTAATATTGTTTGTCCATTGTCTTTTGAGTCAACTAAAGTCCCATCATGCAATAGAAGCCTTTCTGCTTGCCAATAATGGATCAAATTGGATTTCTTGAGCTTCTTGTCCTCTGGAAACAATCCACAAAGCAAAAGGCATTTTTTTGTATTGTCATCTTTTAATTTGTCATAACTAACCTTTAGTGGCCCAAACACCTCTCCCATGTTTTTGGCGTTTGATGTTGCTGGTGATTGTAATTCTCTCAAGAAGTTACGTCAAACTCCGACATTTGTTTCTTCTCTCAGGACAGCACCAACCACATTTAGAGCAAGAGGCAAACCACCACATTCTTTCATAACAGACTTGGCTAGTGGCTCAATGGTTGGAGTATTTGAAACTTCTCTGACTTTACCATGAAATATTTTCCAACTTTCTTCTTCGGACAGAGGGATTACTGAAATGGTGTCATCCGTTTCCATGGATCGACAAACCTGCAG
The DNA here is from genome assembly GCA_016647705.1 of Eucommia ulmoides. Lineage (NCBI taxonomy): Eukaryota > Viridiplantae > Streptophyta > Magnoliopsida > Garryales > Eucommiaceae > Eucommia > Eucommia ulmoides. Next base: position 205,489 of record JAENRU010000234.1, on the reverse strand, counting down.
TTCTCTAGTAGTGAGAACAACCTTACAACCATTGTTTTTTTCTGGCTGTGGGAACCCAATTCTACTCAAATCGACCTTGTCCCAAAGATCATCCATCAACAACATGTATTTTTTTTTTGGGACAAGTTTACCATGCAATTTTATTGCCAAACTACCTTCTGAATCAACTTCATTTATTGGTACAGACAAGCGTTGTCCAACTTCAACCTGAAGCTTTTTGTAGTCCCAAGAATTCGAGACTGTCACCCAAATTACTACATCAAATATTCTTCTAATTTCGGGATTATGGTTTAGCATTTTCAGTATAGTTGTCTTCCCTATACCACCAATTCCCCAAATACCAAGCTTTGTGATCTCCTTCGTACTTATCTGAGTTAGTACCTTTCTTGAGTTGTCATTGGTTGAAGATAATTCCACTAAATGTGGAATGGGTATCGGTTGAACTTGTTCTAGCCCTCGATCAGTAAGAAAATCAGCTTCATTTGCTCTACTACTCTTATTCGTTTTGAGATTATCAACGGATTCAATCATTCCCACCACACGTTTACCCAACGACATATGAGCATGAATATTAGGAAACAACCCTTTTATACATCTCTTTTTAGCATTGTATTCCTCTTCTATTTGCCTTGTTTCTGTTTCGACATTGTCCACACGGCGAAGCCAATCCATGCATAACTCCGTGGGAACCTTTCGTTGCTGGAGTTGGTCTATTTTGTTTTTTAAGTCCTCTCTCATACAACATGACTCGGTCACATCCTCGTTCAACTTCTCAAAATTCTTTCTTAGATTTTTTGAATATGTAATGCGTACGTTGATAGGCTTCCATATGCATTTTAGGATCTCAAATAGAGGTTGAATCAACTCCATTGCAATCTGGATTGAACAAGTTAGGAATTTTTTTTTACCCACAAACACAACTCACTTCTTTATTTTTTTTATTTGGTCAATATAGAAAATTCTATATTATCAAACGACAAGCTACATATTTTCTAAGACATCTTTCATACATATTTTACGGGAAAATTTTAGGAAAGAACGTGCTGAGTCTTTACATTCTTTTTATTCTTCAAAACTTCTCTCTTATTTATTTTTCAAATTCTTTTTTTTTTTTTAATTCAAAGCAGCCCAAATTTCAGCACCTCATATTTTGTTTCCTTATAATTTTCTACTTTTTTATGTTTTGTGATCTATATAATAAAATTGAAAAAAAATATGCTTTTAAAAGATTCTTTGTAAGAAATACTAGCACATAAATAGTGCCTGAAGACACAAACTTAAAAAAATATAACCTTAATTTGAAAAAAAAAAAAAAAAACCTTTAAGAATCAGGTAATGAAGCAAATATATCAACTTTAATTTTTATAAGTATTTTCACAAAAATATATTTTGAGTATATAGTTTAAATTTTAATCATTTCATATTTTACAATATAAATATATAATAAATTATTTTTACTACTCATCAAAAAGGAAACTAATCTCTATCCATAAATTATTTTGCAATTTGTTAGAAGAAAAATAAAATAATAATTATATACCAACACATACTAATAGGTGTTCAAAAAATAAATACAACGTGGATATGCTATCAACGTAATATTTGTGATCCTATTATGAAGTCAATAAGAAAAATAATAATTATATACCAACACAAACCAATAGTAATTCACCAACACAAGTCAATAAGTATTCAAAAATTAAATATAATGTAGATATGTTATTATTTCTACCAAACAAAAATTAACATAATATTTGTGATCATATTATGAATTCCTCCTCTCTTTTTTATTTTTATTTTTTTAATTTTTATTTATGGATGTTAACCATATGAATTTAGCATTTAGTTGATATTACATGAGAAGTTAAATAATTTGTTAATATTTAATTAAAAAATAAAAAATAAAGAAGAAGAAAACAGGAATATAAAATTACAAGTGACTTATTACAAGTGTAATCCAATAATTTTTTCGGTCATATTTTTATTTTTATTAAAAAATAAATAATAGAGAAGGGTAGGAGTCACTAATAATGATAAAGATACTGCACATTAGATTTGAATTTGATAAAGAATGTTTTTGATATTACCTTCCACTAGCTCAACCTCTAGGTCCTGTGAAGATTTAGCTATACAGAAGACCCAAGTCTAAGCTGGTCACTGCAAAATTATCCCAAACAACTGAAAGATCTTTAAATTGGTTATGCATCACCTTTTTCAGCTGAAAAAACTATGGTTATGTATTACTTTTTTTAGCTGAAAAAGCTATTTCAACCTAGAATAGATATGTTCAGGTCTAGAGCAAATCGAACGAATAGAGAGAGGGGGAGAGATGAATCAAAATCCAATACTTGTTGATCAACGACATGTGTGATGGGGGGTTTGGATCTGTGATGGCGACGATGACAGTGTAGTTGTGTGAAGATGATGGCGAGGGGGATGGGGGAGAGGGGAGGAGGTGGTGTTTATGGATTTGAGACGGCAGTTGTGTGGGTGCGCCAAGATGACAAATGGGGTTCTGGATTTGCAATGACAACGGTGCAGGAAAGAGAAATTGAGTAATTTTAACATAGAGAGAGTAGAGGGATGTTGTTGATTCCCTAGAGAGAAAGAGGGATGACGGCACAATGTTGGTGCGGTGATGGCAATGGAAAAAATCATTTTCAAAAAAGACTAAAAAAATTTCCGTCTTTTTATTATTCAATTTAGTCGAAGAAAAAAAATAAAGAGAGGCATTGCTTTATTTTAAATTATTTATTTATTTTCTCCGTTCATCTTTCTACGGTCTTTACTTCGATCTTTTCTTCTTCTTCTTCTTTTTATTTATTTATTTATTTATTTATTTTAATTTAGATCTAAAATTTGTAGACCTTAAGTATTGCATATAATTTATTTTTAATTGTTGTAATGTTTGTTATGACGAAATAAATCAAATCAATTGCAATGAAAAAAAGAGTGTTATTTTGCTTGATTTTTTTTCTTCCATGTGAGCAATAAGATAATGGGTTAAAAAATAGATTTTTGTCTTTTCAATTTCGAAGAAAATTGTTTGCATTTTTTCATATTTCAATCCAATGAGATGGTAGAAAAAAATGTGAAATGAATAAAGAAAGAAAAATTTTATTTGTGTTTCTACATATTTCGCTCTCAGCAAAATCCGATGACTTCTGCCCGAGCCTCCGAGCAAGTCGAGCTAGTAGTATCGCAACAACCATCTAGTTCTCAAGGACTTTGCCCGTGAATGGGAGAATTGTCACTTCATGCTTCCGGACCACAAGCTACCTCCGTAAATCTTAATCCAAGTGCTATGTCCGAAAAGCCTGCAACTCGGAATCCTGAAGTATCCGAGCGCATCGAAAAAGAAGTAAAGGAGCAATCCGAAAAAACTTTATTAGTAACTGAGAGGCCGCAAAAATGGAAAGGGAGCTAAGAGATGTAAAGAAAGGAGAATCAATTGTCAGTCATTTGTTCCTCAAGTAAAATTCCCTGAAAACTTCACAACGCCGAACCTTACCAATACGAAAGATCTGGATGCCCAATTGGCACATCCAAAGATACAAGAACGAAATGAGAGCCTACATCTACAACAAGGCGTTAGCCATCAGACGTTTCCCACAGTCTTTGGACAGACCAGTAACCTGATGGTATGGAACCATAAAAAAGAAAAACTAAAGACCTTCTTTGATGTTGTCAAGGTCTTTTGCGACTAGTATGGCTATAACTGCGAGATATCACCCGAATTTTTTTTGCTCCATATACTAGTCAAGAAAAGTGGAGAAAGTTTCCGAGACCGCTAAATAGATAAGGCCACACAAGTAGTATTGTCGATGAAAGAATCAAAAATAGTATAAATGTTTGTACAAGCTCAGTTGCATCCATACTACGAGCCCTTTCTCAATACGTTGGGCGAGCTATTCTCTGATGTAATACTCCGAGGAGAATATGTAGAAAAGAGAATTAGAACTGGGAAAATACAAAAGCGATCCAACAGTGAAACCAAGAAATCCGCTGCTCCCAAAAGGAAAGAACCTGAGGTGGCAACGATTGCCCACAATTAAAGGAATCCCTAGAATATCGAGCCCCAACATAGCCATCAACAACTAAATCCTCCCAAATACAAAAATTTCCTAACTCAAAACCAAGGTTTACCCCTTATCCATATACAGCACCCGACAGAGCTCCAACACCACCTTCTCCAACCCCTTTCAATCCCAATTAGAACCGCTAAGGGATTAACCTTTTCCCTAAAGAAAGAAGACAATTTACCCCTCTGCCAGTACCTCTCTCTCGAATTCTCGAGAAGTGTATAAAAAACAAAATGCTCGAGCCAGTTCCCCTAAATCAACAAAATACTCAAAGCCCACCATTTCAACCCTAACCAGTTCTGTACCTATCATTTTGGAGCAATTAGCCACCATACTGACAATTGTTAAAACCTCAAGCACCGAATAAAGGACATTATCCAGGGTAAGATCATTTTCTTTCCAAAAAATAGAGAAAATACCCGACCTAACTGTCAGTAAAATCCATTATCGAAGCATGAAGACCTGATTCCAATCGTGAACATGATCGGTCAAGATTGGAAAAACTGCTTTGATGATAGTGACGGAATCTGGAAGACTGATCCCAAGCCACCCAACGCACCCTGGGTAGAATCAGGTAATTACACGAAAGCCTACTAGGTAGACTTACCACCCCTTTCATGGGTAGGGGTTAACCATACCACGCCCACTAGATGGAGAAGTGATTTAGAAGAAGAAATACCTGGAGAAGAGGTTAGCAAAGGAAGAAAAAAAAAAAAAAAACAGTGATCGATGTCGACATGGAGGAAATCAAGAAAAGTTTACCCCAAGGACATGAAGAGTTAGATATCATGTGGGGAGAAATAAACACGATGAATAAGAAGATCACATAAATGGTAGACATGTTCATCAAGGTGATAGATGTATATCGCTCACCTAAAGAAGTACAACCAAGTCTCCCGCTACCTCTCCTACCAAAGAAGATAGTCGCTAAGTGTGCCAATTGGAAATGACTACTAGATCGATTTAGTCGATTGTAGATTCATGCAAATGTACCCCAAGAAAGCCCAGAGTCCCGAATTCTTTGTCTTCACTGTACAATCTCAAGTCTCTCGAAAGGCAATAACCTTTGAGCCTGAGGAAGTACTGGTCTTCGAAACACTGAAGCAACAATTAGCCAAAATTCTAAATGAGATGCCATGGAATTATTCCACCCCATCCAAACCAAGGTCCTAAAGAATGAATAAAGTCAAGTAGACGAAGCAAGAGGGATCACCCGGTGCAGAAGGGTCTTTGCCGCCAAAGATCTCCTGAATGTGCCTGACAAGGAACCTATGGGAGCTCCTAAGAAGCCGGTTACCGAGCAGGAGGTGAACGAATTCCTTAACGCAACAAAGAACACCTAGTACATTATTGTCAAACAACTAAGCAAGGCGCCTACACAAATCTCGATGTTGTCCCTGCTAATGGCTTCATAAATCCACCTTGATTTGCTATTGAAATTGCTTAACGAAGCATATGTTCCAAGATCAATATCATAAAACCACTTTGATAACATAGTGGAGAACATTCTCAGTATCAACCTTTTCACTTTCACTGATGACAAGATACCCGCTGATGAGACTGGGCACATAAAGTTGTTGAACATATCAGTGCAATACAAAGACTACATCATGTCTCTAGTACTTGTGGACAATGGATCAGCATTAAGCATATGCCGTCCAAGTACACTCAAGAAAACAGGTATTGAAGAAAGTCGCATTAGAGCATCCTCCATCACCATTCGATCTTTGGATGGCTCTATGGGAGAAATAACCTTACCAATCACCATAGGATTAGTAATAATATAGATAAACCTGCATGTACTTGATATACTAGCTTCCTACAACCTTCTTCTTGGTCGACCTTGAATACACTCAGCATGGGCTATACCCTCATCGTTGTATCAAAAGATGAAGTTCGCATTTAAGGACACTATCATAATCATCCATACCAAAAACGATCACGCTATCTACAGAATCGCAGTCGCTCCCGTAGATTTGGCAGAACAAGTTGAGCAAGCAACCTTGTGTCGAGCCTTTAACATAGCTAATGCTACGATTGTTCGAGAAGGACATCCTCCATCGATACCCAGATTATCAGCCGCCATGGCCATGCTGGCTAACCACCTGTATATCATTGGTTTTGACCCAAAGAAAGGCTTGGGATTGAACGAGATAGGAATGCGAGTAAAGCTCAAGGTCAAATGAGAGAGAAATACCTTCGGATTAGGGTATGCACCGAAAGAAAAAGAGAAGTATGAACATAAATAATGACCAAGGAAAATCCCTTATATCAGGGTCATGTTCTTGTTCAATGCAAGAATAGTCTAGTTAGATAAGGAAAAATAGAAAGAAGAGCCTGAATTCATGCTAATCTCGGAATGCGCCAGGGGTCGTCACTCTACGATATCTCGAGAAGGTCTAGTCTGCAAAATCTTTGGGAACCAAAAGAGAGCCTTGGTAACTGGTAAGCTCGACCAATCTCGGCACACTAAGAATTGGGGTAATTCAAGAAATGGTATATTTTTCTATCTGACTTACCAACAGACAGTAGAGGCTATTTTATCTTAGGCCTATTATTTTCTATAATTTTCTTTCTGTAGTAAAAGTAATGGTTATTATGAAAATAATATATTTAAAATCAGACCTCATATTTGTTTTTTGAGGTGCCAAGCACATAAAATTATAATCCATATAATAATGAAAATTACATACCTAAGAAGTACAATCTTGATAAGGAAATAAGTTGGGAATCAATGGAAAAACTATCCCCAAGAATACCGAAGAAATCCAGAGAGCCTTAGAACGATTTGAGAATCGGCCAATTTCGAGCCAAGATAAAACTGAGACAGTGAATCTAAGGGACCTAGAGAATCCGAGAAAACCAAGATTGGAAAGTCATTGAGCCACCAAGAAAGAAAGGATCTGATATTACTGTTGAATGAGTATCAAGATGTGTTCGCTTGGTCCTATAACGACATGATAGGGCTGGCAACCAACATTGTGATACACAAACTTCCTATTAAGAAATGGATCAAGCCAATCGGTAGAAACTTTGAAAAATAAGACCTGACATCAGCCTAAAGGGCAAGGACAAAGTGATAAAGCAATTTGATGCATGCCTCATTGAAGTATGCACTTATTGCGAGTGGTTAAGCAATATAGTGCCCGTACCAAAGAAGAATGGAAGAATCTGAGTTTGTATAGATTACCGAGGTCTCAATAGGGTAAGTTTCAAAAATGACTTTTCGTTGCCCAACATCCACATCTTCTTGGATAATACCTCCAAATGCAGAATTTCATATTTCGTAGACGAATTCCGTGGGTATAACCAAATCCTAGTTGACAAAGAAGATAAACCCAAATTTGCCTTCTTCAAGCCATAAGACGTGTTTTGCTACAGAGCAATGCCTTTTTGGCTCAAGAATGCAGGAGCAACCTACTAAAGGGCTATGACGACGCTTTTTCACGATATGATCCACAAGAAAATGAAAGTATACATAGATGGCATGATAGTGAAGTCGAAAGAAGATGAAATCACTTGGATCATTTAAAAAAAATGCTTGATCATTTGTGAAAGTTCCAACTAAAGCTCAATCCAGCCAAGTGTGCATTCGGAGTAGTATCCAGAAAATTGGTAGACTTCAACGTGAATCGTCGAGGTATCGAAATCAACCCCGGAAAAACCAAAGGCATAATCGAGATGCCAGCCCTAATAACCAATTAAAATAGAGGTTTCTTTGGGAGGATAAACTTCAAAGCTCGATTTATTTCGCAACTGACAGCAATGTGCGAACCAATCTTTAAATTATTAAGAAATGAGTCCAGTGGAAAATAGAACAAGGAATGCTAGACAACCTTAGATAAAGTTAAAGCCCACCTAATGAATCCTCTTGTCTCGGTGCCACCCCAACAAAGACATCTTCTACTGTTATACCTCACCGTCTTTGAAACTTTTGATGTTAGGCAACACTATAACTCAAGAAAAAAAAGAACAGACAATCCACTACATCAGTAAGAGGTTTACCTATTGTGAAGAAAAATACTCCACACTAGAAAGGACTTGTGTGTTAGCATGAACTGCTCAATGGCTATATCATTATCTGTTGTGCTTTACTACTCACTTGATTACACGAATAGATCTGCTAAAGTACATATTCAAAAATCCAATTCTCACAGGAAGAATTTCCAAATGACAAATGTTGCTCACCAAATTCGACATCGTGTACGCAACTCAGAAGGCAATCAAAGGGCAGGTGATCGCCAATCACCTTGCTGATAATACAACAATCTATAATGAATTGCTAGAGACTGAGTTCCCTAATGAGCATGTAGCGCTCCTAACATCCAATGAAAAGGAAAAATATGGAAAATATACTTTAATAGGGCCAGTAACTCGAAAAGAGATGAAATCGGGGTTGTCCTGATTTTCTCGATAGGTCAGCACTTTCCGGTCGCCGCCAAGCTGAAATTTGCAAACACAAACAACATCGCTGAATATGAGGCATGTATCTTAGGACTCGAAATGGTAATCAATTTGAAGATAAAAGAACTTATGGTATATGGAGACTCAAAACTGATTATAAACCAAATTATAAACCAGTATTCAACCAGAAATGCCAAGTTGGTACGATAAAATAATCACTTGATTGATCTCTACGAAAGGTTTTCAAAGATCGAGTTCAAACATGTACCAAGGCTGAAGAATGACTTCGATGATGCTTCCACAACATTAGCATCCATGATATCCATAATCGAGGAAGCAATGAAGAAATCCCCATAACCGTCTGAATACGTCATCAGTGAGCCCATTGCAATCAAGTTGAAGTAGTGCAAAAAAACAGAACTCCATTACACAGATATCTAGAGGTTTCTAAAGAGAGTACCATGAAGGAGTTGACAGCTTGAGTCGAATAACGTTTTAAAGATTGGCTTATTAGTTTTTCCTAAGTGGAGAAACACTATACTAAAGATCATCACACACGGGTTTTCAAAATTGAACTTTCTAATATTAAATTGGATATTTTAATTTTAATTTTATCATTTCAATTTCACAAAAATGCCCAAAAAATCACATTTAATTAAAAAACAAATGTGCTCAAAGCACCAAATTCATCTCTTGTATACCTCCTGGGAATAAGACGAAGGCATTGAATCCCAAATTAGAGTGTCCTAAGCAACCTAGGGAGTTCCCCAAGCTATTTCCCTTAATGGCATGACTTATAGAGGTCAAATCCCAAATTCAACTCTCCATTCCCTTAAATAGGGGGAACTAAAGTGTGTAATTCATGAAATAGGGGTAGCCCCCCATCTACCACAAGCTGTCAGGAGGCTTGCGCACTCTCTAGGGTGCGCGCCAAATCCACCCCTATTAATAGGGGTGGTCTCCTTTCATTTTCATTTGTTAATCCACATATTTTTGCATGCATACTCTTTTTCTACATGCCAAGAAGATTTTCTCCATAAAAACTCTCCCAAAAATATTAGAAATTAGTTTTACAAGTCCTAAAATCTCTTAAAAAAGGGAGATGAAAAAAAAAAAAAAAGAAGAAGAAGAAGAAGGAGGAGGAAAAGCGAGAAGAAACTTTTTCCATCCAAAGCAAGGTAAGTTTCATAAAGCCCCTTGCATACATTTTTGTCTTAAAGAAAGATAAACAAACAAAAAAATAGTAGAGACCCAAAAAAATACAAATTGTTCTCCGATAGCGTCAAACCAAATTTATTTTCTTGCATTTACTTTTATTGGCATTTCTTTACGTGCTTTTACTTATCTGTATTTACTTTACTGTTTTACGCCTTTTCATTCTTTAAATTTCCTGTATTAAGGACTTGATTGATATATTACGTTTTCTCAAAGTAAAAATCAAAAATAAAATAAAATAAAATAAAAGGACAGGAAAATCATTCCCTAGTGATGTGAGTCTAAGTTGTCATGGCAAAATACATGTAATTTTTTTTTCACTTTGTTAAAAATGAAAAATCTAAATCTCTTTGTTTCTCTTCCGAAAAACAAAGAAACTTTCAAAAATGCTCGTCTTATTTTTCTAAAAAAATTTCCATAAAACAAAGCTTTTCAAAAGAAATATTTTCTTCATCTAAGAAAACCCAAAAACAATATTTCATAATTTTTTTAATAAAACTTTAAATTTTCTTTAATCTTTAAGCTAAAATATTTTTCCTAAGAAATGAGTTCTTTCTACTTTGAAAAAAAAAAAAAAAAAATGTTTTTTTTATTAAAGTTTTTGTTTACTTAAAAATATTTTTTCTAAAAAATGGTTTTTCATTAAATGTGTTTTCTTCTAAAAAAGACTAAATTTTTTTTTCCTCTTAATTTTTTTTTTTTCAAAAATATCTTCTTCATAAGAAGACAAATTTTTTTTCTAAAAAATATTTATTAAAAAAAAAACTAAAAGTTTTAAAAAAAAAAAACGAAAAAACTCTATTTTCTTCCATTTGTTTTAAAACAAGTTTGTTTGTTTCTTATAAAAAAAATAAAATTCTACCTCCTTTTTGGACTTCAAATGTTTTTCCTCATATATAAATTCCTTTTTTTGAAGTTTTTTCAAACCCTTGTTTTCGTTAAAAAGTATTTTATGAAACCCAAAATGTTTTTTTAAATATTTTTTAATAATTATTTATTTTATTTTTAACCATTTTTTTCATTAATAAAAAACAACAAAAATATTTTCCTAGTCTTTAATTTATTTTCTTAAATGAAGGAAACATCTTTTCACGAAAATCTTTTCTGATGGAAAGTTTTTCATTTTAAAAAATCTATTTTTTTTTTCTTTTAATGCATAAGTTTTGCCATCATAACATGTGCTAAATTAAAAGAAACCCGAGGACCAAATTTGTCGATTCATCCATAATCAATAAATGGTTTAAAAGAGAGACATTTTTGCCTTTATTTTACTTTGTTTTGCTTTCATTGCTTGTTTATTATTTTACTTATGTGTTTATTAATTTTAATTCATTTACATGACATAAGCATAATAATAAAAGAGAAGGGAAAAAGATTTTGTTAACCAACCAAATTAAACAAAACTTGGACTTAGTTTGATTTTAAAATCCTTAGACACCGGGTACTGTTTTCGTGGGTGTCTTGGGGGTGCCTAACACTTTCCTCGAGTATAACCGACCTCTGAACTTAAAGAATACTCTGGTTAAGAGTTCTTTTGAGTCAAATTTTAAGTCATTTCAAAAAGTTTTATTTTTCTATTTTTTTTAGAAACCCGGTGACCTAGCACACCTTTTCAAAATCAATGTTAGGTGGCGACTTCAAATATTCACAATAATGCAGCCAAAGTAATTTGTTCAAAACCGAGGCCTAGAAAACCATTGAACATGTTTTTTCAAAAAATATTTTAAAAAATGAACGGAATTGGAATATAACACCGGCATTTGGTTGTTGTTGTTATTCGCAAGCACAATCCGAGGCGCGTCAACGGTTAACGGGTAAAAATCAATGAAAATATATTAACTAATGTTAAATGATATTTATACGCTTCAAATTAAAAAAAAAAATACATTCAATTAATTTTAGGGGAATAATTTAGACACTAATTCAAAACTTTAAGGGTCCAAAATAAGATTTTACAAGCTAGAAAACACCCCAATGCTTTGCAACCTTTCCTCTCCCCTACAACCCATCCTTACCACTAGGCTATAAATAATACTAGAAAACCTGAACCCGATCACCCAACTCAATATGTGGGTCGATCGATATGTGAAATATTTTTATTTTTTTGCCTTTCACCCGAACCCAACTTGTTGAATCTAATGCATTGATGAACAATTGAACGTTGACATTTTTGTAGAACTAATGATTTTATTGAGTGATTTTAGATTACAAATTCCAAGTGCTTTAATGACAAAAAGAACAAAAAAAAGAAAGAAAAGAAGATCAATCGCTGAATATTTATGAAGATGAAAAGTTTACGAAGTATTTCAGAATGGATGCAAATTGAAGACATTGAAGATTTGTAGAGCATTGAAGACTTTGAAGATATTTAGGTAAAAATAACTCATTACTTTTATACTCTTAATGCAATGCGAATTAAGATCACACATGATACTTTAAAATGAGTAATCTTATGTGTGTTAGAGTCAAAAGCCATAAATTCAAGATTCTAAATGATTTTCGTGAAGTGCTAAAATCATAAAAATATTTTTGATAAAGAGTTTAAATGAGAAAATATTTTTAACACAAAAAATAATGGATTTTCTAGTCAATTCGGTTAACAGACAAAATAGGATTGAACTGTTGTAATGGGTCGCTCAATCGATGGCAGGTCAGTCGACCAACGGCGGTAGAACAATTAAAGTTGAATGTTTCAATTTTGTCAAACATTCTACCTAAATCTTAGGATTTTGAACATTGGAAGATCTGATTTTTGGAAGATTTAAATATAATTAACTTATCTATCATTTATTTTGAAGATCTTATTATTTGGTCCTTATATTATTTAATTCTGAGAGATTTACTGGCAAAGCTATTTTCTATCTTTAAGTATTTTGAATTTAAAAAGTTTTGAAGGTCAAATTGAGCTTTTTTAGAAGTTTTTTTAAATGAAATATACTTATTTTGATAGTATATGTTATATGGTGTCTTAAAGTGACATTTTAGGTCTCATGTTATGAAAACTAGACGTTATAGGTCTAATTAGAATTTTATATATAGAGACCTGCGTTTTTAACTTTAATCAATCAAGAACAATTAGCCTTTGCTATTAAAAGAGAGTGATCTTTGTTGAAATATTTTCTAAGAGAGTTATTTTGAACGAGTTATTGATCAAAGCGCGCAAAAACGTTTTTGTTGAATCCAAAGTTTTGATGAATAAAGTATTGATATTTTTAGTGGAACTAATGGTTTTATTGAGTGTTTCAGATTTATAGTTCCATACAAGTGATTAAGAAGAAGATTATATGAAGAAAACATAAAGGATGCAAAATTAACACAATAAAGATGCAAAGAGTTTTGAAGACCTTGAAGAAAAATAGGTGAAAACAACTCTTTATTTATATACTCTTAATGCAACCTGAATTAGAATAACACGTGACATTTTAAATGGTTTAATTATATGTGTGTTATGATAAAAAGTGATAAGTTTAAGATCATAAAATGAGATATTGTATGTGCTCCTTATGTGAGATGAATTTGATAATTGATCTAATTGAAAAATACGTTTTAAAGAATAAAAAGTTAAGTTTTCGGGTCAATTCGGTCAACCGAGAAAAGCAATCGGTCAACTCAATCAAACAGTGAGTTTTGAAGTGAAAACAATGTGCTACTGATCCAGTCGATCAATCGAATGAAATTGGTCGGTTAACCGTTTGAAACACTAGTTAAATTGGCGAAGAAAATGAGCACACTGATCCAATCGGTCAACCGAATGAAAAGGGTCGGTCAACCGTTTGAGTCAATAGAAGAATTGGTGAAAAAATAGATCACACTGATCTAATCGGTCAACCAATTGGATGTGATCAGTTAACCGACTGTTGTGTGCCAACGGTTATATTGGGAGCATGACAGGTTGATCAATCGACCTGCAGGATTTGGTCAACCGACTGAGTCAGTTGAGATTTCGGGTGATTTGGTCTCTTGGTCAAAAACATTCCAAGAGAGGGATTTAGGGGATTTGAACTTAACTAAACCATTAACAACCTATTATATTGTCCCTATTGATATGGTCCAAATATTTTGAGATTATCTTAATTTAAATGGTTTAATACATCCTATTTTTATAGTTTTAAATTGAGAATAGTTTTATGGACTTAATTTAGAGAATTGAAAGTTATTTTTAAGTAATATACACCTGAAATAAAAGGTTGTCATATATGGGATTTAAGAGTATCATTAAGTGGTATATCTTTAAGAAAATAGTCGTTGGAAGGCTAGTTATTAGTCTATTAATATAGACTTGCGGGAATTGACTTACACACATCAAGAACAATCAATTTAAGCTTTTGAAAGAGTGAGATTTATGCTGAGATTTTTTCAAGAGATTCTATTCAAGTTTTTTTTATCTAAAGCGTTAGCTATTTGGCATCACCAATTTGGATTCTAATTGATTTAAATCATTGTCTTTGGTTTTTTTCTGGTCAGACCCTTCCAAGTGTTATTATTCACTTTGAAGTTATAATTCTATTAATTACTGGATTTAGGATTGTTAGAAAAAGCGTTTTTGAACTTAAAAGCCTGAAAATCTTTTTAAGCGATTTTTGTCTATTTATCTGGTTACGTGTTAAATTTGTGCTACCCACATTATTTATTAATCAGATTTGATTTTTCTCACATTGTATCTATCACATAGTAATTACTCGGGACATTGATTGAGTATATTCGTATTGAGGTAGTAGAAACTCCTTGTGGGAAGAAACTTATATTTTTTTCATTTGTCAGTTTGAGCGGATTAGACCCGTTTGGGACAGTGTCTAGTCATGGTAGCTAGGTTTCGATCGTTTTCCTTTGAAAATATATTAGGGTTTGATTTTTGTCCGGGTAAAAAGGTCAGGCTATTCTTTTGCCTTGAAAAGAATTAAGTTTTGATTTTTTAGTGACATGTAAAGGTTCATCATTCCCTGTGAAACGGATAAGAAAAATAGAGTTAGATTTTTCTTTAGCCTGGTAAAAAAATAGGGTTTATCCTTAACCTGTGAAAATGATAAATCGTAAAAGTTGATTCGGAGCCTGGGAAAAGAATCGTGAATTATAAGGGTTCGATTCCTACTTGGTAAAGGGATCAAAGAGTTTAATGGACTGCAAATCTTCGTAGAGCTCGGGGGACTAAACATAGGTAAGAGTAACTTGTCGAACCAGAATAAATTCTTGTGTGCTGCATTGTTTATTTTCATATCTTGTGTTTAGGTATGTACTTAGTATTAAACATATATTCGCTACGTATAAAGGTAATAATCTATTGAGGGAAATTGATTATTTGTGTTTAAAGAAATAAATTGTTTAAATTTGGTAACTACCCAATTCACCCCCTCCTAGGTAGCTCTTTGGGTCAATAGTTTTCATCACCGATATTTTTTCTACACTGAGTTATCATAATTGTTTTCAAGAAATCTTGATGAGATCTTTCCAAGTTAATCTAATTATTTTTCTAAGATTATCTATTTGATTACTTAGAGTATTTGTTTTAGAAAAATTATTTTCTTGTTTGAATATCTTGCATATCTTAAGAAACGATTTTTTTTTTGCGAAATCTAATAACATATCATATGTGTCTTAAATTGAATTAAATCATATTTGTTTTCTCACGTAAATTCTATCATACAGTATTCGGGACGTTAATTGAGTATAATTGTTTTGAGGTGGGTTTGTGAGAAGAAAATATTTATTCTTTTGTATTTGTGAGGAATAGTGGATTAGTGATCGCATCGCATTTTGTACGATTTCGTATCACTAAACTTAGTTTTGTTAATCGTTTGATCAGATTATAATATTATAAATTAAGTTATTTTATTTATTTTTATAGATTTTTCAATTTGGAACAAAACGGTGTTAATTTAGAGTAAATTGGACAAAAAAATGAACAAACCACAGCGATCTGAAAGAAAACCGTCAAAGACGGCTCGTGAATAGTGCGCCGCATGAACAGTATCAGATGAACAGTACCAATTGCATGAACAGTACGAACTTGCGTGAACAATAGTCACCGTGTGAATAGTGCCACTTGCCCACTTGCACCCCAAGTTGTTATGGAAATTGGCTATTTACACCCTAAAACTCCATTTTGGAGTTTTATAAATAGGCCTTGATGGTTTGAGAACCATTAATTCCATTTTTCCTACAAATTCTAGGTTAATTATAAATATTTTGGTTGTTTTCTTCTGTATTCTTCTTCTTTTTTTTTTTTTTTTTTTGGAGGAGGCAAGCTCAAATTCTTTGAGGGTACAAAGTGTAAATGATGTTTTTTAGGATTTTATTCAAGAAAATACCATTCTACACAACGATGAGCGATTAACTTCCTTCAACCAGGTTAGGATTGTCGTATTGTATTTTTTAGATTATGTAATATTATATTTTTCTTATTTAAATTTAGATATTGTTTTAACAATTATGTGCCAGGAATTTCGTTCGCAAAAATGAGTTTAATTGTGATTGCATTATTGTCAAAATGTTCTTGTAAAAATTTTGGTTGGAATTTGATTAATGCTAGAACATTAGATCTTACACTTGTGGTCTTTATCTAATAGTTACATAGTCATATTCTAAGGGATAATTATAGATTTGGAGGATTTATGCCGAAGAATAACAATTCATATATTTCTGAATAGTTTTGGCTTTTAGTTGGGAACACTTGTTTATACAAGTCCGATTTAAATAGAAAATATGAGAAAAATATAATTCTAAAAATTCTAAATCAACAATTCCTAACCCGATTCTTTTATTTTATTTTTTATTTTAAAATTCAAAACTCGTTTTCCGACAAAGCAAGAAAAATAATAAAAAATTGATAATTACAAGACCGATCTCTGTGGTTCAACAACCATACTTAAGCACACTATACTATAATATTTTGTGCTTAAATAGGGTATTAAATTTGAGTGATCAATTAGACATATTGGGAAGGTGTCTAATCAGGGTATTTAGGATTTGATCTTTAGCCTAGAAAAAAGATTATGTTTGATTTTTAGCATGTTAAAATGATTAAGTTTTTTTTCATCATGTAATAGAATTAGGTTAGTCTTTAACTTGTTAAAAAGATAGTGGGTTCTTCTTTAGCATGGCAAAAGAAAAAATATAAAGGTTTGATTATGAGCCTAGGAAAAAAATTAGGTTAGTCTTCAGCTTGCGAAAAAAATTGTAAGAATTTGGTTCCTACCTGGGAAAGAGATCATGGTTTAGTGGATTGAGAATTTCCATGGAGCTTGAAGGACTGGACGTGGGTAAAAGTACCTTACCGAACCAAGATATATCATTGTGTGATGTATTCTCTATATTGTTTTTTGTTTGGTTGTGAATTTAGATAATCACGTTTTCACATTTATACAAGATAACTACCAGTTAGAGAATCAATAATTTTTTTTTTGTGTGGATAAATTAATTGTTTAATTTTTATCACTACTAATTCACCCCTCTCTTGGGTAGATCTGTGGACCAACAATTGGTTCCAGAACTGATTTAGTTTGATAAGCTTAAAATCCTAGCTAAAAAAGATCACATGAACACACTAGCTAAGGGGCAGTTCATGCACCGTCCTCCATTGTTTACAGGTGATAATTATGTTTTCTAGAAGGCCAAAATGATTGCTTTTATGTAGGTAACTAACTATGATTCTTGGTTAGTTATTGAGGATGGTCCTTATATTCCTAAGGTTAATGGTGTTCCCAAGAAAAAGAAAATTATGATTCGAATGATATTAAAAAATTATCAATTAATGCACAAGTTATTAACCTTTTGTATTATGGTTTAGACGTTAATGAATATAACAGGATCTCAAGTTGTGGATCGGTAAAAAAAATGTGGGATACATTGTAAATCACTCACGAGGGAACTAGTCAGGTAAAGCAAGCCAAAGTCAATGCCTTGATCCAACAATTTGAGCTTTTTAGAATGGGTGAGTCAGAATCAGTTCAAGAGATGTACACTCGGTCCAATAGTTTCAGTGCTCTTGGAAAGCCATACACTATGAAAGAAAAAGTGCAGAAATTTCTAAAATCAATGACTAAACCATGGGAACCCAAAGTGACAACAATCGAGTAAAATAAAGATCTTACCAAGTACATGATCGATGAGATCACTGGTAATTGAATGATCTATGAATCTTCTATTTGTGGATATGAGAATAATGTCGGCAATGGAAAACAAAAGTCTTTGGCACTAAAAGTTCAAAAAATCGAGGAAGATGAGGACAATGATGATATAAATCTTGACAGTCAGCAAGAAAGAGAAGTAGCGCTTATAACGAATAACTTTAGAAATATGGCCCGACAAACATTCTGTAGGAAAAAGAATTTCTGTACGAAAAATATTGAATGTGTTAATTGTCATAAAATCGGGCATTTCCAATCTAATTGTCCTGAGACAAAGAAGGAAAATAAACGAAAAGAAAAGAAGAAAGTGAAAAAATGAAAGAAGAAATCTATGAAAGCCACATGGAAATACTGAGAATCAAGTATCTCTGAAAAGTCAAGTAGTGAAAGTTCATCTATGCTTGCTCTAATGGCCACTGGAGATGAGGTACTTAAATGTTATACTACTTGTCCTTTAGATTTTGATAAATTATATGATGTTTATCAAGAGTTGTCAAATGATTATAAAATTCAACGCTCTAAAATAAGTGCCCTACAAGTATAGTTGATTCATTGAACAAGCAAGTTGTGAAATTTGAATAAGAAAATGTTTCCCTTAAAAATCAAATTTCTAAACCAAAATCATCATATCTTAAAAAGAAAAGAAATGGATTAAAGGCCAAAATTGAGGATTTAAATTCAATTGTGATTAAATTTACAAATGGTGAAAATAATCTAAGTATGTTTTTGGGAAGTTCAAGAGAAGTTTTCGATAAAGCAGAAATTGGATTTTAGAAAAATATTAAACAAAAGAGATTTCAAAATTCCTTTTTTGAACTAAGAAACTTGTTAGATGCTTTAATTGTAATATTGTGGGGCATACCATAAAAAACTATTTTCATAGGATATCAAAAGAAAAATAGGTATGGGTTCCTAAGGGAATGTAAACTGATCCGGATAACAAGTTTGGACTTACTTAGATTGGGTACCACTTAGAAACTGTTTGAGGTGCTCCTTGCTGGTTATTTGGAAAGCATCATTAAGCAAGGATAAATAGTTCCTAGATGGTGATAGTTCTTGGCACATGACGGTTGGTAAATCTAAATTTACATCTTTAACACCTAAAAACGAAGATTATGTAACTTTCGGAGATAACGCCAATGGTAAGATTATCGATAATAGTTTTACTATTATTGAGGATATGTTATTAGTAAATGATCTTAAATATAATTTGCTTAGTATAAGTCCATTATGTGGCGAGGGCTATAATGTTATATTTTATAATAATACGTGCATTATTAAGAATGAGCATAATAGCAGTATTCTCACTTGTGGCATCACGTATTGAGAATGTATACACTTGTTCATTTGAGGATTTTTTGGCACAAAATTTATAGTGAAAACAGTTGGTTATGGCATAGATATCTTAGGCATGCTATTATAGAGTTAATTTCAATTTTGTCTAAGAAAAATCTTGTACATGGTTTACCTGCTCTCAAATTTGTTAAGGACAATGTATGTGATGGACGTCAATTAGGTAAACAGTCTAGATCATCCTTTAAAGAAAAAAGTTACATCCACATCAAGATGTCTTGAATTACTACATCTAGATTTGTTTGGTCCTAATCATATTGATAGCTTGGGCGAAAAAGTTTATGCATTTGTAATTGTTGATGACTATTTTAGACTTACATGAATATTTTTCTTATTTAAGAAAAGTGGTGCGACATCTATATTTTCTAAGTTTTGTAAACGTGTGCAAAATGAGAAACAATCAAGTATTATTAATATTCGTGGTGATAGAGGCAGAAAATTTAATAATGCTGAAATTATAAGTTATTGTGATAAGCACGTATATTCTCACAGTTTCTATGCACCAAGAACTCCGTAACAAAATGGTGTTGTGGAAAGAAAGAACATGACTTTTCAAAAAATGGCCAAGGCTATGCTAAACGAGAATAATCTTCCTAAATACTTTTGGGCGAAAGCGGTAAGTACTGCATGCCATGTTATTAATCGAGTTTCTATCCGAAGTGACTTTAATAAAACTCCTTATGAGATTTGGAATGGAAAAACCCCAAACATATAATATTTTAAAGTTTATGGATGCAAATATTTTTTTTTAAATGATAAAGATAATTTGGAGAAGTTGGATTCCAAAACAGATTATGGTATTTTCTTGGATATGCTTCGAATAGTAAGGCATCTAGGGTGTATAATAAACATTCATTAGTTGTGGAAGAATCTATGCATGTGGTATTTGAATAAACTAATCCATTTGTGTCGAGAAAGGATTCAGATGATGATAATGCAAGTACAATAACAAAGCAAAAGAATCAAGAAGTTAAATCAGAAAAAGAATCATCAAATTCACAGAAAAATGAACCACAAAATGAAGGGATGACCTTACCACGAGCTATAAGGACAATTCCTGGACACTCGGTAAAAGAAATTATTGGTAATTTTGAAAATGGTGTAAGTACTAGGTCTTCTCTTAGAAATATTGCTAATCTTACATTGCTATCTCGAATTGAACCTAAAACAGTTAATGGAGCTTTAATTGACAAATCTTGGATTTTAATTATGTAAGAAGAACTGCTTCAATTTGAGAGAAGTAAAATTTGTTGCCTAGTTTCTAGTCCTGACTTTCATCATGTTATTCACACTAAATGGGTTTATCGAAATAAAAAGAATGAAACATGTACGGTAATTAGAAACAAAGTAAGATTAGTAGCACATGACTATAATTAAGAAGAAGGTATTGATTATGAGGAAACATATGTTCATGTTGCTAGGTTAGAAGCCATTAGAATGTTACTGTCTTTTTCATGTTCACGAAATTTTAAATTGTTTCAAATGAATGTCAAAAGTGCTTTCTTAAATGATTTTTTTAACTGAAGAAGGTTACATGGAATAACCAACTACCTTTGAAAATGATATATTATTCGATCATATTTTTAAACTACGTAAAGCTTTGTATAGACTCAAACAAGCTCCTTGAGCTTGGTATGAGAGACTTAGTTGGTACTTAATCAAGAATGGATTTCAACATGGTTTAAGTGATATAACTCTTTTTGTTAAACAAAATGAATTTGGAATTTTGTTAGTACAAATATATGTGGATGATATTATTTTTTGTTCTACCAATGAAGATTTTTGCCAAGAGTTTGCCAAAATTATGTAGGTAGACTTGGAAATAAGCATAATGGGAGAATTGACCTTCTTTATCAAATTACAAATCAAACAAACTAAAAATTAATATTTATCAATCAAGCTAAGTATACTAATGAGCTTTTGAAAAAGTATGGCTTTGATGGTGCTAAGGAATGCAAAACTCCTATGGCAACTGCTACAAAAATCGAAAAAGATGATATGGGAAAAAATGTCAACAAAAAGATGTATCGAGATATGATCGGTAGCTCGTTGTATCTTACTGTTAGTAGAGCTGCTATAATGTCAATTGTATGTTTGTGTGCAAGATTTCTAATCTTGCCCTAAAGAATCACATTTAACTGCTGTCAAGCGAATCTTTCGTTATTTAAAAGAAACTTGTGATCTAGAATTATGATATCCTAGGGAGAGTGATTTTATGTTGGCTAGTTATTTCGACATTGATTTTACCGGATGCAAAGTTGAGCGTAAAAGCAGAAGCGGTTTATGTCATTTCTTAGGACATGCTTTAGTTTCATGATCTAGCAAGAAATATAATTTAATTATTTTATCTACAATTGAGGTTGAATATATGAAAGTTGGTAATTGTTGTGCACAAATCCTATACATTAAAAAACAATTACATGATTTTGGTGTTGGCATGGAGGAAGTACCTATTTATTATGATAATAAAAGTGTTATATGCTTAAGTAAGAATCTAACACAACACTCACGAATTAAGTACGTAGAGATACGTCATCATTTTATTTGTGAACACATTCAGAAATGAGATATTTCTAATGAACATGTTGTTACTTCTGACCAACTTGTAGATATTTTTACTAAACCTCTAGCCAAAAATAAATTTATGAAAAATATTCAATGTTTGAATATGTCTAGGCATAATGATGTGTGCCTAGAATAGGATTGTTAAAATCTTCATCCCCACTTTTTGAGATTACAAAGGGGGAGAAGTTGTATGATATTTTTAAAAGAATATTATATTGGGGAAAAGTTTTCTAAACTGTATCCTTGGAATTTCTATCATAAACGGTTCTTAAACGAATTAAAAGTCTGTTCTAATATTTAAGTGGAGCATGGTTACCTTTCTTTATTGAGAAAAATATCATAGTTATATCATCAAAAAGGGGGAGATTGTTGAATTTAATATTTTGATGAACAATTGAACATTAATGATTTATGAAACTAATGGTTTTATTGAATGATTTCGAATTAGAAGTTCTAGGTACTTTAATGAGAAAAAGAATGAAACGAAAAGAATTAATCGTTGAATATTTATGAAGATAAAAACTTTATGAAGTATTTCAAAATGGGTGCAAATTGAAGACATTGAAGATTTGTGGAGCATTGAAGACTTTGAAGATTTTTAAGTAAAAACAACGCATTACTTTTGTACTTTTAATGAAACCCGAATTAGGATCACGTACGACACTTTAAAATGAGTAATCTTATGTGTATTAAAGTCAAAAGAGATAAATTCAAGATCCTAAATGATTTTCGTGAAGTGGTAAAATCATAAAAATATTTTTGATGAAGTGTTTAAATGAGAAAATATTTTTGACACATAAAATAATGGGGTTTTTTGGTCAATTTGGTCAACCGACGAAATTGATCAGTCGACTAATATTGAAAACAGTAGCTTGAGAGAGTTAAAAGGGTGAACCTACTGACCAATTCGGTCAACCGACAAAAGAGGTCGGTTGACTAACTTAACCGGTGACTTAAAAATAAAAATAAAAATAAGACACTCTCTGGACGGATCAGTCAACCGATCTATGACTGATCAACCAACAAAAGGCATACAATGGTTAGAAATTGAACTGTTGCAGTGGGTCGGTCAACCGATGGTAGGTCGGTCGACTGACGATGGCAGAACAATTAAAGTTGACTATTTCGATTTTGTGAGATCTTCTACCTAAACCTTAAGATTTTGAACATTGGAATATCTGATTTTTGGATGATTTAAATATAATTCACTTGTCTATTATATATTTTGAAGATCCTATTATTTGGTCCTTATATTATTTAATTATGAGAGATTTACCAGTAAAACTATTTCCTATCTTTAAGTGTTTTGAGTCTTAAAACGTTTTGGAGATAAAATCGAGCTTTTCTAAAAATATTTTTAAATAAAATATACTTACTTTGATAGTATATGTTATATGGGATCTTAAAATGACATTTTAGGTCTCATCTTATGAAAACTAATTGTTATAAGTCTAGTTAGAATTCTTATATAGAGACCTGCATTTTTAACTTTAATCAATCAAGACAATCAGCCTTTGCTATTAAAAGAGAGTGATCTTTGCTGAAATATTTTCTAAGAGATTTATTTTGAAAGAATTCTTCATCAAAGCGCACAAAATTTTTCATCACCGGTCTTTGTTCTACACTGAGCTATCGTGATTGTTTTCTAGAAATCCCGGTGAGATCTTTTCAAGTTAATCTAAATATTTTTTTAAGATTATCTATTTGATTATTTGGAGTATTTGTTTTAAAAAAATTATTTTCCAATTTGAATAATTTGATTTGATTACATATTATCTGTGACTTAAATTGAATTAAATCATATTTGTTTTCTCATGTAATTTCTATCACGTAGTATTCGGGACATTAATTGAGTATAATTATTTTTAAGTAGTAGAAGCTCTTGTAAGAAGAAAAGATTTATTTTTTTTGTTTGTATTTGTGAGGAATAGTAGATTACACATATTGAGACGATGTCTAATCAAGGTATTTAGGGTTTGATCATTAGCCTATGAAAAAAATTAGGTTTGATTCTTCGTATGTTAAAAGGATTAGATTTTTAATCTTTCTGTAATAGAATTAGGTTAGTCTTTAACCTGTTCAAAATATAGTGGAGTTCTTCCTAAGCCTAGGAAAAGGAAAAATTGTAAAGATTTGATTCTGAGCCTAGGAAAAAAATTAGGTTAGTCTTCAACTGGTGAAAAAGATTTTAAGGGTTTGGTTCCTACTTAGGAAAAAGATTAGGGTTTAGTGAATTGTGAATCTCCGTAGAGCTCAGGGGACTGGACGTGGCTAAGAGTACCTTAACGGACCAAGATATATTGTTGTGTGTTGCATTCTTTATATTTCTATTTATTTGGTTGTAAATTTAGATAATCATGTTTCCGCATTTATGCAAAATAACAACCAGTTAGGGAATCAATAATTTGTTTGTGTGGATAAATTAATAGTTTAATTTTTATCACTAGCCAATTCATCCCTTCTTGAATAGATCTGTGGGCCAACACGACTGATATTTATAGACACACCTTTAAATTTGACATATTAAAACCCCACCATACATATGAAAAAAAAAAAAACTAACTTCTCATTTCTCTGATCGATCCACCGCTCAGTCTCTCCATCTCTCTCTCACATCTTCACATCACAGTTTCTCACTTCCTTCTTATTTCTATCTCTCTCTCAGTTCTCTCTCTCAAATCTTACTCCTCCCTTTCTCTGGTAAAGCTTCTCCTCTGCAAGGATTTGTTTATGTGGTTTCGATGATTTCCAACTCAAATTTTAGTCCTCCAGCGAAGTTCCTCATTCTGTCGTCAGTTCTCTCTCTCTGCTTCGTCATCACTGCCGCTAAGGTTTGAATCATTTAATATGTATTTTTGTCATTGTTTTGATTTTAGATATGTATATCTATTGTTTCATTGTTTAGATTTGTGAAGTTCCCCCCTCTCTCTCTGCTTCACATTCTGGAATTCTGATCTAAAGGAGTGTAAAGTGGTTGTTTTGCGGCCCTTTTCATCTATTCTTCTCTCACCCAAAATTTGCCCAAAACTCGCTCGCACCCAAAACTTCTGAACTTGCTCAGGTGTTCAGATATTTTGGATTAGGTTCGGGAGGGTTTCATTTTCCCAAAAAAAATTAGATCAGGGGATAAAACAACCCTTCTCCCGACCAATTTACACCCCTACTCACCACTCTAACACTCTCCCTTCTTCCTTCACCACTGAACCAACCAACCAACCACCACCACTCCGACGGCGAACCACCACCCACATACGACTTCTATATCTGTTTATCTATCTCTCTTTTCTCTCATCTCCTCTTTATAACACACACACACGCACGCACACACATAGATATCGTATAGATCTGAGCAAGGATCTTCATTATCTTTTTTTTTTTTTTTTTTTTTTTTCGTGTGTATGTGTATTACATACTATAGAGAGAGATGGGAGATGAGTAAAGAGAGAAAGAAATAGAAAGATAGATAAGGTTGGAGGGTGGTGGCTGGAAGTGTTATCGGGGTTGGTGATGGTTCGTCGGAGAAGAATAAAAAAAAAAAAAAAAAGGGTGGTTGGAATGGGGGTGGTGTTCGCCGGAGAATGTAGAGGAAGGAGTTGAAATGGAAAAAAAAAATACCCTTAAATTTTGATTTTTAAAATTAAGCCCATTGAATTAATTAGAGTAAAATGACAAAATTATTTTTATTTTTTCAATCAAACGACACTATTACCTTAGTTCAGTTAAATTTTCAACCGTTGCACTTAAATCTTATGCACAGAGTTTAAGTGGTAACGAAAATAACACATGGATACAAGACGCAAAGTGAAATTAACCCTATTTAAATCAAATATTGGGTGTCACCTCCATTTTCAAAACAATTCGGCCCGAACTTTCTTAGAAAAAAAAAAATTAGACGAAATTAATTCATTTAAAAAAAATCAAAAAATATTCATAAATTTCACTAGATCTCTCTCAATAAAGAGGATTTTTCGTTTAACCCTAAACTAATAATGAATTTGTATTCATAAATATCTCTCTCAATAAAGAGGATTTTCCTTTTAACCCTAAACTAATGATGAATTTGCATTCATAAATATCAAAAGCACCAAATCAGTAAGATTAATATCTAAACTTATACATCCAAACTCCGATCCAATATCCACAAAGAGAGACCGATCGAGTGTTGGCTGACTAAAGGTCCGATGTGTAAAAGATAGATTGTTAGGTTTATTCCACATCAGATGTGGAAGAGACTGATGATTAAGTGATAAGAGTGAGCAAAAATCTCATCTCAAATTAGCCTTTGAGATGAGAGAAGTCCAATATCACCTTTTCAATACATCAATAATTTTTTTTTAGCAAGAGAATTAATTTGTTACTACTTGTAACTGAAAAAAGGAAAATCAAAATCAATACAAAACACTAACATAGAATATGAGAAGAGTAGAAAGTGGAGATTCGAAATATACCTAAACGTCCACAAAGTTGAACCGACTTTGAGAGAATGAGTGTTGATTTCTCTTTCCAATTTCAATGAAAATTGTGTTTACAAGCTCATCAAATAATCATGTAAGTCAATGATTGTCATCAAAAAATCTTATACAATGACCAAGAAGATCAATATGATTTATAACATGAATAAAATTTGGAAGTTAATGGGTAGGTGTGCTTATAAAATATTCATATTAATCCTTGATGATTGAGTATAGTAATTATTTTTTCATGAATTTAATAATTTAGGTGGTGTTTAGTTAGATTTTTGTTTCTGTTCCAGAATATTTTGAGAATAAAAATATGTTTAGTAATGACCATTGTCTTAAAATTGCTTAGTTTAATTTATAAAACAGAAACAAAGAATCACGTTTGGTTGGAACATTTGTTTTTTTTTTTTCCTTCGAACATATGACAATAAATATACCTACTTCTTAGTCTATGGGGTGATGATGTGAATATTTAGTGGAAGTGAATATAGATCAATTTTTTTATTTTTTGTTTCTCATATTCTTAGGTTATGTTTGGGTAAAGTAATTTAAGAGTAGATTTCATTTGCGCAAGAGATTTCACAAATTATGTTTAGAAAATTACTTATTTGGGTATTATGAGGGGCAATTTATTAAATCCGTTCATTTGCAAAATAGATGAATAATAAGAGTGATTTAAAATTCATTCAAAACACATGTTATTTCAAAATCCTTCCATGAGGGAATTTGTTATTTTTTCAATTTGTCATCTATTTCGCTTCAATCCCATTTTTCATTTTGTAATAACAGTTTTGGTCATTATAATCTTTGTTATTGATTTTTTTTTTTTTTAAATTATTTACAATTTTTTTTTTCTAATTACTTTTTTTCCATCGAATACTTTCTCATAAAAATTGAATGTTAGTTCCCTGATATTTGTTCGCAATAGTTTGGCAAAATCCAACTTACGCTTGAGGAGGCTTGTTGAATCTCACATCATCGCTTGTGTAACTTGATCTTGAGTTATATATAATGCGTAGGACAATTCTTCTCTTACAAGGTGTGTTTTGAGATTGAGTTAGATTAAGTTACGCCTCTCTCTCTCTCTATATATATAATCTCAGCATTATGTGTAAAATTGTAATGTACAAGACACGGCAAATGACAACAAGGATATTTGCCTCCTATAACAAAGAGAGAAGACAATATCACACACTACGTCATTTTCCCATTCCATTTGTTCGACAAGTTCATTAGGGCGGCACCTGATTTAAAAAAATATATAAAAAAATAATAATTAGGCAGGATGGTGGTAAGAACAGTTTCGTGGGAGCGAATAGGAATCATTTTATTATTTTTTTGAGTTTCTCACATTCTTAAGAAGTTGAGAAAATTATTCCAAAATTTTGAAACCAGAACGTGTTTACCAAACATATTTTTTTACATTAATCCTAAAATTAGAAAACTTGTCTTTATTCATCCATTTGGATCAAAAATTAAAACAAATCTTCATTGCGTTTTATCAAACCTAAAAAAAAAAAAAAATCCAATCTTAAATGTACAAACTTGCAACCATTCAATCTCTAACATATTGCATAAAACTTTACGTAAAAGACACAGCAAATGACAATGACCAAAAAAAAATAAAAATTGCATGGAATAATATTTAGGGAAAATTACCGGTTGAACCCATTATTAGCCTTAATTTACCAATAAAACCAGCTCATGTTTTACCGAACAGCGCAGTCCCTCGCCGGATTTACTGTGCACCGATCAGTCCTAAATTCGAGTACCGTACACATTTCGGTGACCAATTTGCCCTCCCGTTGTACATAAAAACGATTTTCAATAATCAATCCGGTTTTTCAGTTGTGAAAACATACTATAAATACTAAATCATGGCGTTTTTCCTAATATGCATTGCATTTCGAATTTCAAAATCAAGAAATCGCCGTGGACGTAGAGAGAGTCGATCGAAACAGAGCAACTATGAAAAGGCAATTGATGAATCATTCTGAATCGATCAACAACAGGTAACACACATCCTCATTTGATATATGCCAATCGTAGTGATGTTTAGGGACATATTGATTATCAAGTTAGGGTTTTTCGACAGTAACGCGTACAAAGACCTAGTTTTTGGTTGATGAAGTTTTTGTTGTTTAACATACATGTATGAAAATGCTTTACGAATGCATGATAAAGTGATCTTAGTTGTTGATCGACATACATAGTAGTTTTTTGGATCGAAATGTAATGCAGTACAATAACACACATGACGTTGTACATATAGTGAGTTACATGTAACACAAGCACAATTGTGTGTTGATGTACATAACGTCATACGTATAGCATGTTACATTCTTTATGGCGTGTTACATTTTTTAACAAGAAAAAGGTGTATGTTACATGTAACATAAACATAATTGTGTGTTCATGCACATAACGGCGTACCCATAGCGTGTTACATTCATATAAAGTGTTACATTTTCTTAACAGGGAAAGATACATGTTACATGTAACATAAGCATAATTGTGTGCTGATACACATAACGTTTGTACGTATAGCGTGTTACATGTAACACAAGCATAATTACGTGCTGATAAACATTACATTTGTACACATAGCGTGTTACATTATTAGGACGTGTTACATTTTTTTAACAAGGAAATATACATGTTACATGTAACATAAGCATAATTGTGTGATGATACATACAACGTTTGTACGTATAGCGTATTACATGTAACACAAGCATAATTGTGTGTTGATAAACATTACGTTTGTACATATAGCATGTTAGGACGTGTTACATTTTAATGGCAAAGAGTTGTATTACATATAACATAAGCATAACTGTGTGCTGATACACATAACGTTTGTACATTTTTAGGCTGTGTTACATTTTTAGGCTGTGTTTCATTTTAACGGGAAATGGGTTTGTTACATGTAACATAGGTACTCCACGGCGTGGATATATGGTGATATTAGACGTAACATATTTTATTTTGCAAAAAAAGAGGGAGATCATCTGTTCTGATAGTTGTTGGTATGTCAGCAGGGGTCATTTTTCGATTGCATGCATGTGCAATTACGAGGGGGTGAATGCAGTTTTGAGGATTGCCAACAACAACAATATTAAGGATTTGTGTAACAATATTGTAAGCAAATAGGAATTAGCTAAGTCAAAATTTGACTTGTTATACGCATTGCATGGTCATTCCAACTGCATGCTTGCTGACCAAAATGACTTTGAGGAGATGATGTTGCTAACAGCGCATCAGAACATTGAGCTGTTGGATATATATATCCAGAGAAGACTGAACGATTCTAGTGGATCGAATGGTGCATCAACGAGTACCACTGCACTGTTAAACAGTGGTGGAGACAGCGAAGATGAACTTGACTACATAGGTAGTTATGGCAAAATTTTGCAACGAAGTAATGACAGGGTATTATTGTCATCTCAGTGGGCTAATGGGATCCAAGAGGAGGATAAAAAATTCAGAGGCGGAACAAGTGAATTTCGGGATGTATTTAAAAAATATGTAATTGAGATTGGATTCAATTTCTATTATTTAAAAAACGACAAAGTGCGCGTGATAGCTGCATGTGCACTTAGAGAGGAAAAGAAATGCCCATGGTTTGTGCACGGACGTGTAATGTGAAAAAATGGTATATTCTACATCCGGAATCTGGTAAACAAACACACTTGTGGGTCTGCTTTCCGCAAAAACAAAAACAAACGAATGAGCTCGGAGATTGTTTCTGGTTGTTTGATCGATGACGAACAGACAAACCCGAAAACGTGCCATGTTGATGTAGTTGACAATTTCAAGAGGCAATATGGTATTGAGATCTCGTATCGCAACGCGTGGCTTGGTGTAGAAAAGGCTAGAAACAGCGTGTTTGGGGATTATTCAACATCGTACGACCAATTACGATGGTATGTTGATAAATGTAGACAGACGAACCCCGGGAGTCATGTTACACTCAATTATGATGAGGACACGGGACATTTCAGACGCATGTTTGTCGAATTCGAAGCATATATTCATGGTTTCCGCTTCGGCCGACCAATGGTGTTCCTTGATGGAACATTTCTTACCGGCCGATATAAAGGGAATTTATTAGCTGCGACGGAAAAAGATAGAAACCAAGGTGATGTCAGTAAATGATTTTCATATTTAGTGTATAGTACAACATTTTTTCAGATGACACTAAAAAACTAAAACGTATGTTACATGTAATATTGTTACATGTGACAAATATATCATATGTGTTTATTGATTGAGATTTTTTGTGATTGGGTTGTTTTTGCAGGGATGTTCCCAATTGTTTTTGCAATTGTGGATATAGAAAATGATGAGAATTGGAATTAGTTTTTATTTGAGTTTAGAAAGATCGTTGTGGCGGATCTTGTGATAACGTTTATTTCAGATCGTCATAATGGTATATTAGAGGGAGTACGGAATGTATTCCCACATTGCCACCATGCATACTGCCTATTGCATTTAAAGATGAATCTGAGGGCTGCAATGGCTGGGAGAAACACCGTACTTAAGGAATTAATGATTCAGAAATTGAACGGGTTGGCGTATGCGCACACACCGAAAGTTTATAAAATGTTGTATGATCAGATAATGTACAAAGGCGGAGAAAAAGTTCAGTGATTCATGCACGATCTATCTACAATGAAATTCAGTAACGTTTTTTTTCGAGGAAAACGTTATGGTGAGATGACATCAAACATGGCGGAATGTTTCAACTCTTGGATAAGTGAATATCGTCATTTGCCTGCAATATTGTTGGTTGACAAAATTAGAATACAGTGGATGGACCTAATGTCCGATAGGAGATAAGAATAAAAAAATATGGATGGTGATATAACACCGTTTTGGGATAACAAATTGTGCTAGTTGATTAATGAAGGAAGAACATGGAATATCAGCTCATCTGGTGATGGCTGTTATGAGATTCATTCATCCCCATCAGAGCTAGTTGATACGGTGGGACGATCATGTTCGTGTAGACAATGGCAGATAAAGAGGTTCCCTTGCGTACACGGTTGTGCAGCGATTAACAAGAGCGGCTTGCCGGCACATGATTACATAGAAGAATACTTCAGCGTCAAATTTTACCACGAGACCTATTCAAGAGGAATTTATGCAATCCCGACAATCGAACGACCTATGTGGGTTGAGAGCGAAGCAATTATATTACCACCATTGTCAAAGAAGCAACCGGGTCGGCCGAAGAAAGTAAGAATACCGTCAAGGGGTGAAATAAAAGAAAGAAAGTGTGGGAGATGTGAAAAAATAGGGAGACATAACAGGAAGACATGTAAAGACCCGTTGGCATAAGACTGAGTATATCAAGAGATTAAGTTTTTGGATTCGAGAGTCGATAGTTGAATTTCATTTTTTTTTAACAAAAACGGATTTTTGGCATATCTAGTAATTGACATTGTATTCAACAATGAAACAATAAATGTTTTTTTTTTTTTTTTTTGCATTCCATATTTTTTGTAATTGTGTTTTTGGCGAAGTTGTTGATGATTTTTCAACACGACAATAATGGATTTGTTACATGTAACACTATCATTTTTTAGTGTAACGTTTTTTTTTTGTTACATGTAACATTAGCATTTTTTAGTTAAACGTTTTTTTTTTTTTTTTTTTTTTTTTGTGTGTGTGGCAGATGCTAAATGTAACTAACCTTTTATTTTCATACAAAATAATGTTACATACAACATGGACTTAGCGCCAAATGTTACATTTTTTTGTTACATATTGTACAAGTGACATAAATAAATGTGTAACACAGGATTACACCCCCAAAATTAAACCTCCATTTGATAACTTGTCAGGGAAAAGACGTTTTTTTTTTTTTTTTTGAAATAATGGGTTTTGGTATTCACGTCTCATTA
The DNA here is from genome assembly GCA_016647705.1 of Eucommia ulmoides. NCBI lineage: Eukaryota > Viridiplantae > Streptophyta > Magnoliopsida > Garryales > Eucommiaceae > Eucommia > Eucommia ulmoides. Next base: position 173,378 of record JAENRU010000234.1, on the reverse strand, counting down.
TTAGCATAACTAGTCCTCAGTTTTGGAAAGGAAAACCTTCCATATTCCCTAAACTATCGAAACCCTAACTGTAAGATCCCGACTTTTGATCTACATATAATTTAAAGACGCGTTTTAAATATTTCAAAAATACCGGGGTGGATTTCGATATTTATTATGTGAATTAAAACTTTAGGGGGTTGAATTGTAATTCTTATAAACATTAAAATTTAGTTTGGGTTTAATTTCTATCCCAACTAAAATGAGGGGAGGTTTCTGTAAAATTTTTATATTATTATCTTATATTCTTTATATATATATATATATATATATATATATATATATATATAGAGAGAGAGAGAGAGAGAGAGAGAGAGAGAGAGAGATGGATAAGGAAGGGGATCGAACGGTGGAAGAGGTGGCCACATGGCCGGCTTCTAGAACTATCATATACACTCATATATATATAAAGAGAGAGAGATAAAAGAGAGAGAAATCATGGGAGCAAAATTCACGAAGAGAGAGAGAGGAAGACCGGGGAAGAGAAGAGGAAGAGAAAGAGAGATGTGGCATCATTGTCGTCCGTGTGGGATCAGTCCGGCCGTGTGAGCCGTTCGTTGTTGTCTCTAGTAAGTGTGTGTGTGTGTGTGAGGTTTGTGTGTGTTGCTGTTCCGTACGTGTTGTGTGTGTATATGTATTTCGGCAGCGAAGTAAGTGTTGCCGGCGACATGGATTCGTCGTCATGGTTCGCCGGCGGTGAGTTTGTGTGATTTGCGTCGGGTGTTTGTGTGTTCTTTTGTCTGTTTCGACAAGTCGCTGTATGTTTTGGGTGTGCTCCATTTTTCAGTTCAGTTGTATATGTGTGTGTGTGTTGTCGGTTCGGTGGTGTGTGGGTATCGTCGACGGTGGTGACGGTGGCGTGAGTGTTCCGACGATGTGCGTGCGTGTTGATTTGGCCGTCGTTTGGTAAGTGTGCGTGTGTCTGTGTTTGTGTGTGTCTGACAGCGTGTGTGTGTGTGTCTTTTGTGGGTGAGGTTGCCGACTGGTAAGTTAGAGAGAGAGAGAGCAGTGTGTGTGTTGTGTGCGACTGTATGTATTGTGGTTGTTGTGGTGAGGGTGGTTTGAATCGTTGAAAAGGGTTGGCTGGTGAAGGTGGGGAGAAGTAAGTTTGGTGGTCGGCGGCTGGTTCTTAAACCGAAGCAGACGCAGAAACGATGAAAAAAAAAAATCTCAGGCGTTCGCCGCGGCGGTAAAACTTCTGGGAGCAGTGTTTGGTCGATTTGTCACGGCGGTGGGGACGGCAGCTGAACAGAAACAATTACGCAGGCGAAAAAAAAAGCGTAGGAAAGAAAGGAGAAAAAGAAAAGAAAAGGGAAGAAGAAAGGAAAATGGAGAAATTTCACAAACCACCCCACGAAAAATATAAATCCAATCTCGCGGCCGGTGAAAAATTCGAGGAAGGTAAAATTCCGCATTTCTTTTATAAATACATTTAATTGTCTCAATATCAAATACATATTATCATTATCGTTGAAATTAGCGTTATGTGTTCGCATGAATAAAGTTTATTTAGTAAATCGTAACGAAGCGATACTAGTTGAATAGTTATATTTCGTAATAAAAGATGAGAAATAAGAAATTAAGGAGATTAGGATTTCATGGCGTGATTAGTTTGTTTTTATACAAAAATATTAATTTAGGCCCAGTCACCGTTAGTTTCGCAGGCACCGGAGTCGGATAGGGGATAGTCGGTTAAAGTTTACAAAAGCGGATATCGATGTAAGTGTACTGTCTTCTTGCCAAACTATTTTTATATATACATATGATAAAATCTGTGCTTACTTCCACTGTATGATTTCAAAATGATAATGGATCAAGCAGGTTTTTGGAGTGAGTTGGTGAAATGAATTTTTGGGGAATTGTACTGGTTTCTGAAAAGAAGGATATTTAATAATTTTCGTTGGATTTTGTGTGAGTTGGCGGAAATGGATTTTCGTTAAAATATGGTGGTTTTAAAAGAAAGTTGAAAAATGAGTTTTGTTGAATTTGGTGGTTTTAAAAGAGGATAGAAAATATTTGGTTTTCATAAAAATAGAGAGGGGGAAAATGGTTCTGTTAAAATTAGATGGTTTTCAATCAAAAGTGAAAAATATGATTTTCGGATTTAAAAGTTGATTTTGCGAAAAAGAGGTGGACGTTGGTGATTTTGACGGTATTGATGAGGTGGTGATTTATATTATGGTCTATCTGGAGGGTGGTCCGGCAGATGGATATTTATTTGTGATTTGGTGATGGTATTATTGAGTTGACTATGTCATAGTTTATGATGTCCTGTCCGGATGGTGGTCCGGCAGGTGGTGATTCATATTATGGTCTGTCTGGAGGGTGGTCCGGCAGATGGATATTTATTATGGTGATTGATATTATGTGGTGATTTATATTATTGGCTTCTGGAGATGTTCGGTAAGCGGTGATCTGCGCAGTTAGGTCCACTAGGAAGGCATATCCTACAGATGGTTACGGTACCGTTGCAACTCCCGATCATGAGGTTAAAACGATCACTATGGCTTAGCCGGTGGGTATGGGGTTGAGATGTGGTGCTTTACTTATATTTGGTGATTTATTATTTATTATGGTGATTGATATAATTTTATACTAGATAGATTTAAATGAAATTTATCTATATCGCTTTATTTTCACTACTTATATACTGGAAATTTTACGAGTTATGTGGTGTTTATATACTTACGCTTGATCTATTTAGATGTTGTACAATGAATTACTATTATTATAAAATGTGTTTACTAAGAAGATAGTATACTAGCAGGTGAATTATTTAGGAGACGGTCCCCTACTGGCATTAGGTGGAGTCATTTGGGAGTTTTGAGTTGAGCTGTTAGAGGTGAACCATATAGAAAGAGAGAGATTATGTATATCCTATATAATGAATTGTATAGTAATGTATGCATTTTGTAATGTATTAGAAGTAAAAATAAATAAAAATGAATTAGGTGATGTCATGTTGTCGTCACGCCGGCCTTGGGATGACGAGTGTCCGGGATGGTCGTGACACTAACGTTCTGCAACGCCGTCACCTATCATTGCTAGTCCCGTAACCTTGATTTTTGTATCAATTAGTTCACAATGGTGTCTACACGGTGGAAAATGATCACTAAGAACCCCAATACTGTGGATGATCCCGTCAACCTCTCCGACGCAGGTAAGATTAATGCAATTTTTTACGACGATCTCAATTGTTTCGGCGTAGAAATCAGACGATAGGTCTTAGTTTACGCATTTGGACTCGTAGTTTATGGCATGAAACCGTATATTGAACATTTAGGAGTGACAATTTTTAGTTATCATTTGTGCATAATAGAGTCATGTTTTGCATATCGCGTTTTGTGATTTCTACAAAACGATACTGCAATTTGTTTAGTGCAGTTGTATATGACTAGTGATTTCACCATACAAGTACGTCAACATGATCTGGATCGATTTTTTTTTTAAAACTGATATGTGATTTTAGCCGTACATCATGATTTACTTGGTGTGGTGACAATACGCCAGTCACAAATTTCATATATTTGGTGCGAATCGTTTTTACCGGATTTTTGAAGTAGTACTTCAGCTATTGTCGATGTTTTTCAAAAATTTTGAGCACAAATGTTACATGTAACATTTCAGTTTATTACTGGTGTGTGCTCAAAATTTTGTCAGTGTTTTATAAGTTGTTCACAGATGTTACATGTAATATTTTCAGTTTTTGTGTCTTATTGTGTACAAAATTTTTTGATTTAGCTGTTGTGAAATGTAACATCAATATATGAAATGTAACATTAATGTACTTTCTTTTTTTTTTCGATATTTCAAATTTGTTCACAGATGTTACATGTAACATTTTTCAGTTTTTTACTGGTTGTGTGCTCAAATTTTGTCGATGTTTTATAAGTTGTTCACAAATGTTACATGTAACATTTTTCAGTATTCTTATCATATTGTGTACAAAATTTTTGATTTAGCTGTTGTGAAAATGTAACATCAATACATGAAATGTAACATTAATGTACTTTTTCATTTTTATCAATGTTTTCAAAATTTGTTCACAGATGTTACATGTAACATTTTCGGCTATTTTTGTTCTGTATACAAAAAGTTTGAATACATGTTGTTGGAAAGAGATTTACAGTGCAGGAAATGTAACATCTTTTGTTGTGGGGCTTTATGCATTAATATACATTTTGCAGATGACATATTACCTTCTGGTGATGCTCATCACAACACAGTACTGGCTGTTGATGCTTATGACACGCATATAAGCGCAGATGATATTGAGAATGGTAAAAAAAAAAAACATTTTTACACAATTCTTATTTGCTTTATTTTTAGAACTTGGAACATTTTTTAGTATCTATTGATTTATGTGTTTTCCATTTCGGGGGAACATGTCCCAGATATGCCAATAGCCTCAACAAGCAAACAAGGAGTAGCGACAATTGGCCAAGCCCCATCAAGACTGATCAAATACCGATATAACCTGTCACAGGTCTCATCAGTCATCAATGAATTACAACTAGGTAATGAACATGTATCTTATTTACGACACACTCCCTTTTGGAACACCATGAAAGCACTGATGAATGATCAAGATGACAAGGTTTCAGCCCATAGAATCGACAATCTGATAGTGAATATTATCTGGTGCTATCATCCAGAAAAAAAAAAAAAAAAAAAAAAAAGAAGCATTCAAATTGGGGCCACGCTTTGTGGAGTTCACAAGCAATGATGTGCAACTTATTTTTGGTTTGCCACGCGGTGAAGTACAACTGCCTAGTAGGTACGCAAAGAAGTAAGATTGTGTATTCTTAGCGCGTCAAGGTTTGAACACGAACAAGGTAAGTGTTGTATAGTTAAAGCAAATGTTACATACTGCCATTAGACAACAAGACGAAGAAAGTGTGAAGGATGTTGTTCGACTACTGTGTCTTCTTTTGTTGACAACCTACTTCTTTAGTAGTAAGGGGCAGTATGTTCGAGTATCAGACCTGAGGATTTGGATGTTATGGAAACTTACAAATGGGCTGACGCCATTCATTCAAATTTGATGTCATCAATTGAATGTGGATATCAAAGACCGAGCTCTGTAATTGGATGTGTGATTGTTTTGCAGGTAATAACAACCGTGTTAATTTTCAGTAGTAATTGTGCATAATATATAACTGTTTCTACAAAATGTTTTTATGTTGTTTTTCCAGTTTTGGTTGTGCGAACACTCAAGGTTGATCCCGCCAGTGGCATCAAAGATGGTTGCAGTCCCTCGTTTTTAAAATGGGATATGATGGCGTTGACATCGGTTGCTTCCGGACTAGATTTTGGACTAGATGGAGTTTTTCCAAAATCTAGTCCAAAATCTAATCAGGTGTGTTTTTTTTTCCTAATTTTCTGAAACGGGACAACATCGATGTCGGCCGACCCTGGATTGCACAATTTAACTGCATACCAGGTGGATTTTTTTTGTTAAATGTAACAGAATTTGTGTTACAACAAAAACAGGGTATAAAATGTTACATGTAACACATTTGGGGGGGCGGGGGGATGTTTTAGTGTATTTTCTGATACATAACATTGTTTTTGCACTTTTTTATTGATGAGTTTAGGTTATTCGGGGACTAACATCAGAACTAGTATCGGAGCTCAGGGCAGGTGTTGTACTACCTGTGCATGGTGACATAGAGAATAGTTCATCTAATACCAGTGCTAAGATTAAGGGAGAAGAGGAGGTGTCTGTTGCGGACGATATGTCGTCCTTTGATTTGTTAATATTGCAGCCATTTGACGAGGACGTTGTTAAATTTTGTAGAGGTTCACAAAATTTAACAGAGCTTGTTGAAAGCAATCAAAAACACTATTACGCAAGGTTGATAAAGCGAGGACGAAGCGCAAGAAGATGAAGAGAAGAATGAAAAAAGAGATTCAGCATATGAAATGTGAGATAGAGCGGATTGGTGATGAGAAAAACCAGCTGCAGGCTGAGATAGAGAGGTTGATGGAAGAGAAAAAGAAAACAGACAAGAAGTTGGTAGAAGTTGAAGTTCACAATGTTACGCAAAAAGAGAGGATGGTGGAAAAGCTTGAAGAAGCTGTTGTGCATTCGGTAACACAGATAGTAGAGAAAGATAGGGAACATACTGAAAAATGTCTGGTCTGACAAAGTTTTAGTGGTGTGAGCTTGAAGACAGAGACAACGTGATTGTCAGGCAAGCATCAATCATTGCTGCCTACAATTCACCGCCAAGGACGTCAATTCCAGCAAAACCGAAGCTTAGGCGCAGTACGCATTCAAAGGTTGAAACCAAAACACCAACATCGCTTGTAAAAAAATGTCAAGAGTCGCGTGAGGACACGAAAGACTGATGATGACTTAGTCCACAAATATGATGTACCTATCAAGAAATCACGACGATTGAATAAAAAGTATGATGCACCAGTCCCTAATGTTATGAAGAGCAATAAGCAAAGTACATTGGCCCACAATGGCGATGAACCTCAAGAATTGCCTCCACGTAACAGCGCCGTTGAAAAAATAATTGCTGACGATGATTGGGACAAACTCAATCTGATTATACGAGATGATGGATATGGGTAAGTTTAAGTGTCAAATATGCTATTCTTTGGAACAACGGACATTAGATGTACATCATTTTTGTTTTAATTTTTCATTATTATTGCAGAGCATTTGCTTGGGGAGCAGAATGGGTGTTCGCTCAAGTATCCATCATTGATTTGATTGGATTGATGTGAGAGACTCAACTCTCAAATATTGTGAGTCGCTTATAGTTATAACATGGGGCGAAATGTTACATGTAACATTTCATTTTTGAAACGTTATATGTAACTTTTCAGGTGTAATGTTACATGTAACATTTTAATATAGTTACATCTCGTGATATTTGCGTCAATGTTACATGTAACATTTTTACAAGCCTATATGTATGTCACATGTAACATGCAACACGCCGGTCATGTTACTTACACTTTTTTTTGTTTATTTTTTGAAATATACAGATGATTATAACATTATGTTTGTGATTAATAAAACGTTTTTTAGGTCATCAATGGAAGTATGGATATGATGTCTCTTGATCAAGAAAAAGTTGCAAGTGATTTAAAAGGGATTGGTCATGATTTTCCAAATAGTTCATATTTCATCAATAGTTGTTGCTGGGTAATCAAACTGTTACATTTATTTATTTATTTTTAATGTGTTTTTTATTTATTTTTTTGTTTGATTTGCATGCACACATTTGTGTGTTACTAATTTTTTGAAATGTTTTTCCAATATATGCAGTTTTGGATTACATAGGGGGACAAGAAAATATTGGCAGACAATCTTAACCCAAAAATTATAGAAGCATTTTCCGACAACTATAGATTTGTGCATTTCCCAATAAATACTTTTTGATTGACATCATCAACTGGACACTGGATATTGCTTGTTTGTGATAAGCAAGAGAAGAAATGGACACACTACAATTCGATCAACCTCCGACGTCCAGGAGATGTTGATAGATTTTATGAGAATGCAAAAAAACTTGTGAGTTTCAATAAATAGGTTTGAAGCTTTTTTGTGTGCCAGAGCAATGTTAAATGAATAATCCTCACCATTTTTGTTCCATGTTCAAATGTAGGTTCATTATGTTAATGCATTATTGTCAAAGGAAGCCAGTGAATATCAACTGTTGGATGCTGAAATTTCAAACTCCAATAATGTGCCAAATCAGGGATCATCTGTGTAAGTGCACTTCATTTTATCGCTAATTAATTATGTTACCCAAACACACCAGTTATTGATGAATTCTCTTAATATAATATATTTTGAAGCGTTGATTGCGGTGTTGTTATAATTCATGTCATGAAGAGCATATTCAACAATATACAAATCAACGTTAATTATGGCATTGAAGGTTTCAAAAGAGAAAGAACAGCACTTGTGCACGAATTCCTCAATGATCCACCTAGATCTTGGACTTTCGATGACTTCCAAACAAGGAAAGATAAAGAAACACGTCGTGCTGAAGAAGCACAAAACAACTGAAAAACCAGAGTTTTGTTCTATATGGATTAGAATAATTTGTTTTTTAACCTGTCTTTGTTTGGTTTAAACATCATACGTAGCTAGATTTCATTTTCGTATGAAAGGTATAATTGGTTTTTTGTTGTTTTGTGTTATGTAAAATGCAACACAACTATTTTTTGGATGCACGAACTATTATTTTGGTGGTTTGACACTTATTTGCAAAGTTTGGGTTGCATCTTAGAGACACAAACTGGAAAAAAAACCTACAATTCTTAGAACCAACCTTCCAATGTTACATGTAACATTTTCCAGATACATTCACATTTTTTCAGGTTCAAGTATGTTACATGTATCATTGTCATGGACACACATATTCAGTAATGTTTAACGACAACCCCAATTTGGATATGGAATTATTGGCAGAACTTGCAAATGTTACATGTAACATCAATGAAATTATCGTCATGGACACATATTCAAATTTTCCAGTTTCAAAATTGATGTTACATGTAACATCAATGAAATCATCGTCATGGTCACATACTCAGTAATGTTACATTGGATGTTATATGTAACATTTTTTATTCTTTGCACACCATGGATATGCATGCAACATGAGCAGATGTTACATGTAACATGATTATACAACGGATGGTATGAAATTTTTTCCGATCTTTTTAAATGTTACATGTAACATCAGTTACATCAAGAAAAAATCTCCAAAAATGCGATTAACACTTCTTTTCGAAGAGAATCAAACGATATATACTGTCCGCAATATACAGAATTCGTTACCATATATAGATCCCGAAAAACAGGGGAGGTTAGCAACAGAAGATGCGTTGTTAAGCGTGAGGCGCATGAGAGGGGCAGTATCGTCACTAAAATGGCAAAAGGATCAGGCGGTACAAGGAAATGTCAGAGGGTTTAATTGGTAGTTTTCAGCGTGTTTGGGGACTATTCAGTCGGCGCCCCTAATATTTAATTATAAACCTCTAACAAATAGATGAAATGATCTGCGTCGTTTTCCCATTGCATTTGTTCCCGCTTGTCTTGAGATTGACGGTATTAATTCAATTCAATGGCGGAGTTTCTTATCTATATCTATATATACATCTGACCTTGATTCTCTCTAATTTTGGTTTAAAGTAGATCCAAGCTTCTCACTCTTCAACTTCTCATTTTCTTACTTTTAATTTTTTTTTATTTATCAGGTATGATTTACTGCAGTTATCAAGTTTTTCTCTTTTTATGTTATGTTAACAATCAATTCTCTTTTTCTCCTCCTTGATATTTCTATCCAGGGCTGAGCAAAATTTAGTCGACCTACATAAACCCAACCAATCTAAAGCATATGGACTGAAATTGGGTAGATCTTGCGTGCATATGGTACAGTTAGCAGGTGGGATTTTGTTTCCTCATTTGTCCTTCATTTTTTTTTTATTAACTTCCGTATATTCATATACTAATTCATCAATGAATTGATGTAAAACCATGACTACTTATTTTTTTCATTTTAAAAACATTTAGGCATTATTGTTTTATTTGGCATTGGTAACATAGTATCTTAACAACCATGAACTATCTTCCTATTATGGTTATCACTGTTGGTGTTGGATTGACTTGATACTGGGCATAGATGTGTTCAAACCTCAAAAATGGAAACATATTTCTTTGTTTTTTTTTTTTTTTGTTATTCTAAGTTCAATGGGAAAAGAATAAAGGGAATAGCAACGCTAACCAAACACTATCTGTCATTTCACACACACACACATGGAATTGGGTGGGGGAAGTTAATTTTACTCGTATTCATGCAGAACTTGAAAGCCTTATGGAGGAACATTGGTTGGTCAATTTAGGTTTCCTGTTGTTGTTCAGAAGATTTTTAGCCTTTTGAAATAATCTTGCATTTTTTTGTCATCTATATTGGTATATAAATCTTCTTCTTCTTCTTCTTCTTCTTCTTCTTCTTATATTGATCTACTTCATACATTATTGAGCTACAACTTTTCATATATACATAGGTATGTTCACATTGTGTTTGGACATTGTCTATTACAAGTCATGGACTTTTTTTTTTTTTTCCATAGCTCTAACCAAAACTATGCTGCAAACCATGTCCATTTTCATTACACTGTTTAAGTATTTGTTTGGTGCACTGTTTAGAGTCATCAAATCACGTTTTTTTAGACTCTAAATACTTTTGTTTTTAGGTCTTGTATGCACTTTTTTGTGTTCAAATTGTAGCTTGGAGAACTGAAGTATAATGGTTTTGATTTGTTCACATTGTGGTTTAAAAGAACTCTTTTTTTATGTTCTTCTTAGATTGTTTAATGAACTTGGTTCAAGCTCTTTTTCATTAAGTTAGCATAAACTATCCTTCCCACTCTTGAAATTTGAAAGCACGCTCTATAGACTTTAATTGCCATGTGGTAAAGATTGTACGACATATAAGATATATATGCAGTTGTCTATAAAGGTTAGAACTTTGAACATGTTTTTAAGTTATGTTTCTCCCATCCATCCTCAAAGCTTTCAGTAATCATATTTCATCATCATAATTAGTTTTTATTTTTATTAATTATTAAATAATCCTAGATTCAAATGACTTTACTTTTGTTGACTATTGGAGCAAGTTTCATTTTCTAAACAAGGTTCTTGTTATGAATGGGTAATTGGGAGTTAAATGGAAAATGGAAGTCAATGAGCAGTTGAAGATTCAATTATTGTGATATTAAGATTGTTCTTTCACATGGATTTATTTAACATCTGATTTGTTCATATTTTAAATATCCTAATTTAGATTTGTTCATGTTGTCTTAATTTTACATTACATTTATTATTTTTTATATTTATTTTTTTTATTAGAAAAAAGGGTATGAAGAGAACCCGGTCACTGCCAACGCCTCTGCAGGACAACTCTAAAAACCATAGCCACATGTACTCCCTTTCCTCTACTGTAGATCTCCATTTCTATTTTTCCTTTTTTAATTTATTTCCAGGTTCTATTTTATATGTTTATGGATCGTTTTAACTGCATCATTCATTTATGGTAATTAAGATTTTTGCGAGTTAATTAAGATTTGTAATTTAATTATTTATTTTATTTGATTAGTTAAATATTGTCTTCTTTACCTTTTTGAACTTGCAACTTCACTAGTTAAGAAAATAGTGTTCCTGGAGAGATGTATATATTGTTTTTTTTTTTTTTTGGTTATAATTAAAAACTTATGATGTAGAGGATAACCACAAACAAAGAACAATGTTGACAAAGAAAGTATTATTATTTTAAAATCGATCATTTATCAAGTATAAAATGAAATAATAAATCATTTTCAATCATTTTTCTTTCGGAATATTCAATCTCACACTTTTCTATTTTTATTATCATCTTTAATTTTATTTTCTTCGGGGACTCCAAGTTATCCCTTTCAATGATTTCAAGAAGTTTAATTTTGAGTGATCCTTTTTATATGCTATACTTGATGCAATTTGTAATGAAAAGAGTAGTGCGCTATCACTTCTTTTTAAACAGTAGCATAATCATCATCTTTCGGAATTATAAACAAAGAGCTTTGGTCCCTGATTTGGTTTATCATGTATAAAGTTGTACATGAGAGAGTCTTAGAATTTAACTTTTTTTGTTGCTCCTGGCATAATAAGATCAAAAGTACTTCATTTATTTACAAATAAGCAAGTGATATTGTGTAAGCATGAAAATTATGCTATTGGTGTAGTCACAAGCAAAGATTGAGGCAAAGTAATCAATCTTACACATCTTCATAAAAAAAAAAAAAAAAAACACTAGTAACCATTTTTTCTAAAGTATGGATTGCATTCAACAATAGCATGCTATTTTCATCATATATGTGTGTGTGTATGTATATTCATTAGTACTTACTTTTTTCTTCCAATTTTACTTATATATATATTTATGCATCAATTATTACCTATTTTCTTCTTCTTAACTTGGCTTTGTGCAATGCCAATGACATTACCTTTACCATCACTTATATTTTTTTTAAATCATCATTTATTGTTGCAGCTTCTTATTTTTCTCGAGTATCCACTATACTTTCACATTGTACCCAAATAATTTGCATGCGTACATACTTTCATTTTATCTAATTTTTAATTGTATTTAATGCTCATTTTCCTGGAGATACAATATTTGTGTACTTCAATTGTTATATACATATGACCATGTTATTTCTGCTATTTAACATCTTCAATTTATGTAAGTGCTTCATGTTATGATTCTATGAAATACTAAATTGTAGAAATTTTCTACTCGCTCTTAATTTTCTTTTGCAATTATAGATTATTCTTTACAATAAATAGGATTTTATTAGTATTCACCTATACTAACATTCTTCATATAAAAATTTCCTACCTGCATGTTCTCTTGCCTACCACATTGTACATCCAAACACATTTATAATTGATCACTTGGCATGTGTTCTCCCGTACCGCTACCAAGTGTTTGGAGAACTGAAGCGCCTTTTATAATTCATCCTCTGTATCTCTTGCCCATAACCAATCAAAATAGTATATAGACAACAATGCACCTAAAGTTGTCATTGGAGAAACAAGAACTCAAGCTTAAGTAATGCCAATTGCAAATACCGATGTCATCTTTGCTTCCACCACGACGAGCTCAAATGTCAAGAAGTTTGGAGAAGAAGCATCGGTTGATGATGGTTGATTCTTTGGTCTAATATTTTAGTCCTTTCATTTTTGGGCAAGGATGAGCAAATAGAACTACAATCCTTACTTAACTCTGTATTTTTTTAATACACTTTAGCCTATTATAGATGTAAGGACATGTGTCGTAAATATTTTCAAAATCTTAGTTCTTCTCTATGAAAGTACGCGCATGCTTATTATTAGTAGACATGATAAATTTTACTTGCATTATGCTTGTGTAATTGTTTTTTCCTAATCTAGAGCGTAATGTTTGCATTCAACTTAATTTTAACTAAGTCAACTATAACCTTGATATCGATATCACTTTAGATGAAGTGACTTGCATTAATTGTTTTAAATAAGTTTTATATTTCATTGATATTTTGAAAAATTTAATATACATATTCTCAATATGATTTTTATTGAATAAATACTGTAAAAAGTTATAAATATGTCACATAAAAAAGATAACAAGCATGTGCAAAGCACGTGCTCTCCACCTAATATTATTATAAAAAGCAAACTTTGGAGTTACTATTTATTTGCCTATGTAGAATTACATAATTATCCTCAAAATTTTTGAAAACTAAATACCCATTTTTCACCTATTACTTTTTTTTTTTTTTTTTTTACAACAGTCAAATATTTTTTTCCTATTCATTTGTATAAGAAAAATTGTAGATTTATCCTTGATTATAAAATAAATATTTAACCCCTTGTTTTTGAATTGTATAAAAATAATCCATATTAAAATTTTTGAAGGGTATATATGTCATTTAACTTTAATTAACAGATTGTATTTGACTTTTACCCGTTGACCACTAAAGTTAATGAAAAACTTAATCATTGCAATTAAGTCTTAGGTACAGGGGTGTAGGTGGTGACAAAAATATCATAAGAAAACAAAGTGCAATTTTGTCTAACCATAGGGGTGCCAAGTATAATTAACCCTAAAAAATTAAACATGGATTATAAAATTCTCAAATTTTAGATTTTAACAAATCAAATGATGGGGCGAATAATGATTGATCTGTGATGGGTGTTAATAGAGATGTGTAGTGTATTGTTCGAGAGTGAGACAACGGATTAGGGATTGAGAGATAAAGCGAACGTGGATTTTAATAGAGGAGATTTTCATATTTAATGATTCAAAGATAAAGAAAAATTCGGGAAAAAATTGAATTAATTGAGAGAGATCTATGTACAATGATACATTCTTTCTTTTAATATTTTTCTTAAAATATGAAAGTAAAATATATCTAAAAATATATATTTAGAAAATAGATGATGATCTATTTTATTACATACATATGTGTAATATAAATATATCTTTGTTTGTTAAAAATTTACAAATTGTATTTAAGCGATTAAAAAAATAATATACCAAATTTTGTATTGTTCACATAAAAACAATACTATTTGATGTAAATGAAAATACTCGAACTATTTAATAAAAAATAAAATGTGGAAATAATTAAATAAATATTGATATGAGAAAACTCATGCTCACAACAGACATAGGCGTGTGAGCCTTAATAGGTCGGATCAGGTCAGTGATCCGATGTATTGTTTGGGTTGAGCATGACGGGCCCATCAGGGAAAGAACCTCAGTGGTCCACTATGCAAATTAAACAACCTCATGAGGAGGCCCATCAATGGGCAATCTGAGCCTACGATGATCCAGCCAAAGGATGAATAGGTGAACACATGATAACGGTAATATGTGCATACGAACGTTGTAAGCCATTAACTGTAACTACCCACATTTAGGGGAGCACGTTACAAATATCACCACCTGGATAAATGGAGAATATTGTGATAATCTGCCATGCAGTTAGGAGAAGATCTTATAACGGGCGACCTCACTAATGAAACGACAAAGGTAAACCGAGTCTATATAAAGGGAAAGTATCATTGTATATTTTTAAGGATTGATCTGAGTATTTTAGCCTTCTCCATTACTAGATTAATTTATTCTCACGTCAAAGGTTCTTTGGCCGACATCACACCAATGTCCTCCTTAAGAACTCAACGGTTTTACAGATTGAAGGAGGGAAGGTGAAGAGGTTTTTTGGTACGTGAGAAATCATTGCACGTGCTGAGATATCTTGGCAACATCATTTGGTGTTGTATGTGGAAAACTCTTACAGAAAAGCTTTTCGTCGCAACAATGAGGCAACCACGAGCAAGAGGAGCAGCGCCAACTCAAAGCAGTGACTTTGCCACCACCAGCTGACAATGAGGTTCAGGTGGGAACACATAAAGAGGTTCATGCTGACCCTCCACCAGAAGTGCAAAGCACAAATACAAATATCGACGGTCTGACTAGCAAGATGTTAGAGATGGTGGATATGATCAAGTATATGGCAGAGATAATCGTCGACAACAGACCCTAACTCCCAATCGCCGATAACGGTCTGGGGAAAGAAACAGAGTCTCTAGGGTCTGTAGACCCACAATCCCAAATGGAGCGAGATATCTAGGGAGATAACAACAATCAGCAACAGGAGAGAAGGGTGTTCAGTCGAACTGAGACTGTTGATTTACGTCAGCAGTCCAGAAGCAGGGAGGGGAGTGATTTGCCCTTAGATGAACTGGATACACTGTTGAAGGGCACTAAGATGTCATTCACCTCAGATATCTTAGTTGTACCACTCTCTAAGAGGTTCGATCCCACGAAGTTCGAGAAATATGATGGGAAAGTAGATCCTGTGGACCACATCCGCCAGTTCAAGCATGTTATGAACTTATATGGAGCAAGCGACTTAGCACTTTGCAGAGCTTTTGCTACGACCTTCAAGGGCTCTGGCCTTAAGTGGTTACATAGGCTTCCATCTAATTTCATCTCAACGTTCAAAGACTTTGGGAAGATGTTCATCAACCACTTCATAACTTGTCAAAGGTTGATGAAAGAACTTGATTATCTACTAGCCCTGCGGCAAGAGAAATGAGAATCTTTGCGCCAGTACATGATTCATTTCAATGAAGAACTGACGTGCATTGAGGGGTGTGATTCAAACCTCCAATAACAAAGAGAGATGATTCAAACCTCCAATAACAAAGAGAGAAGACAATATCACACACCACATCATTTTCCCATTCCATTTGTTCGACATGCTCATTAGGGTGGCACATGATTTAAAAAAAATAATATTAGGTAGGGTGGTGGTGAGAACGGTTTCGTGGGAGCGAATAGGAATCAATTTTATTTTTATTTTTTTGTTTCTCACGTTTTTAAGAATTTGAAAAAACTATTCCAAATTTTTTAAACCATAACATGTTTATCAAACACATTTTTTCACATTAATCCCAAAATTTCAAGAGCTTATACTCTCCTGCTCCTGATGATTTCAAAGAAAACTTGTCTTTATTCATCCATTTGGATCAAAATTTAAAACAAATCTTCATTGTGTTTTATCAAGCCTCAAGCAGTTCACATTTCAAGGGTATGTAGTTTTGTTTAAAAAACAAAAAAGAAAAGAACTCAATGACTTTTTTTTTTTTTTCGACATGATTCAAAAAATATTTAAAAACCAATCACATCACTTCTTTTTAAATATTACATTTTTATTATTAAAAAATATATTTTTATCCTTCCACAGTTTTTATTTTATTTTTTTGGTAAACATTATGATTTAAAAGTAGCTTGTGTTGCCTAATCTTGAGACGTCTTGTGAGATTGAGTTAGAACCATTGAAATTTTTACATTTATATATACATATGCTTTCATAGTTATATGCAGAATACGCATATATGTATTTTTACAGTGTTGTGATTTCTTCCGAAAAGAGAGAAGTAAATGAAGGGACATAGTATAATTATATTAGGGATACAAAGTACAATTTGTCAATACTTAAAAAAAAATGTGATATTAACTGTACAAACTTGCAGCCATTTAATTGTAAAAGTATGTTTGATTGGAATGATGGAAAAGGCAAAGGGAAATTAAAAAAACAAAAAATTATTTATCCTTTGTAGAGAAAAAAATCATTTTTCTTATTATGTTTGGTTGGAGGATATAAAAGGAGGAAAATTTATATTTTATGTGTATTAAAGAAATAAAAATAAAACAAAAAAATAATATGCACTATTTTAATTTACTATTTTACCTTTACTACATATTAATGGTAAAAAAATAATATGCACTTAAAATAAAGGGTATAATGGTAATTTTGAATCATTTTTTCCACCATCCGTTCATTTTGACCCCAAATTTTTGGGGGGAGAAAAAAGTGGCAGGTAAGAGCTTTTTTCACTCCATTTTCATTTTCTTTTTCATTTTTACCTTTAACCAAACACAACAAATTTTTCTTTTTCACTCTATTTTCATTTTTATTTTCTTATCCGTTATTTTTTCCACACTACCAAACATACCCTTAACATATTGCATAAAACGTTACGTAAAAGTCACAGACAATGACTTAAAAAAAATGCATGGAATAATATTTAATTATAAACTTTTAACGAAGAGATGAAACGATCTGCATCGTTTTCCCATTGCATTTGTTCCCACTTGTCTTGAGATTGACAGTATTAATTCAATTCAATGGCGGAGTTTCTTATCTATATCTATACATATTATAAAAAGCAAGCTTTGGGGTTACTATTCATTTGCCTATGTAGAATTACATAATTGTCCTCAAAATTTTTAAAAACTAAATATCCACTTTTTACCTACTACTTTTCTTTTCTTTTTTTCACAAAAAGTCAAATATTTTTTTTCCTATTCATTTGTATAAGAAAAACTGTAAATTTATCCTTAATTATAAAATAAATGTTTAGCCCCTAAGTTTTTGAATTGTATAAAAACAATCCATATTAAAAAATTGAAGGGTATATATGTCATTTAACATTAATTAACAAATTTTATTTGACTTTTACCCGTTGACCACTAAAGTTAATGAAAAATTTAACCGTTGCAATTAAGTCTTAGGTACAGGGGGTATGGGTGGTGACGAAAATATCATAGGGATACAAAATGTAATTTTGTCTAACCATAGGGGTGCCGAGTATAATTAACCCTAAAAAATTAAACATGGATTATAAAATTCTCAAATTTAAGATTTTAATCAATCAAATGATGGGGCGAAGAATGATTGATCTTTGATTGATGTTAATAGAGATGTGTAGTGTGTTGTTCGAGAGTAAGACAACAGATTAGGGATTAAGAGAGAAAGCGAACATGAATTTTAATAGAGAAAATTTTCATATTTACAGATTGAAAGATAAAGGAAAATTCTGGAAAAAAAAAATTGAATTAATTGAGAAAGATCTATATGCAATGGCATATTCTTTCTTTTAATGTTTTTCTCAAAATATGAAAAGAAAAATATATCTGAAAATATATATTTAGAAAAATAGATGATGGCCAATTTTATTACATACATATATGTGTAATATAAATATATCTTTGTTTGTTAAAAATTTATACATAAAGTAAATTTACAAATTGTATTTAAGCAATTAAAAAAATAATATATCAAGATTTGTATTGTTCACATAAAAACAATACTATTTGATGTAAATGAAAATACTCGAACTATTTAACAAAAAATAAAATGTGAAAATAATTAAATAAATATGTAACCACAAAAATAAATATAGATATTTAATTGAAGTAATTTTATTATAATTAAGGTTTTTTAAGTACATCCAATTAAGAAAAATTATTGATATTTTTATCTCTATATGCTTATAAAAAAATTAATTTAATATTCATTTGTATAAGTAATATTACCAAAGTACCCTTCAAAATGTTAAAAATAAAATAAACTTGCTTACCAAATTGTCCTTCAAAATTTTAAAAACAAAATCAATTCATCCTTTAAGGCATATTTTTTCAAATGTTTAAAGAAAAATTACTTAACACGCGAGCACACATATATATTATAAATAATTGAATATATGCATAGAAATTATTAAATATTTTTATTAAAAAATAGACTTCTAAATTGTACTTTTTAAGGAAAAAAAACAAAAGAGTCACATTTGGTTTAAAAAATACTTAAACTATGTATAGAAACATAAAAAGTATTAAAAATTATGAAAAATATGTAACACCATAAACATAATATATATATATATATATATATATATATATATATATATATATATATATAATTTAAAGTAATTTATTTTAGTCATGAGATTTAGATTTTAACTTTCAATTGAAATAGTTTTTCTATATATATATATACAGTCTTATATAAGGGAAGATTTAGTCTATTATTTATTTGTGTAATTAAAATTACCAAAATGCACTTTAAAATTTTTAAAAAACAAAATCAACTTATCATTTAAAGCACACTTTTTCAAATTTTCTACTGTTATATAAGAGAAGAATAAGCTTTCTATTTATTTGCATAAGTAAATTACCAAAGAACTTTTCAAAAATTTCAAAAAAAATCAAATTGCTCTTAACTCATAATGTTTTAATTTTTTAAAGAAAAATCATGTTAATCTCTATATTTATACCCTTATATTAGGAAAAATATAGTTTATTATTCATTTGTATGAATAAAATTATCGAAGTGCTCAAAAATTTTATAACAAAAATCAATATTTCCTTTAAGTTACACTTTTTTAAATTTTGAGAGAAAAATCATTTAACATATCTATATATTATAAATAATTAAATATATGCATAAAATCCAAGTGCTGAAAATTTTTAAAACAAAATCAACACTTTCTTTAAGGTAGATTTTTTCAAATTTTGAAAGAAAATCATTGAACATATCTTTATATTATAAATAATTAAATATATGCATAAACAATCTTTTTGTTTGATATTTTTGTAACAAAATATAATTCTAAATTTTACTTTTTGAAGAAAAAAAAAAGAACATAAAAACTAGAAAGTCTCGTTGCGTGTGAAAAAAAATACTGCAACTAATTGTAGAAAAGTAAAAAGTAAAAAGAATTATTGAAAATATGTAACACCATAAACATAAAATATATATGTATTCATAAAATATATGTATTCAATTTAAAGTTTTTTTTTTGTTTTTTTTTTTTTTTTTTTTGCTGTTAGATATAGATTTTGACTTTTCAATTGAAATAGTTTTAATCAGAAAAATTATAGTTATTTTAATATCTTTACTTTTATTAAAAAAATAAAAGTTTTAAAAATATTATATATTCAGAGGACATTATATACATGTCATCTTTTATCACTGAATACATAGATTGACTTTAGTTTGAATTATCATCATGATATATATATATATATATATATATATTCAAAAAAATATTGTTATTTTAATATTAAAATACCTAATAAAATGGTTCGGGCATATTTACAAACTTTTTATACTTATTATCAATCGGAGATTTTATTTTTCTCAACTATCACATCGAAAATGAGAATTATACAATACTGAGTACAAATATCGACTACTTTGTCACCATTTCTTCTTCACCAAACCATCATTGCTGAAATATTTATACTCCTAAATACATAGTTTAATTCCGATTAGTGTCGATTCAATAACATTTGGTATAACAATTCATGAAATATTGAAGGAATGTTTGTTCATAGTGAACGCCATTAATTCAAACACTTTATTCTTTGATGCAAGTGGTTGTACGAGAATTGAAATATCGTAACATTCCAAAATTTGAAAAATTTATATTCTGTGATTTGTACATAAATATAGGAAATTTATATTCTAAAATATACTGGGACAGGCACGTGCTATCCACTTAGTGTTTCGATAAGTTCTAGTGAGTAGCAACTGAGATTCTAAGTATCGGTCGTTAAGTACTGTAACGGTATATATGCATAATGGTTTTTCGGCCTGTTGTTATAGTTACAAGTCGATAAATTGCTCTTGGACCGATTCACAACGAATTGGCACACTAGAGGTTGTTACGTCCCGATACGGGCCCATAACCCAGTTATGCTAGCCCGTTACACCATCAAAACCTGGAATTACACTACTTTTGATTCCAGTTTCTTTCCTCCAGCTATTTCTCAGTCTTTGCAGGCTCTCCAGCTTGCTTGATTCCCACTATCCCACATTTGTTCAGTTTGTTCCCCCAGTTGTTCTTTTCTTATTTCTTCCCATTTGGCCATTTCAACAACCATATGATCATTGCACATTTAACTACTTTGGTGGTTATGGTAATGCAGAACAAAATCAAAGTGGTGATTATGTCAATGCTGACTATGAAAAAGCATGTGCGCAATTCATTTTACTATTGATATAAGTGTAATATTTTTGTAATATAAGTATGACAATTGGGATGTGCAATGGATTAGGCCAACCTGCCAAACTCGCCCCGCAAAAAAACCACCCAACACTCACTCGCGCATTGCGCGGGTATTAATCCCCGAAACCTGCACATGCATGGGCGGTTTATGGTTTGGCCCTTTTTCTTACGGGTTCAACCTACCCGACCTAGATTAGGTCAAGTTTGGAGCTTACAAACGTCATTTTTTACTCTCTACAGTTCGGTGAATTCATTTGGTTGCGTCACATCACAATGGACTTATGCCTAATTATCCAAATTGCCTAAATTGTTGCCTATTTGTGACTTCATACATTGTCTCTCTACCCCCATTTTGTTATTCTTACTATTATTTCGCATATAGATTAAGAGATAGATGGTTGTTTTTATCTATGGCTCCATCAAGCTGGAGTTTTGTATTTGCGAAGGATGTTATATCTAAGATGGAGATTTATATTATCTACATTTGGATAGAAGATAGGTACATGCTGAGAAAGAAGAAAAGAATTCGCATGTCGACTTCTCTAATCTCATATTGATCTTTGCGTTTCAAAACCTTGAATTTTGGCCAATAGTTATTATATTTCAAGGTCCAAAAATTCTTGTCAGTTCACGGTTCTAATTAGCCCAGCCCGAAAATGGGTCCAACACGCACACTATTGGGTTGCCCACGGTTTGAACTAGCCAATCCGCCCCAAACCACACATCATTAGGCGGCCCACGGTCCAAACTAGTCTAACTCGCCTAGTATTGGTTTGGTCTATGATTTTCGCCCAAACTGCCCATTGCCCACCCCTAATGACAATTGATAATATGATCTACAAGTACAATTTATCCGTTTATTATTTGTGTGTAATATATATTTATTAAATGTCATGTGCATCATCTTATTTTATTAAGATTGTTCAGTACAACTATTTTTTGTATTTTCTCATATCTTTCTTGTGTTGCATATGTAGTTAAATGTTATAATATCTATTAGAATGTATTTATTAAGGATTCAATGAGTAAAACAATTGCTATTATTGAGTTTTTTAGGATGTTCTGTTTTTAGGATGTTCTGATGATTTTAAAAAATTCACTTTTGTTACGTCTGATTCCCTTTAGGGACATGCCAATACTCACAACACAGTTACACTCCAACTATAATTGTTACGTAACTCGATATCGCGATATAAAACAATGGGGCCAACAAAGATATTTGTGGCCTCGGAAGAACCTCACCAATTCTGGCACATTATGAAAATTTATTATTTGCAATTTGGGTAATGCCCCGGATTCAATTTCCTTCACATTTTCATCTGAATCATATCCTCAAACGAATCACAATTAAAAATGGACAAATATTCTAAATTGTGGATTGGTTGAATCCATCCCCATGGAAAGAGCCTTTTCAACTTATCACATCTGTCTAATCTTAGTTCCTTAAGGCTGGTGAAACTGTTGTTGTTGAGATCGTTGTTGCACTATGGCCAGATGCTCCTCCAAAATTGAAGGCCTGACAATTCTAAAATTTCCAAATTTGAGAAAACAAAGTAATTACTTTCCTTCCCATTCACGTGCACAAAGATTTCAAGCCCTAAACAATCATTAGCAGTCAATTTTTTCAGTCCATTCATGTTCCTCACATCTGAAAATGAACATTTCCTCGTGCCTTCATCACCCAAGAATATGAATTCTTTTACATACTTTTGTCATCTTCTCTAGTTTCATATACCAGACTCTTGGGACTTATCCAACGATCATGAAAATCCTGCTTGGCAATGCGTATTCGAAACTTTCACAAGTTTTCATTTATCCATGATTTGCAATTATTCAAAAAATATTGAAGAATTTCCACACTAAAGAAATTTAATTTATATTTTTTAATTATTTACTTATTTATCTATATTTAACCAAGCTTTTTAATTTTTTTTATTTATTTATATTTTTTGGGAGGAGATACATGAAGAAAAAAAAAAATGGGGATTTTTGGTGAATAATTGACAAACTTAAAATTTCTACTCATACAGTTCACATGTTACAGTAATTTTTTTAAAATTCAAAGTTATTGTATTATTTGACACATGTTCAATTCTTTTAGACTACATGTGCATCAATAATTACAAGAATTTTTTTATGAAAAAGTAGAGCAAAATGTGGGATGCACCTATTGCTGCCTAGACACCTAAGATGCTCAAAACATATTTCGTCCTCGCTGAAAAATCAATCTAAATTGCATGAAAATCGCTATTAAATTCTGTTGGCCCAGTAGAATACCTAAGAGAGGGGCGAATTGGGTAATTAAAAAATATTATCAGAATATACCTGAATAAATCAAATAATTAATTTTATGCCTAAATTAATTATTATCTTTATATCACAGTGGAATTAAAATAAATCTAAGTGTACACCCAAACAACAAAAATAAACAAATTAAAAAAGTAGCACACCAGAGATTTATACTGGTTCACCAAGCTACTCTTGGCTAATCTAATCCCCCGAGTTCCACGGAGGTCGCACCCACTAAAACCAAGATTTCTTTAAAGGTAGGAACCAAACCCGCACACCGATTCTTTTACAGGTTCAAAATCAACCTTTACAATTTTATTTTCTCAAGCTAAGGAAGAATCTTTACTTTTTACAAGTTAAAAAATAACCTAATTCTTTTTAACACTAAGGCTCAAGAATCACAACCTCACCAAAACACTCAAAATATCCTTTTATCCGGTAAGGATTGAACCGTTACAAAATCACTCAAAACAAAAATGTAATTCTTATCTAGGAAGAATCACTACCTTAATATATTTACAGGAAGAGACTAAAACTCTGCTACCCTTGATTAAATATCCCCAATGATATTTAATCCGTCATAACTCACCAATACAAAAATTGATAAGTAAATCTCACTCAGAACTTCTACCACCCCAGTCAAATAAAAACTCAATTAATATCCCAACTATTGATAGAAATACGTAAGATATAGAAATCTAATTTTAACAAGAATATGGGTAGCAAATTTGAGCACGTAATCAGATTCAAGAAATTGTTTGAAAGAATATTTTCTTCAAAAATAAAAAACAACTTCTAAGATCAATTTCCAAAATAAAATAATAAACAATAAATAATATGGAAAGATCTCACCTGGAATCCACATAAATAATGATTAGAACAATATAGCTTCAAATCCGGTATCAGCAAGAATAGATTGCACTTGATTATCTGAATCACTCTTAGAATAGTTCACAGTATCGTAGAATGATAACTCTTATAAAATCTCTCTCAAAATGATATAAACTGATTTTCTCTCAGAATGATTAACTTCGCTTAGAAAATTCGCAGGTCTATATAAAGGCACATGTAATCAGTCTCCTAACGACTAGTTTTCAAGTGTCATGACAATAAAATACTCTTATAGACCCCTTATAACATAAGGACTTCATTTAGGTTCAATTTCACTTAATAACAACTTTTAAAACTCTCAATTAAATCCCCAAAGTATTTCTCAATCAAAATAAATAAGTGTAGAATCCATTTTAATTACCAAATTGAGAAACATTAATATTTAATGAACCATATTGAAATGATTTAATTAGTACATGAATCATATCTTAAATATTAAGAATATCCCTTAAATCTCTCTGAATCCTAACAAAAAACGGCTACTTTTGGATTTAAACTCGGATCAAACTATATCTTGAAACACCACATTCAGTCGACTGCCCAACGCAGCTTGCAGCCATACTATCGTCACAGTGAGCATAGGTCGACCGATCGATCGACTCGCAGATTCAGAAAGTTCAGATGTTTTCACAAGTAGACCAGTCGGTCGACTCTTCAATTCTAAATCACTTCTCTGATCTCATTTTTAACCTACTTTCTTTTACGATTTCGCCCCTTTATCCATTTTTATCTTTAAATAAACTCCACTAATATTCTAATATTCTATTTTAGTCATTCAAAAATATTTATTTTTAATTCACATAGGAGAAAATAAATATACTTAGCAAAAACATACATAAAAGATAAGATTTATTTTGTGCCATATGTGTATTCCTAAATGGGATATTAAGAGTTAATATTTACCTGAGTTGTTTTCCCTAATTTCTTCAAACTCTTAATACTTCATCATCATCTTAATATCTTCATTAAGCATCCATTCCATTTGACATCTTCATTTATCATCCATTTAATTTGACATCTTCATTACTGGAACTTTAAATCACTAAAACACTTGATCAAACATTAGTTCCACCAAAACATCAATACTTAATTGTTCATCAAAATCTTGGGATTAATTCGAAAACAAAATCAAGCCGAAATCACAAAGTTAACTTGCGGCCACACAAAAATAAGAAAAATGAATGAAATCAATCAACGTGATCCCGCAATATTCAAATCCTGCGATCGGGCACTATTAGAAACCAATAAGAGGGCATAAGCATCAGTTGTACAAAATAGTTTGGACCTATTGCAAAGAAAAAAAAAAAAAAAATGAACTAGACCTGGTAATTCGTTGGCCTGGACGCATATCGGGCCCTAAATTTGGGGCCAAAAAAAAAAAATTACTCCCATTTGAAGGTTATGTATTGATCATAATTTATTTTTCATTCAAAATCATTAACAATATTTTTAATTTTATAAAATTAAATAAATAGAAAAGTTAGGGATGAAATGTGTAATGTGATAAATCTGATAATGAGACCGACTTGGGCCTATTATAGGGCCTAGAAGTCCAATATGAAGGATTGATTAGGCCTGAAGGCCCAAAGAAGCCCACCCCATTTCAAGGGCATACACAACGTCTATCTATGAACAAACACTCACTTTCCTCTTTACCATCGAGTTTTAATTTTCTTGCACATTATAATTTGTGGATTTGCAGATACACACACATACACATTTCACTGGGATGATGGGAGATGGGAATGGAAAGATATACCACGATAATTAGGAATATTAGATTGGTTTTTATTCTTGTAGGCATTTTGAGGTTGTTTTTATTTACAATTAGACACATATATTTTTATTTTTATTTTTATACATCAAAAAACAAACAAAACAACAAACTACGGGCACATAAAGTGCACCTCCGGATCCATTTCCCTAAGCAACATATTAGTCATTCTTTCAGGGGGATTAATCATAACTTTAAAATCTTTGTCCAAATCCGCTCTAATGTTAGCCATATAGTCCACGCATTGATTTTTTTCTCTAGTTGTGACTTGAATGACATAGTCATTCTCACGTATCATACGCTTGCAATCATCAATCCACGGTTTGTATCTATGATTTCTTGATCAATCTTCCAACAAGTGCTTCTCAACTTCAACAGCATCAATCTCAATGATAATTCTCGGGTATTATTTGAGGACCAGAGTTGAGATCCCTTTATGACAATTAGACACATATATGCTTTCACAGTAACATGCATAATATGCATATATGTATCTTTAGTGTTGTGTGTTGTGTTATATGAGAGAAATCTATCTCTAGACAAAGAGAAGTAAATCATGGGACAAAGTATGATTACACCCAAACTTTGGGGGCACAAAGTGCAATACTTCATTTTATTTTTTTTAAATACACTCCTAGTAGTAAAAACTTGCAACCATTCAATCTTAACGTAGTGCATAAAACTTTAATGCAAAAGAGACAATGACAATGAAACGTGTTGGCCAGTGAAATACGGGAGGATGAATTGGATAGTTATAAAATTTTAAATAATTAAATTTTTTAATACTCAATTTATCAAATAATCAATTTAACTTAAGAATAAATTGGATAGTTATAAAATTTTAAATAATTAAATCTTTCACCACTCAATTTATCAAATAATCAATTTATCCTAAATCAATTATTATCTTCGTTACGCAGAGAATAAGTGTTTATATTCTAAGTGCACACCTAAATAGAATATGATAAAAATAATAAGAAAGCAGTACACCAAGATATATCCTAATTCAGTAAGTTAGCCTTGCCTAATCCAATCCATCGAGTTCCACGGAGATTCGCAACCACTAAACCCTTGATCCCTTTACCAAGTATGAACCAAACCCTCACAATTTTCTTTTTCCCAAGCTAAGGAAGAACCTTATCTTTTTACCAAGGTAAAGACTAACCTAATCCTATTACAGAAAGAATCATCGTCTAATCCTTTTACAAGTTAAAGATCAAACCTCACAACTCTCCAAGAATCATTTTCACTGGTAAAGATGAAACCTTCACAATTTACTCAATTCAATTCAGGAATAATCAAAACTTATTTCTTTTCAAGGAAAAAAAATAACCTAACAATTTTATACCTTAGGAAAATATTAAACCCTAATTTTTTTACAGGAAAAGAGTAAAACCTAGCTACCCTAACTAGACACCGGCTCAACCGTGTCTAATCCACTCAAACTCACAAATAAAAAAAAATTATGAGTTTCTTCCCACTAAGAGCTTCTACCACCTAAAAGAGTTATACTCAATTAATGTCCCAAAATTTACTACGTGAGGATACAATGTGAGATAAATTAATATCTAATTATAAATAAGTGTGGGTGGCACAAAATAAAGTACGTAATCAAATAAACACACAAAATCGTTTTCCAAAGATTTTTTCAGACTTTTAGATTTGAAAACGATTTACCAATGATCTTAACAACTAAGAAAATATAATAATATGAAATCACATATAGAATAATAGCTTAAAAAGATCTCACCGGGATAACATCGAAGAATGAAAATAAAATCGTAATATAGCACAAATCGGCAACGCTAAATCAACAGTGCTTTAGATCAAGAACTTATAACAAAATCTCTCACAAAAATCTCAGCATAAATATCACTTTTAGAATAACTCAAAGTTGATGTTCTTGATATAGTGTATCTCAATCCCGTAGCTAATCTCTAAAATATGCTCATAAAATATTTCTCAATTAACAATCATAAAGATAGTATTTAATTACTTAAATTAAGATAATCATGAATTATGCGAACCAAATCAATAGGGATATCAAAATCCATGTGTACCATATTTTTAGTAGGTTCAAATCTCCCAAATCTCTCTCTTGAAATCATAAAAATTGGCTAATATTTGACTAGGAGATCAAATCCCTCGAAATCTCAACCGAAACAATCGGTTGACTGACCCTCAAAATTTGGTTAACTGATTGTGGTTACAGATATAACAAATTCAAGGCCAATTTTGATCATGATTCAATATAATTTTGGAAAAACTCAAAACATGAAAGTTGTATCTCTCTTTCTAAGCTTTCTAGATCGTCTTGAATCACATCAGTCAGAGTTTGGACGAGAAAGTTATGGTCAAAATAAGAATTTTCCATTCGATTGACCGTTCGATACAGCGAGAAACTAAGTCAAAACTCAATTCCAATCGGTTGACCGATTTCTAGCAGTTGGTTGACCAATTGTTTCAGAGCCTTACCCTGCAAAAACTTCAAACCCATCGGTTGACCGATTTCTTCCCAATCAGTTGACCAATTGTTACAAGGTGGCTCAATTTAACTCCGAAAAACTCATTGATTCAACGAGTTAACCAATCTTTTCTGATCAGTTGACCAATCATTTTTTATCAGTTGACCGATTGATGTTAGTTGATCAATTCCTTCACCAATTTCTACTCCAAAACTCAACGTTTGATTCAGTTAACCGATTGTTTTTCTCGATTGGCTGAAATGACCTTAAACTTCAACTTTAAATACTTTAATCATGATTTTCACTTAGCTCAATTTTCATTTTCAATTTCACATAGGAGCATATATTTAATCACTAATTAGGATCCTAAAATTTATCATATCAATACACAAAAATATAACTCTTTTAATAGTGTCGTGTGTGATCCTAATTCGGGATACATTAAGAGTATAAGAGTAATGAGTTATTTGCATCTAATTTCTTCAGAATTTTCAACACTCTTCATTTCTTCAATATCCATCTTTGCGCCCTTGATATTTTATTCATGACATCTTCAATATAATCAATAAATGGAATTTTTTTTTCTGAAATACTCAATAAACACATTAGTTCCACAAAAAATGCATACAACAGTATTTGGTTATAAAACTTTAACAAAGATTTGAGACGATCTCTAACTACGTCGTTTACCCATCCCATTTGTTCCCACTCCTCTTTGGGTTCGTACCAGATTGCCTTGAGATTGACCGCATTATTCAATCCAAACGGGAGTTGCTTAAGCTTCGAACACTGATAAATTTGGATAAGTTCTAATCAGGGCAAACAAAGATATTTGTTGCCTTGGAAGAAACTCACAAATTCTGGCATATTACAAAATTCTATTTTCCTCAATTTGGGTAATTCCCCATCTTCAATTTCTTTCACATTTTCATCTGAAATCATCTCCTCAAAATAATTACCTTCATAAATGCTCAAATATTCTAAATTGTGAAGCTGTTGAATCCATCCTCGAAAAGAGCTTCTTTAACTTATTACATCAATTTATTATCAGTGTCTTGAGGCTACTGAAGTTGTTGTTGTTGAGATAATTGTTACCCTCAGGCCAAATGCTCCTCAAAGATTGAAGGGCTACCAATTCTAAAATTTTCAATTTTGAGAAACGTGAGTAATTAATTTCCTCCCCATCCGTGTGCACAAAGATTTCAAGCCCTGAACAATTAATAACTCTCAATTTTTTCAATCCATTTATGTTTCTCAAATTTGAAATTGAAAATTTCTTTCTGTTTTCATCGCCAGAGAATTTGAATTCTTCTGCGTACATGAGTACCTCAATTATTGCATATGGAAAGATGTTTTTGTCATCTTCTCTAGTTTCATATACAAGACTCTTGGGACTCATCCAACGATCACTAAAATCCTATTTGGCAACGCACATTCGAAACTTTCTTAAGCGTTGATTTATCCATGATTTACAGTTATTCAGGAAATATTGAAGAATTTTCACACTTCGAAAAATAAATTTGACCGACGAAATCGAATCCAATGTGCATAGATGTTTCATGATGACCTCAACACCTTCATCGGCTAATGTTCGACAAAAAACTTGATTGAATTTGAATGTTTCCAATCGAGTGAGTTCAGATATCGAGCCACTTGGAACCATCTTGTTGATATTGAGCCCACCTATACCAATAAAAATTCTTATGTATTTAAGTCTAGTTAATTTCCATCTCTCAACGGGTAGACAATTTATATTAACTTCTAGGATGAGCAATTCAAGTTCCTTTAGTTCACCAACCTCCGGAGGAAGTTCATTCAAACTAAAGCATTGCTTGAGAATCAATGCTCGAAAACCAACCAAATTAGACACTGAAGTAGACAAATATTGAATGTGGGTTCTAGACAAATCCAATACCCGAACGCTAGCCATGCAATTGAAGAATGCGTCAAGAATTTTTACTAACTTGTAATTGTCTCACAAAAGCAAATTGGAAAGCTTATGACATCCGGGCATAGCTGGCAATTTCTTTAAGCTTGGATTGTTTACAAATGAGAGGCGTAATGCGTTTCCCATTCTTTGGCCTCGAGTTCGGCCTCTTTGCGTCTTCCAGCTCTGATCAACTACTTGTATTTCGTTTCTTCTTTAGTTTTAGCAGAGGTTATTCTTAACACCAAATCACGAATCACGTCATGCAGTTTCATGAAAGCTTCACTTTCACATCTTTCAAGTAAAAAGGCATCGATAAGCTCCCGTAAAATTGCTTGTCCCTTGTCCTTTGAGTCAGCTAAAGTCCCATCACGCAATAGAAGCTCTTTTGCTCGCCAATAACAAATCAAATTGGATTTCTTGATCTCCATGTCCTCTGGAAACAATCCACAGATCGAAAAACATTTTTTCGTATTGTCATCTTTCAATTTGTCATAACCAACCTTTAGTGGCTTAAACATCTCTCCTATGTCTTTAACATTTGATGTTGCTGGTGATTGTAATTCTCTTAAGAAGTTGCGCCACACTCTGGCATTTGCTTCATTTCTCAAGACTGCACCGACCACGTTTAATAAATTTAAATTTAATAATTTGAATAATAAATTTAATACGAAAGAAAAAAGGGATTATCAGTGAATACTTGATAAATTTAAATTTTTTACACGGTTCACATATTACATCAAAGTTGTTGTATTATTTTATACATGCTCAATTTTTTAAGAAAACGTGTGCATCATAATTAAAAGAAAATTTAGAGAGAAAAAAAACGAAATGTGAGATGCTTGCTAAGACAATTAAGATTATCAAAATGTGTAGAATCCTTGTATAAAAACAAGTCCAAATGGCCTAAAAATGGCAGGGACAAATTGCAATTGAATTTGGCGACAAAATCAAGTTGAAATCATGAAGTATGACTTACAATCACACAAAAGAAGAAAAATTAATGAAATCGATCGGCATGATTCTGCGATATTCAAATCCTACAATCAATCACTATTAGAAACTAATAACAGGGCATAAGCATCATTTGTACAAAATAATTTGGACCTATTGCAAAGAAAAGAAAAGAAAAAAAGAAAAAAAAAAGGTCACAAACTGAACTTGGTAATTCGTTGGCCTGGACGCATATTGGGCCTTAAATTTGGGGGCCAAATAAAAAAAATAAAAAATAAAATTACTCCCGATTACTTATTGAACATTATTTATTTTTCAGTCAAAATTATTAAAACATTTTAATTTTATAAGGTTAAAATAATTAGGCCCGAAGATCCAAAGAGGCCCACCCCATTTCAACGGCCTACACAAACGTCTATG
This sequence comes from Eucommia ulmoides, assembly GCA_016647705.1. Lineage (NCBI taxonomy): Eukaryota > Viridiplantae > Streptophyta > Magnoliopsida > Garryales > Eucommiaceae > Eucommia > Eucommia ulmoides. Next base: position 141,705 of record JAENRU010000234.1, on the reverse strand, counting down.
AAGTTTTTTTCTCTCTTCCTTTTTCATGTTTACGTTAACTGTGAAATCGAACGATAACGATTCTATACACATACTCATAGAGATTCATAGATTCAGTAGTCTAAGATCGTCATTTGAAATAGATTATTTGTTGCTGTAATTGTATAAGATCTTCCTGATCTTGAATTCGAAAGAGTTTTGGATTGATTCCAATCAGGGATAAGGCAAAGAGAAGCAAGCAGCATATCATCATCTCTATCTCTCTCTCTCGTGCGATGTCTCCCTTGCGTAGTCCTATAGCCTTTCAAAGTCGGAGAGAATCGCAACTCGCCTTCGCCGCCTTTAGGTATGGTGTATTATCTCTCTTTTGCTTTTGTTGCCTCCATAACTAGGGCCACGAAGCACCGCCACACACCACCACCCTCGTTTCTCTGTCTTTCTCTCTGTGCCCAGCGTTTCCAACCTCCATCCAAGCACTGCAGACTCTTCCCCTTCCCTCTTCCATCCCGAATATACTGCATGGCACACACTCTCTGTGCTCTCAACACCACTCCCGAGAACCCCCCCTCCCGGGGGCGGCCCCACGCATATTCCACCAGAAATTGTGAATTATCCATGCTAACTTTTTTTTACATTGGTGCTAAATTTTCTGAAATTAGGGCTCAATGATGACTGATTTTATGAAATTAGGTACAAAATTTCTTACAAATTAGGACCTACTTGCATGACATATATCTTGTTGATGTCAGAAATTGGTCCAACCAGCAGTATGGTTCGGATTCCCTCAAATCGGGGAGAAAGATATGGTGGTTGATCTATCTTACGTACAGCAGTCGGGCCGGACAGGTTTGATCCGACCTGCATCCGAGCCCGGGTCTTCTTTTCCTTGTGTGCTCCTAGCTGTTATCCGGGCTGAACTCCAATTTGTCACCTGCACACAGGACAGGTCGGGTTTTTCCCGGCGTGTCCCCTCCGGCGTGAGAGTAAGAGCCCGGAATAGAAATATAGATCGGAAAGTCACTCTTACCTCGACCTGTCTGAGCGACCTAAGGTGAAGTTTCTCTCTCTAAAATTGTTCTCTCCTCCCCCAAAAGTGTTGGGGAAGCCTTCTATTTATTGGCGGAAGCGTGATTAGTGTAAACAAGATTAAGGCCTTAAGCTCGGATTACCGGTAAGCAATCAGGGGCGTGGGAGACACAACTGATTAGAGCTATGGGCTTGGGCCTTGGGCCCTTTACTGTAGATGGCGGGGACCGGGATCCAACCTACCGCGAAGGCAGGTCTGACTGGTAAAGGGGCGCAAGTCGATTTGGGCCTGCCAACCTTCTGTTGAGCGTCGATCCTTCACAGGGCTTCTAGAGGAGGTCCTTGTGTGCTCCTAGACGATCAACCTGAAGGTCCATCCGGGCTACCTATATACCAGGCTGGCTGAGGTCATCAACGTCGTGGAACCGGTGACGTGGCAGATCTGATCCAAGTGGCTGACACGTGGAGAGAGCCCAATTTTACCCACATCAGTTGCCCCCCAAGCCTTAGCATGGAAATGGGACATAACAAGCTAAGGATTCAATGGTTGGATCCTTGGGAACGGTCAACCGAGCTGATGAAGAGAGGGGGCAAAGGGACCGGGATGACACAGCCCAACCGGGCCATGCCCTTCGACTTCCCCAAGAAGTTTGAATGTCAGCCCGACCGAATTTGCAACACGTGGCTGAAGGCGCAAGGTCGAAGCCCTATGAACCGTTCGATGTGATACGACGGCTCAACTTCTCGGCACCCTATAAATATGCGTTCCATTTCCCAAATTTCTTCACCAGCGCATCACGAAAGCTCCTCCCGACCTCCAAGTACGGTACTCTTCATGTCCTTTTCTTCTCTTCTTTCTTATTTTCTTCTTCATGGATTTTGTCTATGAGTCTGGCTCATCAAGGAGCAACGCGTCCGGAACCGACATGATAGTAGCCGACTCCCCGACCGTTCAGATTGAGCTTAGCTCGTATGCGATGGAATTCGACAACGCAGACGTCTCCTCGGCCACCAAGCCGGCAGGCGAGCAAGAGATCACCATCCAGTGGACGCCATTATTCTGAGGAGTTCTAGGGAGAGACCGGAGTAGGGGCACTCCCTGCGCCCGATGCCCCCCGAGGGTCTCTGAGGACTAGAAGCGAGGCGGACTCCTCCGGGGGCCCAGCTTGCGCCCAACCATCAACGTCCGGATGTCCTCTCCGGGCGAGCTCAACTTCATGTCAGCCGACCTACAAGGTTCCCCCGGATGCTTGGGTCTGAAGAATGAAGTCCAACCTATCGAAAAAAAAATGTTCGGGAATTACGCTCCTTATACGCAATTCCTAGCTCAGTCGAGTTGCGCGTTCCAGGGGAGGACGGCCGAGCATGTGACCAACCCGAGGGGTTCATCACGGTCTATGACCAACAATTGTAGGCCGGGTTGCGGTTCCCTATCCACCCCTGGGTCAAGGAGATCTGTTGGGACTTGGGTCTGTGTCTGTCGCAGCTCTCTCCCAACAGTATACGCATAATCGTGTCCTTCCACGTTATCTGCCTGGTCGAGGGGATAACGTCGACCCTTGAGCTGTTCCACACGCTATTTTTGGCGAAGGCCATACCCAACGGGAAAGGCTGGTTCTACCTCTCAGCCCGACAAAAATTCCTCAAGGGCTACCCCAACTCCATCAAGGACTGGAAGTCGGGGTTCTTCTTCTTGGGCAGTACCGAAGCTTAGACCTAGCAGGACGTAGGCATGGACGAGCCGAGCACTGAGCCGACCATCAGAGAGCCATGATCAGGCCAGTGCAGAGAAGGTCAATGGCGAGCAAACCGGTCCTGACCCGTTCCAGCAGTAGCCCCAGCCCTCAGCCCAGTCAAGAGAGCACACTTTAGTTTTAGTTTTTCTCTTTTCTTTTTATTCAGCCCGGCTAGTAGCGGGCTTGTACATCATGGGCAGGAGTTCCTTTTTTTTTTAAATTTCTTTTAACTGATTAATAGAACTCCCATTTTTCTAATTGCATGTCTTTTGTCTTTATTTTTCCAATTTTGCTTTATTAGATTTTTGTTGTTCAGCTAAAACATGTGAGCCTTAAGTCCACGAGATTTGCCGGCCTGGAGTAATCCTTTTATGCCCGGCCGGCTATGTAACTTGAGCAGTGCATACCTTGCCCCCAAGGCGACCATAAGAGCTTGTGCCGAGCGGGCTGTTGTGGTCGTCTTTTGGTGCCCGGCGGATTGTCACCACTTGTCACTATAAGGTATGCAGGTAAGTGGATGTGTTGTGGTCGGTCGTTTTACCCCCCAAATGACCAAGGAAGCTTGGTTCCACCGAGATTCCTGGGCGTCTTATAGGATACGACATCGAAGTTACGCATCTCCACCTTACTCTGTCGGCTTGTTGAAGTGCCAGGTCGTTTTGCCCCCCAAACGATCCGTCGGGCTCGGCTTTACCGAGCTTGTTGATCTTCTTTATGTGCAACTTGGTCTATTTTTCATCCCCAAATCATCTCCGAGGCTAGAGGGCTCACCCCGGCCTCTCGGCGTACAGAGGGTTGCCCTTCCCTACGTTTGTACAACTTGCATTTGACCGAGCTTACCAATCTTCCTAGGGTCCAACCTGGAATTATTTTGCTTCATCCTCGGATTATCTCCAAGGCAAGAGGGCTACATCTGCCTGGAGGAATGGCTAGAGCACGGCTCACCCGCGGCGGTGAAGCAGCAGAATGTTTTGTTTTGAAAAAGGCGCTTCACCGCCGAGGCGGTGAAACAGCAGAAACATATAGTTTCAAAAAGGCGCTCACACCGCCAAGGCGGCGATTCCCACCGCCGCGGCGGTGAAGCCTCAGTTTGATTAAAACCAACCCGCTAAAACCAAAACGCCACATCTTTTCAAAATACTGCCAACTCTCTCAAATCCCATCCCTCCAAACCGTTTCCAACCCTCTAAATCGTCCTTGTCTTTACAAAACTTGTGATTTCCACCACAAATCACCCTCCAAAAATCGAATTTGCCCCCATTTTCAAAAAGTTAGGGTTTAAGGAACAACGGTGTGATTTTCTTCAATTTTCAATCGTTTGGGTTGCCATTTCTCAACAAGTAAGTGTTCAAGTTTCTACATTTTATATATTTGTTGAAATCTTTGATTGATTTGCAAGATTATCTCAAAAATCATTGGATTTGGATTGTGCCCCAACCTCTTAAACCCCCATTTTCACAATTTTTATGTTCTATGGGATTTTGGTTTGATTTTTGGTATTAAATTGAGTTCTTATGGATTGTTTAATTGTGTAAGACAAAAATGCATGCTACGTTGTTAGTATTTTGTTGAAATAGTTGCAATTGGTGTATGTGTATTGAGAGTATGCCTTGTTCTTGATAGTATTGATTTTGGGGCTGTTTTTCATTGTGCGTATATGATTGGATCTATCTTGTTTCTGAATGTGATTGTTAGGAACCATGCCTAAGAGAGTTTCTTCAAAGAGGGCACGGGGTGAAGGATCAGGGTCGGCTCTTGACTTCGATTCCACCCGATTCGTTTCAAAAAAAGCCGAGGAGCATTTCCTTAAGCATGAGTTCACCAGGGCGTGCATAAAGCAGCGAGGATTCGGGCCCCTGGAAGATTTCCTGGCGGAATTTTAAAGCATTATTCTAAGCCGAGGTTGGGAGTATTTTTGCAAATCACCTCCTCTCGGTGAAGTTTCCTTGGTCAGGGAGTTTTATGCCAGCATCATAGAAGCTCAACAGAATCAGACAAGGGTCCGAGGCAAGATTATCTTATTCAGTCCTGCAAGATTCAACGAGATATTGGGATTGGGACCGTTGTCGCCTTTTGAAGAGCTGTACGTGGAATATGAGCCAAGTATGGAGGAAGTGATCTGGTCCCTAACTATAGGCAATGTCGAATAGACAGTCACAGGGCCGGAACAAGCCACATTTCCTTCCAATTCTTAAAGTCGGTGAGAAGATATGGCTCCACTTCATTTGTGGCAGCCTGATCCCGACCTCTCACCTTTCGGACGTATCAAATGAGCGGGCCTTTGCATTGCATTCTATCCTGAGTGGCAAGTCGCTCGACGTCGGATTTCACATTTACTTTTCAATTCTTTATACCGGGCGGACAACCAAATGAGGCCTCCCCTTTCGAAACTTACTCACAGAGTTGTTTAGGCGAGCTAGGGTGGTGATCCAAGGGGATAGCCCGTTGGCTCCAACTAATCCTCTCGACCTTGCCATTATTACAAAGATGTGGAAGGGTAGCACTCAAAGCCAGACAACGGGAAGAGCGGAAGAAGAAGAAAAACAAGCGAGAGACGAGACAGGGCCTTCTAAGGCCCCAGCTCCCGAGGCACCCGGACAGGGCCGGATTCGATAGGAAGCGAGTTTATCAAGAACTTCGGGATCTTCTACAAGGACAATACGAGCTATGGACATACCAGGATCAGTACGAGCGCTATCAAGATTAAGTTAACCGGCTTATTTGCGAGGGCCTCGGCATCGAGATGCATTCTTTTCCAACTATGCCGCAGGTGCCACCGCACCTTTTGCAACCACCACAGTTTCCATTCCAACGCGATAGTGGTGGCGATGACGTTCCCCCAGGTGGACAGTAGGAGGTAAGACTCTTATGTCTTATCTCATAGGTATGCATTCAAACCCAATATTTTGTTCATGAATGCTATAAATTGTTATCGAGTTAGCTGCTAGACAGTGTGGACACTGTCATGTTTAAGTTTGGGGGGGTGTTCATCCATTTTTGTTTTTGTAGAAAAATGATGAACAATTTTTTTTGATGTATTTAATTTAAATGTTTTATGTTTTGTAAACTTTAATTAAACAGTTAAGTTGTAGCTTAATTTTTAAGTTTTTGCATGTTAAATGCTTAGTTAGTTTATGTATGTTAGTATTTAGATTTAACATAGTATTGTGTATGTATGAAGTCGTATATGCTTGATGAGTTGTTGAATTCGTCTAGGGCCGTTTCCCGATGATAAAAATTATCTCTTAATTGTATATCGAGATCGGGAATAATGCTAGTCATGTGTGTTTTGTGTGCTTAGCATGTCGATTAGGTAAAAATTATTATGATCCTAAAATCGCACGATCACATGGACTTAATGTATAATTATTTGAATGAATTAACGTTGATTATTCAGTAATAAGTTCATGACACAAATGAGGAATCTATAACTTGATTTGGGGTAGACTTGAGGCGAAATCCTAGGTAAGATAATTCCTAAGGCATGATTTAGGCCTTCACTTTTATCGCTTGAACCTTTTGAAGCTAACCTGAAAATTTTTATTCCCTCGTTCCCCTGTCGAAGCCGATAAACTTTTCAATTCTGTACACATTTCAATACTCTATCCAATTAAATTTTTCCAAACCATTGTTGCTAAGCCTAAAAGTAAAAATTGAGTGAAATCAAATAGCATAGACTAATGCTAACTTGAAGTGAGCGATTGGGGTTTCGGATGAATTGTTATTGGTTCGGTATTAGCATATTCACTTGTCAATCTTTTAGTTCTATTTGCACGCCCCTGAAATTGTACAAATTCAAATAAGTTTCGGGGTGTGACAATGTAAAAAAAAAAAACTATGTGAATATAGTTTTTATTTTCATTTCTTTCGACAAGTGAAAACAAAGTTCTTAAATTCTTGTTCAAGGTTGTGTTTATGTGGGATTACGAGAGAGTGATAGCGACAAGCGTTTGTACCTTGGGCATCGTTTTATCTTAACGATTTGTTATTTTCTATTCCTGCGATACCCTTGGTCGTTCTCCAAAGCTTAACCGAGCCCTTTTGATCTCTGTGAATACCCAAACCTACATTAGTGGATAGTCAAGCTCAATTAAGCGTATGGTTTAAGTCATGAGCTTGTCTACTGAATAATCCAATCTGGAGTTTGATTAGTTAAACATTTGAGCTCTCACACACACACATTTCAAATGGATCTAGAATGGTTTTTATTGATATTGAGTGTTGAAATTCTAGAACACCACTTGATGTGTATTATTTCCCGAACTTGATCAGATTGAGAGATATTAAGGGAGGACCAACTTGGTCTCTTCGAAAGAATTTGGAACTCGCATACATATACTTCTTCTTTGTTAAAGTTTTTTATTTTTAGATTAGTTGTTAGTTAGTTAGTGTGGTTAGTTTAATTTAGTGTTAGGGTGTTTTACTCGAGTACTAGCAAAATTTTAAGTTTGGGGGTATTTGATAAGTGTAAAATACCTATCTACTTCTAAACCGAATTTGATAGTTTTTGAGTATTTTATTTATGTTTAATTATTTTTTAGTTTGTTTTTAGTTAATTCGGGTGTAGGGACGCAAACAAGCGACAAACGAGCGAAAACGATGGGAAAACGGTGAAGAAACGTTGAAGAAACAAGGTTTCAAGATCACAAGATCCACCATCGCAAGGCTGAAAATACACAAGTCCCACTGCCTAGGTGGTGAAAGTGCAAAGAAGTTGAAGCTGTTCCACCGCCGCGGCGCTCATCTCCGTCGCTGCGGCGAAGATTGAACCGACTTACTCACTGCCTAGGTGGTGAACGATCAGAGAGTTTGGAAAGCTGGCCGACATCTCCATTGCCGCGGCGCTGATCCCCACCGCCGCAGCGGTCACTCTGCAGGAGAAAGAAGATATTTTCAAATATTTTGAAACCTTGCACCTATAAATACTCATTCTCCCACTTCCATTAAAGCCTCTTAGGAGAGCTGGACACTGTTGGACGCCCCTAACCTTAGGAGGTGATCCTTGGCCATTCTTGAAGAAGAGATTCATCATCCGGAAAAGATGAAACATTAGCGGATCGATCTTTGGCGACAGTGGATCACTCTACTTTAAGATTTGATCTTTCTCTTTTTATTTCTCTCTTTGTAATTTAATGTTTTATTGTAAATGATGATGAATATCTCTTGTATTAATGCTTATATGGTCAAGATCACGATAGATTAGATAAATATTAGTTAGGGATCGATGTAGTTGTGTAAATACTAGTTTGATGGAATATACGTTTTCTTAACGGTTGTTTGTGTTTAAATTCGATTGTGTTCATCATTTTAAGACGACTTTAATATGATTGTTAAGATATTAGGGTTGGATTTGAGAATACGGGGTTTAACACTCGGGAAAGGTAATCCCGGATTCATACTAGGGTAAACACATCGTTACGATCTAACGACCCAGGAGGGCGTTAGTTAGTGTGCAATCGATGACGTTGGGGCAAAACTCACGCGGCCTAGAGTCATTAAGACGTTGAGGGGACTTCGGCGTTGACACGAAGTCGCGTATTCCCCCGTCTTACACTCGGAAGAAGTGGCGGAGGAGTTTACGAACCGAGATTGTCGGATACTATAAACTCCGTTATTGTTAATTAAACCGAAATCAAACATGTATTAAGTGAATGAAATCAATCCCTAAGTAATCAACTTAGTTAGGATTAACCCACTAATTGTAGTTTAGCTTAATTTTATTTAGTTTAATTTAAAACATTCCTTGAACCGTCTGGATAATAGGAAACTATGTAAATTGCGGTATTCAATTATTCAATCCGTCGCTGTGGGAACAATATCCGATCTTAAAAGATTTACTATATTAAAATTAGACCACGTGCACTTGCGAGTAGTCAATACGCGAACGCGTAACAAACGAATCTATCTCTAACAAGAGGGAAGTGAATCATAATTTTACATGCGAATTGCAGGATTGGAGTTTTGCTGATTTGGTACGACTTCAGCAAAGCAATATGGAGGTCAGTCACAGACATTATTATGTAGTCTTTCTCTATCATGGTTTGATTTTTCTCTTTATTCAACATCAATATTTCCCTTCACTTTGTTTTTGTTTTTGAAAGGCTTCTCATCAGTGATTTCATCTTCAATGTTCTTCAACTCTTGTTCGTTGATTTATGATTTTTTTTTAGGGTATGTTTCGACAAGGGAACAATTAGTTAAAATCATAATTAATGATATATGATTCAAAGCGCGTAGAAATTGATCAACAATTAAGAGTAAAAATAGAATTTACCCTAATTAATAAAGGTACTAGAGGTCCTTTTGGACCCAAAACTACTAAATGAATCTCAAGTTTTTTCTATGGATCGAGCAATCCTTTTAAAATATATGGACGGATTTGTCTCTCTAAACATCAGTTACATTTCATATTTACAACCCCAATAATTTCTATTAATAAATATTCCAAAATTTAAGGGCGATTATCATAATCGATCAATTTAAAATGTTTATTGTAAAATTATCCAATTAATCATTTTATATGCTTTCTTTCTATTAACAAATTATATTGATTTTTTTTATTTATTTTTTATTTTATTTTATTTTTTTTATATCTTTAAAATGATATCAGCACAATGTAATATCACTCAAATACAATGAACATGTAAGACAAAACATAATATTATCATGTTGAATATAATATCATATCTTCCATCCTATCTTTGGTTTTGTATCCAACAAAATATAACGGTTTTATTCATATTGAATTCAATAAAAAGTTTCAAATTTTAGTAATTAAACTTTTTTAATTAACTTACCAACTTGAATTCCACACGGATTATTAAATTCAACACAATCTTGAATAACTAATTTCAAATTTGATAAGCATTCAACACGAATTATATTTTTTTATGCAAAAAATATGATTGATATGTCGTATTGAAGTTTTAAATCGGACGACTATAGTTTTGTAATTTAATCATGTAAATAACATGACAAAATTGATTTATTGTTTGATTACTTGCAATAGTTTTTAGTATAATTAATTATGGTAAATGTTTTTTTTTTTTTTTTTTGGAATAGATGTTTTAGGAGTATCTCCACTACCTTTATTTGCCGTAACTTTTTTATTTGAATTCAACTTAATTAGTAAATCTGAATCACATGTCAATTTCAAGAATCCAAGGCAGGCATTTTCGTCATGCAAAGTTCAAAAAATTTAAAAATGAGATTATTTTGTCGATAAAGTCCAGTCAACCAGATTATATGGATCATTTGTAATTAATAGGTATTGATTGGTAATAGGTACAAAAAAATATGGGTCATTATTTTTTCATTAATAAAAGTACTTTTTTATTAATAGGTAAAACAGACAGCCGTCGATGAGCATGTCATGGCCAACGAGGTTGAAAATAACAGAAGGGACGACGCGTGGCTTAGCCTTCCTCCACGAATGCATTGCTGGGAAATTCATCCACGGTGACATCAAGCCGTCCGACATCCTCCTTGACAACGAATACCAACCTCACATCTCAGATTTTGGCCTCAATTGTCTTATCAATATCACCGGCAACGACCCCTCTTCCTCCAGAGGCTTCATCGGCGGCACCCTTCCCTAGAGCTTTGGAGGTGTGTATCCCCTATAATAAACCCTCCCAAAAATCAGACGTGTACTCATTCGGAGTCGTGTTGATAGAATTACTGATAGGGAAATCATCAGAACTGTGTTCGCCAACGTCGTTAGTATCGACGGAGATATTGGATTTGGTGTGGTGGGTGAAAAAGGGGTTTGAGGATGAGAATCCTTTGTCGAAAATGGTAGATCCGATGTTGCTTCAAGAAGTTCATGCAAGAAAAGAAGTATTGGCCGTGTTTCATATAGCGTTGGCTTGTATAGAGATGGACCCGGAGATTAGGCCAAGGATGAAAACGGTGTCGAAAAATCTTGAGAGGATTGGGTCCTAGAAAAAGGGTTTTTTCGCATGCTCCAACTTTTGCTACCCACTACTTACTCAATGTAGTCAGTATGGTAATTTCCTATTAAGTAATTACACGATATTAAAGTCACTGAAATTTTTTGCATGAAAAAAATTGTACTGATTTTCATGTAGTACAATAACTATAGACTTTTCTTTAAAATATATATATATATATTGTAGTATGTGGATTGTATGGACGAAATTTCAAATTTGTGGACTGAGTAAGATTTTTTTTTTTTTAAGGGTGCCTTTAAACGAGGTAATTGGGGAAGAAACTTGATTTAGAAAAAGGGAATTTGCAAAAATTTGTTAATGATTTTTTCTTTTCAAATAAAAGAAAATTTTATAAAAAAAAAAATCCATCAAATGCTTTCAGGTCAACGACGATGTTGAAAGATATATATATATATATATATATATATATTTTAATTCTTCAGCATTTTTTATTTTTTTTTGGTAAATATTATGTAGCTTTACTTGAATTTTTGCTTTTTGTCACACTAATTGGGAAAATTAGATGCAGTAGTAATTTATTTATCTTCTTCATCCATTGAACACGTGTTTGTAATAAAGGTTTTTGCCATTATAATGTTTATGATTTATTTCCCCAAAATGAATTTACAAACTTCTTTTTCTAATAATTTTTTTCCATGAAATGCCTTCACACAAAAATGGATTCTTACATTGAAGTATTGTTTTAGGGTACCCTTTTTTATTTTCGGGTTGAGTATTTTTTCCAGTGTAAACATTATGCAGTTTTAATTATTATTTTTTTCACAATAATTAGGAAAATTAGATGGACTATATTGTTAGATTGGTTTTTCTTCCTATAGGCATTTTGAGGTTGTTTATGTTTACTGTTAAATATATTAATATTAGTCCCCTCGATATCCGTTCGCAATAATTTGACAAAATCCAACCTGTGCATGAGGAGTATGCTAAATTATGTTACTTGATCCTGATTTTACATTTTTTTTGGTGGGTTTTTCCCGGGGTTAACATTATGTTGTTTTACTTTAATTTTGTTTTCTTTAGACATAATAATTAGGAAAATAAGATGGGGTTATATTGTTAGATTGGTTTTTATTTCTTTTATATTTACACTTACACATATGTTACCCCCCAAATATCCATTCGCAGTAGTTTGACAAAATCCAATCTTCGTGTAAGAGGGCGTGTTGCAGCCCACATTGCTTGTGTTACTTGATCATGAGTTATATATAAAACCTAGGGTAATCGTCTCTGTAAACCTTACTAGCCGTCTTTTGAAATTGAGTTCCACCCATTGGATTTTTGTATATATGCTTTCATATTAAAATGCAAAATATCCATATGCGTAACTTCATAGTGTTGTGTATTGTGTTATCTAAGAGAAATCTATCTCTAGACACAAAGAAGTGAATCAAGGGACAAAACTTTTGGGGCACAAAGTGCAATTTGTCATTTTTTTAAACCCAATCTTGGTATTACAAACTTGCAACCATTCAATCCCAAAATACTGTATAAAACTTTTAATGTAAAAGACACAACAAATGACAATGAAACAAAAAATGCATAGTACAATATTTCTTACCAAACCTTTAACAAAGAGCTGAGACGATCTCTAACTGCGTCGTTTTCCCATTCCATTTGTTCCCACTCCTCTTTGGAGTAGCACTTGATTGTCTTGAGATTGACCCCATTGTTCAATCCAAAGGGAAGTTTTTTAAGCTTCGGACAACTACAAATTTCGATAACTTCTAATGATGGCCAACAAAGATATTCACCGCCTTGGAAGAAGCTCACAAATTCTGGTAGAAGAAAAAAATCTATTTTTCGCAATTTGGGTAATGCCCCAGCTTCAATTTCCTTCAGATCTTCATCTGAAATCATCTCCTCAAAAGAATTGCATTCGTGAATTTTCAAAACTTCCAAATTGTGAAGTTGTTGCATCCATCCCTGTGGAAAGAGTTTCTTCAACTTACGACAACCACTTATTTCTAGTAGCTTAAGGTTGGTGAAGCTATTGCTGTTGACTTAATTGTTGCCTTCTGGCCAAATGCTCCTCAAAGATTGAAGGCCTGACAATTCTAAACTTTCCAATTTTGAGAAAACAGGGTAATTATTTTCCTCCCCATCCGCGTGCACAAAGATTTCAAGCCCTGAACAATAAGAAATAGTCAATATTTTCAATCCATTCATATTCCTCATATATGAAACTGAGAACTTCCTTCTGTTGTTATCATGTACGAATTTGAATTCTTCCGCGTACTTGAGTACCTCAATTATTGCACACGGAAAGGTGTATTCGTCATCTTCTCTAGTTTCATATACCAAACTCTTGGGACTCATGTAACTATAACCAAAATTCTCAATGGCAACATGTATTCAAAACTTTCTCAAGTTTCGATTTATCCATGATTTGCAGTTGTTCAAGAAATATTGAAGAATCTCCGAACTTTGAAAATTAAATTCAACCGACGATAGTGAATCCAATGTGCATAGATGCTCTGTGATAACCTCCACACTTCCATCAGTTAACTTCTTGCAATGAATGACATTATATCTGAATGTTTCCAATTGAGTGAGTTTGGATAACAAGCCACTCTTGTTGATGAGGCCACCAGTATTACTTAAAATTCTTATGTACTTAAGTCGGGTCAACTTCCATATCTCATTGGGTAGACGTTGTATCTTAGTATTTATGACGAGCGACTCAAGTAACTTTAGTTCCCCAACTTCTGGAGGGAGCTCATGCAAATCATAACATCCATCGAGAATCAATGCTCGAAGACAAACCAAATTAGATATTGAAGCAGGCAAAAATTGAATTCGAGTTCTAGACAAATCTAATACCCGAACACTAGGCATGCAATTGAAGAACGCTTCAGGAATTTTTACAAACTGGTAATTGTCTTGCAAAAGCAAACTGGAAAGCTTACGACTTTCGGGCATATCTGGCAATTTCTTCAAGTTGTCATTTTGTATAAAGGAGATGCGTGATGCATTTTCCCATTCTTTGGCCTCGGGTTCAGCCTCTTTACACCGTCCAGCTCTAACCAACTGCTTGTATTCCACCCCTCCTTCAATTTCAACAGATGTTATTCGTAGCACCAAATCACGAATCACATCATGCAGCTTCACAAAACCTTCAGTTTCACATCTTTCAAGTAAAGATGCATCGATAAGCTCCCGTAATATTGCTTGCCCCTTGTCCTTTGAGTGAGCTAAAGTTCCATCACGTAATAGAAGCCCTTCCGCTCGCCAATAACAGATCAATTTGGATTTTTTGATCTCCGTGTCCTCTGGAAACAATCCACAAAACAAAAAACATTTTTTTGTGTTGTCATCTTTCAACTTGTCAAAACTAACCTTTAGTGGTGTAAACACCTTTTCCATGTCTTTAAAATTTGATGTTGCTGGTGATTGTAATTCTCTTAAAAAATTACGCCAGACTCCAACATTTGTTTCATTTCTCAAGACAGCACCAACCACATTTAGTACAAGAGGCAAGCCATCACATTCGCTCATAACAGACTTGGCCAATGGCTCAATGGTCGAAGAATTTGAAATTTCTCCGATTTTGCCATGAAATATCTTCCAACGTTCTTCTTTGGACAAAGGGTTCACCAAAATATTGTCATCCGTTTCCATGGATCGACAAACCTTCAGTTCTCTAGTAGTGAAAATAACCTTACAACCATTGTTTTGGTCTGGCTCTGGGAACCCAATTCTACTTAGATCGACCATGTCCCAAAGGTCATCCATCAACAACATGTATTTTCTCCCAACAAGTTGACCATGCAATCTTCTTGCCGAACTATCTTCTGAATCAAATTCATATATTTGTACAAACAAGTGTTGTCCAACTTCAACTTGAAGCTTTTTGTAGTCCCAAGAATTCGAGACTATCACCCAGATTACTGCATCAAACATTTCTCTGATTTCAGGATTATTGTTTAGCAATTTTAGTATAGTCGTCTTCCCTACACCACCAAGTCCCCAAATACCAAGCTTCGTGATCTCCTTCTTGCTTATTTGAGTTAATACCTTTCGCAAGTTGCCATCGGTTGAAGATAATTCCACTAAACGTGGAATGGGTACCAATTGAACTTGTTCTGGCCCTGGATCGATCAGAAAATCAGTGTCATTTGCACTCCTCTTCTTTGTTTTGAGATCTTCAACAGATTCAATCATTTCTTCCACACGTTTACCGAGCGCCATTCGAGCATGAATATTAGGAAACAACCCTTTTATGCATCTCTTTTTAGCATTGTATTCCTCTTCTATTTGTTGTGTTTTTGTTTCAACATCGTCCACGCAGCGAAGCCAATCCTTGCATAACTCCGTGGGAATCTTTTGTTGTTGGGTTCGGTGTGTTTGGTTTTTCAAGTCCTCTCTCATACAACACAATTCGACGACATCATCATTCAACTTCTTGAAATTCTTTTTGAGATTTTTTAAATAAGTAATCCGTTTGTGGATTGGTTTCCATATGCATTTTAGAATCTCAAGTATAGGTTGTTAATGTTAAATCAATAATTTGTTAATGTTAAATTAAATATTGAAAAATAAAGATTAAAACAATAGGAATAGAATTTAAAAAATAATTCAATAAATTTTCCGATCATAATTTAATCTTTATTTAAAAAAAAAAAAAAACTTAAAAATATATAATAGAAAAATGTAGGAGTCTCCAATAAAAAAAAGAAAAGAGAGAGAGAAAGAGGAGGTCCAATTAGTTAAGCAGTTTTTCTTAATATTTTTTATAATATGTATTTCTTAAGATTCAGCCAAGTCCAAGCTAGTGCAGCAAAATTATCACAAACAAATGAAAGATCCTTGATCTGGTTATGCATCACTCCCAGCTGAAAAAACTACTTTGGATCTATTCAGATGTAGAGCAAATCCAACGAATAGAGAGAGATGAACCGAAATCTGATACCTGTCGATCGACGGTTGATGTGCGACGGCGACAGTATAGCTGCGTGAGGATGACGGCGGGCTGTGCGGGGAGGAGAACTCCGATACCTGAGAAGCGTGATGCTGTTGATTCCCTGGAGAGAGAGAGAGAGACAGAAGGCTCACGACGACAGAGATTCAGGCGATTGGAGAATTGAAACACCGGAATATAATCAAA
This sequence comes from Eucommia ulmoides, assembly GCA_016647705.1. Classification (NCBI taxonomy): domain Eukaryota; kingdom Viridiplantae; phylum Streptophyta; class Magnoliopsida; order Garryales; family Eucommiaceae; genus Eucommia; species Eucommia ulmoides. Next base: position 125,887 of record JAENRU010000234.1, on the reverse strand, counting down.
CTGAGATTCAGCTTCTTCTGATGAGTGATTTCATCTCCCATGGAAACTTGGCTATATTGATGCTCTTAAAAGATGTGCCTGCATCATTGATTTTTGAAACAGATTTCCAAAACTGAACCAAACGGGACTTACAATACTCAATAAACCTACTTTAGAGGATCCAAAAGAGTGGCCCTCAAGGCTACGCTGGATTCATATGAGTAAGAGATTTCCTTTCTTCCACTAAATTCACAATCATTTTGAGCAACCATAGCCATCGGCTCCTGCAGATAGTGTGAACAGTAAACCACCCTCAACTTTAACCAAAACATGCATTCTGTTATAAGCCAGGATTAATCTAAACACCGTAAAAAAAATTATGTCTTACTGTTTCTTCTAAATTTCCATTAACCTAAAAATTAAAAATCAAACAATATAAATATAAATTTCAGTTACGTTACTTACGTAAAAGAGACAAAAAAATCAATGTAATTGATTTGAAAAACTTACATTTTCATAAACAGTGATGTAATCCTTTTAAAAAAAAATAAAATTGAAACACTTGATTAAAAAAATTGTTGAATTAATCATCATTTGCTATAGGAAAGTCAGCAAGTTGCATTTGAACAAAACTAAAAAATTAATGAATTTGAGTGTTAAATTTCGTAACAGTTCACAAAAAAAAAAATCTAGGAATAGAATAAGTTCTATTTCTATTCAAAGAAACAGGAAATTGGGAAATTGAGAACAAAACAAAAAACAACTCTCACATTATATATAGCAAGAACAAAATTGAATCGACATACCTAAAAACAAAATTGAAACACTTGAGTTTCAGCCCCTTTGCAATCCTTAAACCTCGGCCGTTGACAAAACTTTGCAACAAAAAAACACTTCCGCATCAATTTATGATTCCAATTTTTTTCAGAACTAAAACAGAATTTTTTTTTTTTTTGCAAAATGAAAACAGGGCCATTTTTATTTTATTTTTTTGGAACAGAAAACCGAAACCGAAACAGAACGTCAACTTATGAACCCAATTTTTTTGGAACAAAAACAGAATCATTTTTTTTTTTTGCAAAATGAAAACAGAGACAATTTTTCTTTGGGTACAGAAAACAGAAACAGAAACCATTTTTTGGGAACAGAAAACGGAAACATTTTTTTGGGGCAAAGAAAATAGAAACAGTAACAGAACGTCAATTTATGAACCCATTTTTTTTGGGAACAAAAACATAATTTTATTTTTTGGTGAAATGAAAACAGTGAGTTTACTTTTTTTTGGAACAGAAAACAGAAACACTTTGTCTTTTAGTACAGAAAATAGAAGCGGAAACAGTTTTTTTGTTAACAGAAACAGAAACTTTTTTGGGGGGAACAGAAAACAGAAGCATTTTTTTTTTTGGGGGGGGGGGATGTAGCCGGAAGACAACCTAAAGCATTATGTCACTGAGTCAATAGATAGATGTATCTAGAAAACAGAACAACCTAAAGCATTTTCATGTTTATCTATTTTTATTCCAAGTTTTCCAGTTTCTCAGAGACCATAAACAAAAAGAAAAAAAAAAAAAAGGACAAACTCACATTCAAAACATGATTATAGAGGATTAAACCCCAAAGAAATACAATTATAGAAATGGACCTTCGTGTTGAATGGACTGGGGTTGTGTGTTTGGCGGAGTTCTTTACGTAATAAATATAAAAAAAAAAAAAAAAAAAAAAAAATTCTGACAACAGATTTATTTTAACTTAATTACGGAACCCACGTATTTCGGGGTTGGTAACCCCGGGAACTGAGATCCCGGGGTTGCCAACCCCGGGATTTTGGGATTATTTTTTTTTTTTTGGACAAATGGTCTCGGGGTTACCAACCCCGGGACCTAAGTTACTTTTAATTTTTTTTTTTTTTTTTTGGACATAATGTCCTGGGGTTACCAACCCCGGGAATCTAAGAGCAGCCGGTCACACCTCGTGACCGGCTGCTCTATGCTCAGCTGCATAAAGCAGCCGTTTAGCTGCTTTATGCAGCACAGTCCTACCCCCCCGGCCCCCCCGGCCAAACCCCTACCGGCTGAGAGCATATAAACCCCAATGGCCTTCTCCATTTCATGCAACTCTCAAGCTTCAACTTCTTCTTCTCCTTTCCCTTCTCTATCTCCTTTTTCCTTCCTCAATTTCACAAATTTTGATCATTCCATTTTTGGTGTAAAAATTTAACGAAGATTGTTCATCAATCTTTGACAAATTTCACAACTTCACAACTTCTTCCTCCTACTACAAAAAGTAAGTTTATTTTAATTTTTTTAATTTATTTGTTAATTAGATTAATATGTTTTTTACTTATTAAATTTACTTACTTGTTTAATTGTTAGTTTAATTTTTTTGTTTAATTTTCTTGTTTGTTAGTTTCATTGATTATTTGTTTTTTACACATTATATAATACACTATTTAATAAATTAGTTAGTTTAGTTGTTAATTTAATTTTTTTTAAACATGAAAAAAACATTAGAGGATAGTTTAGTTTAATCTAATTTGTTAGTTAATTTTGTTTATTTTGTTAGTTAGTTTATTTGTTTAATTTGTTGGTTCGTTAGTTAAATTAATTTGTAAATTAGTTAGTTAGTTTAATTTGTTAATTTAGTTGTTAAATTAAAAATTACACTATGGCCCCTTTCACATGTGTAGAAAAATATAGATTAATATATTATTTAAAAATATTGTTAGTTAGTTAGAAAAATACACGTTGACCCCTTAAAGTATAACAATTAGAAAAATATATGATTTAATGTATTATTTTAGAAAAGTTTTAAAATAAATTGTTATTTGTTTTTGTTTTTTTTAATTTAGTTAAAATATTGAATTATTTAGTTTAATTTATGAATTTAGTTGTTTAATTATAAAATTTTAATTAAAAATTGTGCACTTTGACCCCTCAAAATTTGACAAATTATAAAAATTAAAATTAAAATATATTGGTTTAAAATAAATTCTAACTTAATTTGACTTTATTTTTTGAATTTAGTTGTTTAATTAAAAAAATACATTTTGACCCCTCAAAATATGACAATTACAAAAATATATAATTTAATGTATTGTTTTAGAAAAATATAAAATTTAATGTATTATTTTAAAATAAATTGTTAGTTGGTTTTTTGTTTTCTTTTTTTTTTTTTTTTAAATTTAGTTAAAATTATTAATTAGTTAGTTTGATTTATGAATGTAGTTGACCCTTCAAAGTATGATAATTAGCAAAATATAAAATTTATTTTATTGTTTTAAAATAAATTGTTAGTTGTTTATTTTTTTTGATTTAGTTAGTTAAATTTTAAGTTAAATTTAGGAATGTAGTTGTTTAATTTATAAATTTTAAATTAAAAATTGTGCACTTTGACCCCTCAAAATTATGCAAATTAGAAAAATATATATATTGGTTTAAAATAAATTGTAAGTTAATTTGAGTTTAATTAAAAAAATCCACTTTGACCCTTCAAAGTATGATAATTAGCAAAATATAAAATTTATTTTATTGTTTTAAAATAAATTGTTAGTTGTTTAAATTTTTTGATTTAGTTAGTTAAATTTTAAGTAAAATTTAGGAATATAGTTGTTTAATTTATAAATTTTAAATTAAAAATTGTGCACTTTGACCCCTCAAAATTATGCAAATTAGAAAAATATATATATTGGTTTAAAATAAATTGTAAGTTAATTTGAGTTTAATTAAAAAAAATCCACTTTGACCCTTCAAAGTATGACAATTAGAAAAATATAAAATTTATTTTATTATTTTAAAATAAATTGTTAGTTGTTTAATTTTTTTTTATTTAGTTAGTTAAATTTTAAGTTAAATTTAGGAATGTAGTTGTTTAATTTATAAATTTTAAATTAAAAATTGTACACTTTGACCCCTCAAAATTATGCAAATTAAAAAAATATATATATTGATTTAAAATAAATTGTAAGTTAATTTGAGTTTAATTAAAAAAATCCACTTTAATCCTTCAAAGTATGACAATTAGAAAAATATAAAATTTATTTTATTGTTTTAAAATAAATTGTTAGTTGTTTTATTTTTTTTTATTTAGTTAGTTAAATTTTAAGTTAAATTTAGGAATATAGTTGTTTAATTTATAAATTTTAAATTAAAAATTGTGCATTGGTATAAGAACATACTTTTATGATTGAGTTTTAGTTGATGATATTATTTTCTTGTTTTGTTTTGCCTTTTGAAATGATAGCCGCTTGAAATGGATCACGTCCGTTTGTTATTGTATTGGGGTGGTAGAATATTGGAAGGTACTGAATTCGGGATTAGTTACAGTACATCAACTATAAAATCTTTGGTTGTCCATAGGGGAACAACCTTAGATGAATTAATTGAGATGATAAAACCGTGTGTTCTTGAGAATGAGACTGATGGGAATTTGAAACTGAAGTGTAGGATGCCGATGACACTTTTCGGGGCGAATTATAAATATACCCTATTTTCTATCGAGGATGACTCAGCATTAAATCAAATACTTGAGTTACCACTTTACATACCCTCGCTTCTTGCTGTTGAGGTGTATGTAGAGATGGAACGAGCATTTGCTGATGGTTTGAATTTTTTCCCTGGAACTGGTCATTTTACCAACTTATTGAGTCATAGTTTTAATCCGTACAGTAGCCAATCTGATGGCCAATTTTTTGGCACCTTCCCCCAAGCAGTCCAGTCTAACTATATTGTCCCACCCACTTACATTCCAGAACAATATCATTCCCACAGTACTCCCATGCCGCACCCCCAATCTGATCATGATCAGGGTACCAGCTCTGGTCTTCCACATCACCATTATTCACCGACTAGTCCACCGCAACATGACACAAGTAATTATGGTGGTGAGTTTGATACAATTGATAGTCGTCATGATGTGTCAGAGGAAGAGTTAGATGCAGATGTTGCGTTTGACCCAGACGAAGTTGTAGATGCTGGGCCTAGTGGGCAAGGTAGTGAGAATCAACAATTGCCATTGGAAAGGGATATTCCATTCTTTAATAACTTGGAATGGGGTGACGACGATGATATGGCAAAATACGAGCCAAAATTGCGGAAAAATTTTTAGACACCAGAGATGGACGAATTTCGTGTTGGTATGGTCTTTAAGGATAAGGAACATGTGCAGCAGGCCGTTAAATATTACCACATGAAGAAAAACAAAGAGTTTCGTGTGTTGGAAACGAACAAAAAGGTCTGGTCAATTCATTGTTTGCATGGATGCAGTTGGAGATTGCGGGCGGGTAGGAAAAAAAGTCACGGCATGTTTCAGATTACGCAGTATGAAGGGCAGCACACATGTTTTTATAATCATACTGCTGTAGATCATAAAAATCTGGATTATGGACTTATTGCCAACCTAATACTTGGACAAGTCGAACAGGATCCAAAATTGAAGATTGGCGTGATTGTGGCTTACGTCAAGGAGTCTCAGGGATTCACCATCTCCTATCGAAAAGCTTGGATGGCTAGAGCTAAAGCCATCGAGACCTTGTTTGGAGATTGGGACGAATCTTATCAGAAGTTGCCAAAGTTTATGTTCGCGTTGCAGCACTATAATCCGGGAACGATTGTCGAGTAGAGGACTGTGTCGACTGATATGCCTGCCTACAAGACGTTCGACATGGTATTTTGGGTATTCAAAGCTTCAGTTGACGGATGGCGTTATTGTCGCCCTGTAATCACCATCGACAGGACGCACTTGTATGGTAAATACGAGGGCAAGATTTTAATCGCCATTGGAATGACGCCGTCTAACAAGTGCTATCCATTGGTTTTCGCCATCGTACTGACAGAGGACTACCGATGCTAGCGATTGTTCATCTACATGCTTAAGAGGCATATTGTCGAAAATCGCCCTGAGGTAACATTGATATCGGACAAACACGGCGGCATTACTAGTGCGGTTGACAGTATCTAGCTTAATCAACAAAATGAGCCTGTCCGACATCATCGATTTTGTTTGCGTCACCTTTGCAGCAATTTCAACAAGATGGCTAAAAATCAGCATCTCAAAGATCTTGCTTGGAATGCGGGTGCTGCGACACAAATTCGAAAATATAATGCTATCATGCAAGAGATAAAAAAAATTGATGTTCAGGCGCATGCATGGTTGAGCAGTCATCCACCTTATAAATGGACCAGGGCACACGACGATGGTAAGCGTTGGGGAGTGATGACGACCAATTATGCAGAGGTATTTAACAACTGTTTGAAGGGTGCAAGAAATGTTCCAATTACTGCATCCGTGAAGATTACGTTCTACAGGATGGTTAAATACTTTGATATTGGTCGACAACAAGCTCTAAAGGACTCGGCTGATGGTTATGTATATGTTAAACACGTCGTTGAGAAAATACTGAAATCTCAAGCCAAGTCTAAAACATACGAAGTTCAAATATTCAATCGGTAATTTATTATTTTTTAATTATTTTCATGTTACATATAACTGCATTGACACATATTTAATGTAATATAATTTTTTTTTTCTAGAGAGAACATGATCTACCACGTTAAAACTAGAAAGACTCTCATTGGAGGCCTGATCGCTCATGAAGTCACATTAGGTGATGACGTGAATTGCACATGTGGAAAGTATAAAATTTGGCGATATCCGTGCTCTCATATGCTTGCGGCCACCGAGTATAGTAGAGTTGATGCATTTCGCTATATTGCAGCTGAGTACACGATGACAAACCAATTGATTGCATGAGAGTCATCGTTTCGCCCGATTATTCACGAGGACTACTGGCCAGAGACCAATTTTCCAAACCTTATTCCAGATCATGATAGACTTCGGGTTGTTCATCGTGGTCGACCAAATTCCACTCGCATTCAAAACGAGATGGATCAATCGCGGAGAACAATGACAAATCGTTGTGGTTTATGTTCTCAAACTGGACATGATAGGCGGAGGTGTCCATCCCGACCCCGTCATACGCCCAATTAATCTTGTCGGTGCATTATAATTATGTTTATGCTACTTCATTTGTTTGTTATGTCAACTTTTATATATTATAAATTCCATGCACACATTTCTTCATGATCAATGCTATATTTTGTTTATAAATGTCATTAAATTTTAATTTCATACTAAACAAATTTACCACAAGTGTTGACGGACCAAATTTCAGCCATGTCAATCCCTAGACCAGAAGATGTTTCAGTTCTACATATGCAGGCGCAACATAGGTCTGAAGTAGTATGGGCAACACAAGTAAATATTTAGGCTATTGCATTATATTAATTTTTATATTTCAGTTTTTAAAAAATTTAATGTTATTTATCGTCTTATTTAATATTTCAGGATATTCGTTCTCTTGACTGTCCTGGATCCGATGGAGGAGAATGGAGAGAAAACGTTCCCCCTCAAATTATACAATTGATAGAATCAGTCGATTTCTATGGCCCGTTCAGGTTGTGGCCGAAGCAATTGGATAGGGCTCTCATAACTGCATTGGTAGAGAGATGGCGTCCGGAAACCCACACTTTCCATCTACCCATCGGGGAGATGACCATCACATTACAGGACGTTGCCATCTTGTTGGGGTTACCCGTGCATGGGAAACCGGTTATCGCCAATGAGCTAGCGCGAGCGAGACCCGAATGGCAAGCACTTTGCCTCCAGCTCCTTGGAGTAGTACCACCAGAGCCACAGATTAGGAATGGGTGTTTGAAGCTCAAGTGGTTACGTAACACCTTTGCCGAAGTTCCTGAGAATGCCGACGAGGAAGTCATGCATTGCTACGCACGTGCGTATTGCTTGCTTATACTTGGCCAGATGTTGCTGCCTGATAAATCGCAGAACAACATCAGGCTAATCTACCTCCCATTGCTTAGTGACTTGACACCTAGCGTCAAGTATAGCTGGGGCAGTACGACGCTTGCAGTCCTCTACCATGAGCTATGTAAGGCGTCGAAGGCCAACATGAAAGACATAGCCGGTTGTCTATTTTTGTTGGAGTGTTGGGCCTGGGAGCAGTTGCCGAGACTTCGACCTGAAGTTATCCATGAACCCCAGTATGACATCGCAATTGCAGAGTTGGACTTCGGTAATGGTGTGATGTTCCCAGCTGCTCCAAGGGGTGCTTGGTAACTAATTTGTATTTTATTTTTAATTTCATTTACCATGTAATAAATATTTATTTATGGATATTAAACTTATGATTTATATGTTTGTTGTACAGATGGACCCTCGAATTCAATTTAGAAAACTTGCCGATGCATGTTCTAACGGTGTATCGCGATCAGTTAGATCGCTTGCAGAATGACGAGGTTACTTATTTATTTATATCAAAATTTAAATAAATTTATTTCTTTATTTATTTAAATAAATTTATATTTTGTTTTGACAGGTTATTTGGATGCCCTATATCTTGTCGACTTTGCCTCCATATACTACAGATGGAGAAGATATATGGATAGCATCGCTACCTCTCATTTGTTTCGAGATTGTCGAATACACGTATCCCCTGCGCGTGCTACGACAGTTTGGTTATCGCCAAGGGGTTCCTCAGCCGGTAATTATGGATCGGGACTTACACAAAATGACTCGGCGAGTATACTTTGGTGTAAACTGGACTAAGAAGCACCACGCACATATAGTTGCGTGGAATAGACGACGAGCACCAAATGTGCGCAGATTTCAGCAAGGGATAAGGGTTGACCAAGGATACATGGATTGATATTGGAGAATCACACGAAGGATCTTGGTCAACCTGGTGTACCGACCTGAGTTTGGGTATCTAGCAACGGGAGGACGAGTTGTGTTAGAAGTATGGCCCCCATTTGACTGTACCATCTGTTTAGTTATATGAGTTTGATTATGTTGTTATTATTCATGTATTAAATAACCAATTATATGTGTTTCGTAGGATACGGAGGTATCAAACCTGATACGCTTGAGTGATCTAACTCTGCGGTCGGATACTGCGGAATCAGGTATTGCATTGGCTCATGCCATCAATGATGGCACCATTGGGAGGATGCACCGAGGAGTACCACGCCATGTGGCACCTGACGTTCCTCCAGCTCCACAGCCTGCACATCAGTTTCCTCGTCAGCAATGGACTTCTGATGCCTACTATCTAGATAGTGTGGGTGATGTCGGACCATCCACATCGTACAACATGGGTGCTTATGACGGACCATCTAGCACGTACGGATTGGGTGACGGTGCTGGGCCTTCCGACGTGTACCAAATGCACGACCCTTATTCGCATGAGCCATTGCAGCTGTCACCTTCATTCTTCACTCCTGCGATGGACGAAATTGTCTCAACTTCAGGCGTGAATCCTCCAATGGCATTTGTCCAACCGACAAGATTGGAAAGACAAGTGTCACCGGTGCCATGGTTGAGGGACGATGGACATGTTACACAGCTTCATGACGAGGTTAAGGAACCTCCGATTGCTCAACGCCGAGGGCGGAGGAACGTCCGACGTAGGCCTTGTGGTACATAGTTAGTTAAATAGTAGATAGTTTAAGTATAGGATTGTAAATACAATTTTTTGTAAATAATCCTTTTTTTTTTTAACGTTTGTAGAGGTTAAAAAGTTGTTAATCTACCGTACATATTTATTCTTCTTGAATTTGAAAGAAATTTTTTCGAAGGTAGACATGATATAGACAAGGTATAACAAACGCAATACATAATAAAGACAATACACAAAAAATAAAGTACATAACATCACGAAAAATAGTTGTCAAAAAAATATTAAAGTAACAAACTAACTAAGAAATTAAACAAGTAATCTAACAAATTAAATTAACTAACTACTTAACAAATTAAATAAGTAAAGTAAATAACAAACAGATTAACTAAATAATAATTTATTCAAATTTTGAGATGTTAAAGTTCCTAATTTTTAATTAAATAACTAAATTAACAAATTAAATTAACAAAATAACTTAAAAAATAAATTAACTAAATTAATTATAAATTAAGTAAAAAATATAATAATCAAATTAACAAATATATTAAAATTACCTGAAAATCCGAGAGATGAAAGAATTGTAAGAAGGGGTCGGTTAGAGAAGGTCGAGAGATGAAAGAGTTCCAAACAGTTGCGGAAGGGAAAGGGGTTAGATTTGGCGGATTTTTATTTTTATTTTATTTTATTTTTTTTTTATTTTTTTTTTTAAGATGGATGGTCCCGGGGTTAGTAACAATGGGACCCGTCAGCCGCCGTCGACGGCGACGGTGGCCATCCGGCATAACATCCCGGGATTACCAATCCCGGGATGTTCGCAGCTGACAGCTGAAGCTTGCATAGCTTGTGCAGCTTGCACAAGCTGTGCAAGCTAGGTGGCTTATAGCTTAGGTCCCGGGGTTGGTAATCCTGGGACCATTTGTCCAAAAAAAAAAAAAAATAATAATCCCAAAATTCCAGGGTTGGCAACCCCGGGATCTCAGTTCCCAGGATTACCAACCCCGAAATACGTGGGTTCCGTAATTAAGTTAAAATAAATCTGTTGTCAGAATATTTTTTTTTTTTTTTTATATATTTATTACGTAAAGAACTCGTGTTTGGCGATGGTCCGACCAAGGAAAACGATGAACTCCTTCACGGTGGATCCGTGGAATATAAAAGAAAAAACAAAAACAATTAGTAATTACACAAAAACAGAAGCATGGATTTACATCGGACTCGTAATGTTTGTATTCATCACAGAGAGATATACATCGCAAACCCATTTGTCAGTTGTTTTCGAAAACGGAAATGAAAATCAAAATCAAAAGGAGGGGAAAAAAATGAGAACATTGTAAGCCAATGCAATCAAATTCCTAGACCAAACACACTAATCAAGCTAAATCGAAGAAAAAACCTAAATTTAATAGAATTCATAAACACAAGTTACACAATCAAAGAATTGAAATATTACAGCAATCTAAAAACGCCAACCACTTCATTTCCCAATTCGACGGCAGAAACAAACAATCTTGAAACGGAAACGGTTACTGAAATCCAAAAAAATAAAAACAGATTTTGCTCTCGATTTTTTTATTTTTATTTTTTCTGAAACAGAGACAGTTAACAAACAGAGAATGAATCGCAGATACGGAAAACCCTCAAGATTCCGAGAGTGAATCGTGGCGGATGAATCAATCAGAGACCAAATGGCATTCCATGAATCAGAAAACCCATTATTTAGTTGATATCCAGCCATTAATTCAGAAAACCCAACTTGGAAGTTGGAATAAAATGCAGAGAATCGAGAATCAATTGCGATGAAGAAAAATTAATTCAGAAACACACTCAACAGATCAGCGACGAGAAAGGACGATAGGAAACCTGGATTCAAGCCTACTGCTAGACCGTTGTGCTTTGGAGGTGAGGGATGCTGTTGAACGTTGAAGGTGGAGAGAGAAGTGAGGGGCGGCGAGGAACCTCACTAAAGAGACATAAAAGAAGAACACAATGAAAACAAAAACAATAAACAAAACACATCTCTGGGGGCGAGAGAGAAAAATGGGCGTCGAAACATACCAGAAATTTCTGAACAGAAACACTAATTGGGATATTAGGGATCGGAAATTAGGGTTGAACAAAATGATACCTGAAATTATCGTAACAAAAATGCTGAACAGAAATGCTGTGCAGAAATGCTGAACTAAAAAACCCAATAATCGGAAAAACAATCAAAAATATCGGAACAAAAATGAAAAACCAAACCCTAGAAAGAACGTACAGCAGAAGGGAGGAAATAAAGATCAATACCTTCTTCCAAGCATCACAAACCTTCGACACAGCTGCCTGCTCCAAGACGGTGGTGGATCGAGAAATCGATCGTGAAATCGATCTGGGGCGGTGAAACAGAAGGGAGGTCGGATCTGCTGTTCGACGGCGTATAGGGTTCGCGGTGATGGCGCAGAAGAGATGTCGGATCTTACACGGCTTTAGGGTTCATCATCGGCGTGGAGGAATCGATCGAAGCTTGGTGCGTGGAGGAAAGATCGATCCAAGGCTGAGCGACGATTGGTGCGTCGGCTGTAGAGGGGTGATTGGTGAAGTGAGAGAGCGATCGAGAGTTATATATATATATATATATATATATAGAGCTAGAGAGAGACATTTTGGAGCGAGCGTTTTGGAGCGATATTAGAATTTTGAAAAGAGGTTATTAGGGTTAGTTTTGGAGGGATATTAGAATTTTGAAATGAGTGTTATTAAAGTTAGATTAATGAGTTAATTTGAACCGTTATTTATATAAAGGGGATAAAGAAAGTTGAGATTTGTCTTTTTTAACTTTTTATTTGTTCATGCTCATCAAAGGTAATGCCTACGACGATTTATAGTTAAATTGTTTTTAATATTTTGCTTAATCTATCATTTTACCATCTTTACTTAAAAAATTATATTTTACATATTTGTATTTTTAAAGAACGTGAGAAATTAAATTTTTACTATTTAAATTAACGAATATTCTTAAAATTATTGGATGAAATAGACAAAATTATCTTTTTATTTTTATTTAATTTTTAAAAATATTAACAATAAAAAAATAAATAAAAATAATTTTTAATTTTATATATATATCATTTTTATTTATTGTAGCAATTATGGTTACAATCGTTTATTTTAATTATCGTTGTATTTTAATTATGGTGAGAAACGTTTATTCTAACAATTAATAGTTTTGTGGTTTGATTTTTTTTTATTATTATTTATGTTTTATATTTTTGTTTATATATAAAAAAATAACGGCTCGCTGTTTCGTGATGGTTTTTTATAAAATTGAAAAATCTTAAATGATTCGTTTTTAAAACCATTTAAAAAAAACACTTGGTTACGGTTTTGGTTTGGTATATATTTAATAGTTTTGGTTTTATATAAAACCGGACCGAAACCGAACGACTGACATCCCTTATCAGAGATGAATCTATCTCTAGACAAAGAGAAGTGAATCAACTCAATCAAGGAACAAAGTATGATTACACTCAAATTTTAGGGCACAAAGCGCAATTTGTCAATCTTACACAACAAATGACAATGAAATGAAAAATGCATACAACAGTAATTAATTATAAAGGAAAAGAACCAATAAAGGACAAAAAATAGCAACCTTTGAGACAATCTAACTCCTCTTTGGGGTGGTACCAGATTACCTTGAGATTCAACGCATTATTCAATCCAATAGGGAGTTTTTTAAGCTTCGGACAACTAAAAATTTTGATACATTCTAATGATGGCCAACAAAGATGTTCGCCTTCTCGGAAGAAGCTCACAAATTTTGCCACATTAAAAAGATATATTGTCCGCAATTTGCATAACGCCCTGGCTTCAATTTCCTTTACATCTGAAATTATCTCCTCAAAAGAACGACAAACAGAAATTTTCAAATGTTTCAAATTGTGGAGCTGTTGAATGCATCCCTCTCGAAAGAGCTTCTTTAACTTATCACGTTGCGATACTGTTAGTGATTTGAGGTTGGTGAAGCTGTTGCTGAATAGATAATGGTTGCCCTTTGGCCAGATGCTTCTCAAAGATTGAAGACTTGACAATTCTAAAATTTCCAAATTTGAGAAAACAGAGCAATTGCTTACCTCCTCGTCTGCATACACGAAGATTTCAAGCCCTGAACAATTATAAACAATCAATTTTTTCAATCTATTAATAATCCTCAAATATGAAATTGAAAATTTTGTTCTACCTTCATCACCCGTCAATAATATGAACTCTTCCGCATACTTGAGTACCTGAATTATTGCATAAGGAAAGGTGTTGCCGTCATCTTCTCTGGTTTCATATACCAGACTCTTGGGACTTATGCGACTATCATCAAAATATTGCTTGGCAACGTATATTCGAAACTTTCTCAAGCTTCGATTTATCCATGATTTGCAATTATCTAGAAAATATTGAAGAATTTCCACACTTCGAAAATTAAATTCGACTGAAAAAAGCGAATCCAATGTGCATAGATGCTTCGTGATGACCCCGACACCTTCATTAGCTAATGTCTCGCAAACATAGACATTAACTCTGAATGTTTCTGATCGCACTGCATTTTGTGCAATTTAGTACCACTAAATTAAATTTTGTTAATCTTTTAAATAAATTAAAATATTATAAATTAAGTTGTTTTATTTGTTTTTGTAGGATTTTGAATTTGGAACAAAACGACGTTAATTTGAGACAAATCGAATGAAAAACGAACAAATCACGTCAAGCCGAAGAGAAGACGGGAATTTTGGAGCAAGGCAGCTCAACCGAGCCGCCCCTGTGAGAGGAGTCGAGCCGATGGCTCGGCTGGCTGTCCACAGGCTCGCCATACGGCCAGCCTGTTTGGGTTGGCAGCCCACTCTGTGAGCTGCCAACCCGTGGGCTGGTATAACCAGCCCACCTGACCGTCGGCCAGCAATTGGCCAACTTGGCCAATTGCCCCCTCTTCTTTTTCTTATTTTCATTTTTGCCCCTAAAAATTTATCTATAAATAGGAGGGCTTAGATCAATTGTAAGGAGAGAATCATCCACTTATAATATCAATTCCATATTTCATTTTCTACACTATTTGTATATAATTTCTTTTTCTTTTATTTTTATTTTTATATTTGGAGGAAGTTTGAATCTTAAGGGGTATAAAGTGTAAACGGTATTTTTTTAAGATTATATCCAAGAAAATACCGTTCTACACAACGATGAGCGGCTAACTTCCTTCTATCGGGGTAGAGTTGTGGTACTGTATTTTTGAAATTATATAATATTGTATTTTTTTTATTTAAATTTGGATATTGTATAAACAATTATATGGCAGGAATTCCGTTCTAAAAAATGAATTTAATTGTGATTGAATTTATTGTCAAAATGTTCTTGTAGAGATTTTACTTTAAATCCAATCATTGTTAGAATACCAGCCCACCTGGCCAACCAAGCCTGGCTGATAGCGCGTAAATACGCCATTACTTTTACTCGCAAGTGTACGAGGTCAAGTTTTAGTAAAGGTGGGAAGAAGTAGGGGTATCGTGTCCACAGAGATTGGTTGTGATTATTCTTGATTACCGCGTTTATCATGACTTAACTTTGTCTAGGCGAAAAAAATGTGAATAAAATTTATATTAAACTAAACTAATTAACTAAATTATCTGTACTAATATAATGAGATATTTTTGGGGAAAGAATTGTCTAGGGATTAACGTTATTTACAAATACGTGTTCGATCTCATTTTAGTTTATGTTAATGGTGTTCAGATATCCGACAATTTCGGTTCGTAAACTCACTCGCCACTTTTCCTAAGTGTAAGACGCGTGAATACGCGACTTCGCATCAACGAAAAAATCCCCATCAACGTCTTAACGACCCTAGGTCACATGAGTCTCGCCCCAACGTCATTGATTGGACACTTTCTAACGTCCTCCCAAGTCGTTAGATTGTCGTGTTGTGTTTACTCTAGTCCGAATCCGGGGTTACCTCTCCCGAGTGTCAAACCCCATATTATCTAATTATCTAAACAAGTATAATAGCATGACAACACAGCACACACAATCGAAGTTATTATAAAACACATATTAACGAAACATCAAAATCAAAATAACCACATATTTATAAATGTATTGTTAATCCCTAAACAATCCACGTTTAGCTAGCGGTCATAACCATATTTACAATAAGAATGAGCTAAACATGCTCAACAAATACCTAAGTTAAAGAAATAAAAGAGAAAACTAAATAACTTAGCCAAGTCCGAAGATTATGCCGTAGAATAATCGCTTCCTTCTTCAACGTCTCCTCCTTCGGATTGTGAGCTCCCCTTCCAAAACACTCAAAAATATGCCCAAATGACTTTCCTAAGTGTTCTTTACGAAAATGGAGAGGGGATGAAGAATAAGGGCTAACAAATATCCTAAAATATCTAAAACAAAACACTTTACAGGTGCAGGGTGACCGCCTAGGCGGTGGAATTTTCGCCTAGGCGGAGGAACAACAGTGAGTTTGTGCTTGATTCTGCACTTTTACCGCCTAGGCAGTGACACACTTTCTTATTTTGGCTATAATTTCTTCGTCTGAACTCCGATTGAGGTGATTCAAAAACCAATGGAAAGCTAAGAGAAAGATATACAACTTCCAAGTTTTGAGTTTGTCCAAAATCGGATTGAATCGTAGTAAAAAAATAGTCTTGAAGTTACAACACCTGTACCAGCTTTACACATTTTCACCATTTTTCCACCGTTCTTGATCCGATTTGATCGTTTTTTATTCTTTTACATACCTTTTCACCTCAAACACCTAATTTAGACAAAAACACATAAAAACATATTAAAACGTACTAAACATACTCGAAAACTAACAATGTTCGGATTAAAAATAGATAGATAATTTATAGTGACCATTGGGTAAAGGGGATACATTGTGGGAGAGAGCATTGTGGTTAGAAAGAACATGCGTGGTTCTCGACAGTCACATCCTATCAGTAGATTCCGTCTCAAGCCCTCTCGAAAAATGAGTATGAGAGACTCATAGCTTCAACTATCATCAGATGATCTTTTGTTTTTAATAGGCGAAAACGGACAACCGTCGATGAACCTGCCGTGGCTAAAGAGGTTGAAAATAGTAAAAGGGACGGTGCGTGGCTTAGCCTACCTCCACTAACATAGTCCTTAGAAATTCATCCATGGTGACATCGAACAGTCCAACATCCTCCTCGACAACGAATACCAGCCCTACATCTCAGATTTCGGCCTCAATCTTCTCATCAACATCACAGGCAACAACCCCTCTTCCACTAGAGGTTTAATCGGCGACGCCCTTCCCTATCTAAAACCACCTGTCTCGCTGGAACGAATCAACAATTATAGAGCGCTGGAGGCATGTATCCTCTATAATAAACCCACCCAAAAATGGGACTTGCACTCTTTCGGAGTCATGTTGTTGGAATTACTAATAGGGAAATCGTCGGAACTGTGTTCTCTAACTACATCGACGTCAACTGAGATATTGGATTTGGTGAGGTGGGTGAAAAAGGGATTTGAGGATGAGAATCCTTTGTTGAAAATGGTGGATCCGATGTTGTTTCAAGAAGTTCCTGCAAGAAAAGAAGTATTGGCGATGCTTCATATAACGTTGCCTTGTACAAAGACGGCCTCGGAGATCAGGCCTCGGATGAAAATAGTGTTGAAAAATCTTGAGAGGATTGGGTCCTAAAGGGAAAGGGGTTTTTCGCATGCTCTAAATTTTGCTATCGACTATTTACTCAATGTATTTGGTGTAGTAATTTTTTGTTAAAAATCTGGAGTAATTGCACGATATTAATGTCACTGTGACTTTTACATGGAAAAATTATAATGATTTTTTATTTAGTACAATAACTTTAGATTTTTGAAAAAATTATTATAGTGTGGATTGTATGCACAAAATTTTTAAATTTGTGGAGTGTTGAGTAAAAATTTCCTCTTTTTTTAGGGTGCTTTTTGAATGAGGTAATTGGGGAAGCAATTCGATTTGGAAAAAAAAAAAAGAATTTGCAAAATTTTGTTGATGATTTTTTTTTTTTAAAAAGAAACTTTTATAAATTTCTTTTTTAAAATAATTTTTGTTCCATCAAATGCTTTCCGTCAACAACAACGTTGAAAAATATATATTTTTTTAAAAAAAAAAATCAATATTTTTTGTGGTTTTTTGGGTAAATATTATGTAGCTTTACTTTAATTTTTGCTTTTTATTACAATAATTAGGAAAATTAGACGCAGTTGTAATTTATTTATCTTCTTCATCCAGTTAACACGTGTTTGTAAGAAAAGTTTTTGCCATTATAATCTTTGTTTAAGATTTTTTTCCCCCAAATGAATTTACAAATTTCTTTTTCTAATTATTTTTCCATGAAATGCCTTCAAACAAAAATGGATTCTTACATTGAAATATAGTTCCTTTTTTTTTTTTTTTGGTTTCAGGATGAGTTTTTTTCCAGGATAAACATTATGCAGTTTTAATTCAATTTTTTTTTATTTTTTTTTTCACAATAATTAGGAAAATAAGATAGGCTATATTGTTAGATTGGTTTTTATTTCTTTTTGAGGTTGTCTATATTTACAGTTACACAAATGTTAGTCCCCCCAATATCTTGTGTGTCGTATCTTGTGTTATATGAGAGAAATCTATCTCTAGACAAAGATAAGTAAATCAAGGGAAAAAACATAAGATTAGAGTCAAACTTTAGGGCAACCATTCAATCTCAACATACTGCATGAAACTTTAATGTAAAAGACACTACAAATGAAAATGCATAGAACAGTTTTTAAACTAATCTCGTGAACAAAGAGGTGACACGATCTCTAACTGCATCGTTTTCCCATTCCATTTGTTTCCATTGCTCTTTGGAGTTGCATTTGATTGCCTTGAGATTGACGGCATTATTCAATCCAATGGGGATTTTCTTAAGTTTCGGACAACCTTCAATTCCAATAGTTTCTAATGAGGGCCAACAAAGATATTCGCCCCCTCGGAAGAAGCTCACAAATTCTGGCAGATCATAAAAATTTATTTTCCACAATTTGGGTAATGCCCCAGCTTCAATTTCCTTTAAATCTTCATCTGAAATCATCTCCTCAAAAGAATCGCATTCAGAAATGCTCAAAAATTCCAAATTGTGGAGTTGTTGAATCCATCCCCGTGGAAAGAGCTTCCTCAACTTATTACATCCATTTATTATTAGTGTTTTGAGGTTAGTGAAGTTGTTGCTATTGAGATAATCGTTGCCCTCTGACCAAATGTTGCTTGACAATTTCGAAATTTCCAATTTTGAGAAATTACGTTCCTCCTCATTTGCATGCACTAAGATTTCAAGCCTTGAACATTTGTAAACTCTTAATATTTTCAATCCGTTCATGTTCCTCACATCTGAAACTGAAAATTTCCTTCTTCCTTCATCCCCCATGAATATGAATTCTTCTGCATACTTGAGTACTTCAACTATTGCACAAGGAAAGATGTTTTCATCATCTTCTCTGGTTTCATATACCAGACTCTTGGGACTCATTCTCCCATCATAAAAAAAATCCTGCTTGGCAACGTATATTCGAAACTTTCTTAAGTTATGATTTATCCATGATTTGCAATTCTCCACAAAATATTGAAGAATTTCCAAACTATGAAAATTAAATTCGACTGACGAAAGTCTATCCAATATGCATAAATGTTTCGTAATTACCTCGACACATTCATTGGCTAATTTCTTACAAAAATCGTGATTGAATCTGAATGTTTCTAATCGAGTAAGTTCGGATATCGGGCCACGCGGAACCATCTTGTAGATATTGAACCCACCATTGTTGGTATAAATTCTTATTTGTCTAAGTCTGGTCAATTTCCATATCTCATCGGGTAAACATGTTATACAAGTGTCTATGACAAGAAGCACTTCAAGTTCCTTTAGTTCCCCAACTTCCGGAGGGAGTTCATGCAAACCATAACATTCCTTGAGAATTAGTGCTCTAAGATAGACCAAATTAGATATTGAAGCAGGCAAAAATTCAATTCCAGTTTTAGACAAATCCAATACCCGAACGCTAGGCATGCAATTGAAGAATGCTTCAGGAATTTTCACTAACTGGCGATTGTCTTGCAAAAGCAAACTAGAAAGCTTACGACATTCGAGCATATCCGGCAAATTTGTCAAGTTTGGATTGGCTACAAATGAGATGCGTGATGCATTTTCCCATTCTTTGGCTTCAGGTTCAGGCTCTTTACACCGTCCAGCTCTGACCAATTGCTTGTATTCCGCTCCACCTTCAACTTCAATAGAGGTTATTCTTAGCACCAAATCACGAACCACGTCATGCAGCTTCACGAATCCTTCAGTTTCACATCTTTCAAGCAAAGACGCATTGATAAGCTCCTGTAATATTTCTTGTCCCTTGTCTTTTGAGTAAGCTAAAGTCCCATCACGTAATAGAAGTCCTTCCGCTTGCCAATAACAGATCAAATTGGATTCCTTGATCTCCTTGTCCTCTGGAAACAATCCACAAAATAAAAAACATTTTTTCGTGTTGTCATCTTTCAAGTTGTCATAACTAACCTTTAGTGGCGTAAACACCTTTTCCATGTGTTTAACATTTGATGTTGATGGTGATTGTAATTCTCTCAAGAAGTTACGCCAGACTCCGGCATTTACTTCATTTCTCAGGACAACACCGACCACGTTTAGTGCAAGAGGCAAACCACCACATTCTCTCATAACAGACTTGGCCAATGGCTCAATGGTCGGAGAATTTGAAACTTTTCCGACTTTGCCACGAAATATTTTCCAACTTTCTTCTTCGGAAAGAGGGTTTACTGGAATGTTGTCATCTGTTTCCATAGATCGACAAACCTTTAGTTCTCTAGTAGTTAGAACAACCTTACAACCATTGTTTTGGTTTGGCTCTGGGAACCCAACTCTACTTAAATCAACCATGTCCCAAAGATCATCCATCAACAACATGTATTTCCTTCCAACAAGTTGGCCATGCAATCTTCTTGCAGAGCTATATTCTGAATCAGCTTCATTTATATGTATAGACAAGCGTTGGGCAACTTCAGCCTGAAGTTTTTTGTAGTCCCAAGAATTCGAGACCGTCACCCAGATTACTACATCAAACATTTCTCTAATTTCGGGATCATTGTTTAGCAATTTTAGTATAGTCGTCTTCCCTACACCACCAAGTCCCCAAATACCAAGCTTTGTGATCTCCTTCTTGCTTATTTGAGTTATTACCTTTCTCGAGTTGCCATCGGTTGAAGATAGTTCCACTAAACGTGGAATGGGTACCAGTTGAACTTGTTCTGGCCCTGGATCGGTTAGAAAATTAGCTTCATTTGCGTCACTACTCTTTTTCTTTTTGAGATCTTCAACGGACCCAATCATTTCCACCACATGCTCACCAAGCACCACACGAGCATGAATGTTAGGAAACAACCCTTTTAAGCATCTCTTGTCAGCATTGTATTCCTCTTCTATTTGCGTTGTTTCTGTTTCGATACCATCCACGCGGTGAAGCCAATCCATGCATAACTCTGTGGGAACCTTTTGTTGCTTCAGTCGGTCTATTTTATTTTTCAAGTCCTCTCTCATACAACACAATTCGGTGACATCCTCATTCAACTTCTTGAGATTCTTTCTTAGATTTTTTGAATAAGTAATTCGTTTGTGGATCGGCTCCCATACGCATTTTAGGATGTCAACTAGAGGTTGAATCAGCTCCATTTTAATCTGGATAAGAATTTAACATTTAGTTCATATTAACTGGAAAAGTTAGACAATTTATTGATATTAAATTAAAATTGAAAAATAAAGAAGAAAAAAATAAGAATAGAAAATTTAATCCAATTTTTTTTTTCGATTTTTATTTTAAAAAATAAAGAAAAACTTAAAAAAATCAATAATATAGAAGGATACGAGTGTCCGATAAAGATAGAGATCCACAACATCAGATTTGAATTTGACAAAGAATGTTCTTGATAATACCTTCCACCAGTTCAACCACTAGGTCTTGTGAAGATTCAGCTACACAAAAGTCCCAAGTCCAAGCTAGTCACTACAAAATCATCACAAACAACTGAAATATTCTTGATTTGGTTATGCATCACTTCTAACTGAAAAAACGACTCTAGATCTGTTGAGACCTAGAGCAAATCCAACGAATAGAGAGAGATGGACCGAAATTAGGTACCTGTTGATTGACGGCTCATGTGCGACGGAGACGGTGTAGCTGCGTGAGGATGACGGCGGGCAGGGATCTGGATCTGCGACCGCGGCTGTGCAGGGAAGAGAAATTGAGTGATTTCAGCTCAAATTTAGTAATGTGATGCTGTCGATTTCCTAGAGAGAGAGAGAGAAGGCCGAAGATGCCGGAGATTCAGGCGATCGGAGAATTTGAAACACCGGAATATAGCGAAACTGAGATTTTGCTTCGGATGAGTGATTCCATCTTGGCCTGCATTATTGATTTATGTGGGTCAATTGCTTTTCATCGGCTAATGCTCTTACCAGTGCCATTTATCGGTAAATTGCTCTTTAACCACCAATATTTTGTTTAATTTTCATTTTAATCCTTTTAATTTAAAAAATTATATTTTATTTATTTTTACTTTAAAAGTGAGAAACTAAGTAGGCTTAAAAATACGCGAAATTAAAATTTTCATCTAATTTTTAAATGAAGTAAGCAAAATTACTTTTTAATTTTAATTTTAATTTTATTTAATTTTTCAAAAATATTATGATAAAAATTAAAATGTGGGGGCATAAAAGGTATTTTACCCTTTAACTTGTTGAATGACTGTAATAGCTGTAGTTGTTGACTACTGTCAATTGCTCCAAGTAATTTGGATTATGAGTGAAGTTGGGGATGGATACTTGTTTATCGAAGATGAAAAAAAACAGAAGAATGAGATCCACCTGTTTTGAAAACATCTGCAAAATATGTTTACTGAGTTATTCCTTTTATAAAAATAAATAAATAAGAGAGAAGTTCATCGAAAATAATTAGGGCAAATCCCAAGGGCTTGTAGATTAGTTGATATCTAATTTACTTCCATTATAAAAGGTCTAGAGTTCAACCATTCGCTCATGTGCACCATTAGGTTTGTTAAATCATGAGTTATAATGATTTTTAGACTTTTAACAGTAATTCAACTTGAATTGAAGGGTAACCGAACTGAATGGTTCAATCTCAATTTTGATTCTGGTTCACTGTTTTGATTTTGATTTTGGTTTTACATAAAACTAACGTTTTGACTTTAAAATTATTTTTAAAAACCGGCGGTTTTAATTTTGATTTTGAGTTTAGTATATATTTAACAGTTTTAGTATATATTAAACCGTTGTGATATCGTTTGAATGTGCAATTCATGTCACGAATTAATTTCCGGGAAAGCAAGGAATGCTTTTGCAGATGATTACAATTCACAACACTCTTTTCAGAGAAAGTTCCTTGGACTCGGGTTCGGGTATTATGAAAAGCTAAATGCACGCGTAAATGATGGTTCGCTAATGGGTCCCACATAGCACTACGAGGTCGAACAAATTTATAAGTCGATATATGTATTTGTTGAAATAATGAGTATTTAAATTTTCTTAAATTTTTATTAATTAATATCTCATATAATATACATAATAAATTTTTGGTTGATTAATTAATGATAGTTGGTAAAACTTAAGTTGAGTTAAAGTAATTAACACCAACATAGTGTGGCTCAAACAGTAGACACACTTGAGTTAAAGTAATTGAATGATCTCTACAGGGTCAAAAATTCGAACCTGCAGAAAAATACTTGTTAGAATGGATAGTTATAAAACTCTGAACGAGATTAGTCTCATACCATGTGTGGGTATGCGGGTGTCGGACACTCGTGGTAAAATAAAAAAAAATAAAAAATTGACAAAATAGTACTACAAGAATATGTTTTTTTTTCTTCAATGAAAAATTCAAAAGAATAATTCCTTTTCCATCCTCTAACTAGATAAAAAGAAAATACACTTTAGACCCTAAAAGTTCTTGAACACGTGTTTATGATGAAAGTTTTTTGCCATTATAATCTCTCTTAATGATTTTTTTTTAAATTCAAAAAAGAAGTTAGAATTTTTATTTTTTTTATTTTCTTCCATCAAATACCCTCACACAAAATTGTTACATGGAAATATTGTTTTATGTGGTTTTACTTTATTTTTTTTTTTTGTTTTTGTCACAGGAAATTAGATGGGCTACATAGTTAGGTCCCTTTTTAGGTTTTCTTGTACTAATCAAGTCCACTTGTTTTTTTTTTTTCACCAATAATTCCATTTTATTTTCCTAACTAAAATACCTCTCAATTATCATTCACCCTAAATCCATCTCTGTTTCAAAGCGCGTCATCTCCTCCCCTCGTTTTGCTGTTGCCGTTCGCCTCCAGTGGTCGTTGATGGAGGAGACCGAAAATCCATCCCTAAACCCTAAAAATCTATTTTTGAAATCAAAATAAAAATAAAAAAAAAATCGAAAACCGAAATTGAAATCGACAGATACTGTTTGAAATCAAACAAAAAATCAAAATCAAACGAAATTGAAATCGCCGATCACTTAGCCGGTCGCCGCCATTGTCTTCGCCGTTACTGTTTGCATTCGCCGTCACCGTCATCCTCGTAGTTCACTTTGCCTTTCGCTTTTGCCATTTTCCTTACCGTTCATCCTTGGTTGTTCTCCGTCCCCGTTTGTCCCTTCACCGTTCACCGTTGCCCTTCGTCCTTCTCCTTCCGCCTTCGCCATTCGTCCATCATCGTTCATCGTTGACATACAGCCGAAGCTCCCATAGTCTTAGGGATGAAAGTTAAAGGTTACATCAGGCTAGGGTTTCAAATCAGTAAACATTTTTTACCCCCTTGTTTTATTTTAGATTCAAATTTTACTTTCTTTTTTTTTACACTTTCCTCCCTAAACCTTTGCAAACTGTTTATGCAGGTTTTAGGGTTTTTCGAAAATAATTTTTTAGAAAAAATCAACAATTGAACCCTATTGTTTCAGTGTATGTTGAATATAACACTGTTTGATATTGTCATATATTCAAAAACAAATATGCATGTTGAATATGACACTTTCTGATGTCGCTAAAATTCAAAATTCAAAATGTGTGTTGAATGTAACACAATCTATATGTTGAATGTAACACTGTCTAATATTCTAAAAAATCAATTTCTTAGAAAATTCAAGCAACTGAACCCCATTGTTTCAGTGTGTGTTGAATATAACACTTCTAAAATTGCCAAAAATTCAAATTGCAAAGTGTCTGATTGAATGTTACACTTCCGAATTGTTGAAATGTTACACTTCTAAATGTGACACTGTCTGATTCAATCAATTTGCCAAAATATTCAAAAACATTATGCGTTTTGAATATAAAAAAATTATTTACTATTATCAAAATCAATTTTAAAATATTGTTGAATGTAATATGATTAAACCAATTTATTTCGGAATAAAATTTATGTGCATGTTGAATGTAACACTGCCTGAGCTATGCATGGGAGATACTGAACTATCAATCCAACCATATGAGAGATCTTCTCATCAATCCAAAAACATTAACCGAACTAATTCAACCAAATTTAAATCCAGAACATCATAACTTGAATTGATTAGGAATAAACTTCTAATAAATCCAAACACATTGTCTGAACGAACACATACTGTGAGTGTTGAATGTAACACCCAATCCGAACATGGGGGAAAAAAGAAATAAAAAATTCAAAGTGCATGTTGAATATAACATTGTCTGTGTGTTGAATGTAACACTGTCTAACACTTCTAAAATTGCCAAAAATCAAAATTCAAATGCTAATTGAATGTAACACTATCTGTTATTGTCACATATTCAAAAATAAATATGTGTGTTGAATGTGACACTTCCTGAATAATTGTCAAAATTCAAAGTGTGTGCTGAATATAACACTGTCTACGTGTTGAATGTAACACTATCTATTATTCTCAAAAATCAATTATTTAAAAAATTCAAACAATTAAACCCCATTGTTTCAGTGTGTGTTGAATGTAACACTTCTTCAATTTTCAAAAATTCAAATTACAAAGTGTCTGATTGAATGTTACATTTCTAAAATGTTGACTGTTACACTTCTAAATGTAACATTGTCTACATGTTGAATGTAATACTCAATCCGAACTTGGGGGAAAGAGTAATAAAAATTCAAATTGCGTGTTGAATGTAACATTATCTAACACTTCTAAAAATGCCAAAAATAAAAAATTCAAATGCGTATTGAATGTAACACTATCTGATATTATCACATATTCAAAACACAAAATACGCGTGAGCTACACGTGAGAGATAATGAACTATCAATCCAAGCATAGGAGATATCTTCTCATCGATTCGAAAACTTTAACGAACTAACTCAACCAAATTTAAATCCAAAATATCATAACTTGAATTGATTAGGACTAAACTTTTAATCAATCCAAACACGTTGTCTGACTAAACACAAACTGTGCGTGTTGAATGTAACACTCAATCTGAATATGGGGAAAAAAGAGAAAAAATGAAAAACATAGCTTCACCAAAAAATTCTATGGCGATTGCAAAATTATTGAAAACAAAATAAAAAATTCATGCCCAAAAACTTATATATATATCAACAATCAATTTCGACGAAACAAGAATCAAAAAACGATCGTATTGAAATGAAGTTAACAATTTTTCAGTGGTCGTTGATGGAGGAGACCAAAAATCCATCCCTGAACCCTCGAAAGTCAATTTTTGCATATGAAATCAAAATTGAAATCAAACAAAAAATTGAAAAATGAAATTGAAATTGACAGATAGATATAGAGACAGAGAGAGATTGAGAAAACTTACACACATGGTTGATGGAAAATACCAAAATCATCATTAATGCAGGCGATATAGATGAAACAATTTCATCAATTATTTCATTCCCCAAAACCTTAAAAATTGATTTCTGCAAATGGAAATCAAAATCGAAATCAACAAAAATCGAAAAATGGAAAATACCAATTGAAAATCGACGGAGAGACAGAGCTTACACTGATGATAGTGGGACGACGACAACGACGGCGATGAAGACAACGACGATGGCGATGGCTGATGGTGAATCAAAGATGACGACGCCGATGACGATGGCTCGTGACGAAGTGAAACGACGACGATGGAGAATACTAGATAGAGAACGACTATGGTGGTGGAGATATAGAATGATGATGAAGGATGAGATGATTATGGCGGTAGGTAAAAAGAACGGCGACGGCGGTACTTAGGGAAGAGAACGGAGGAATCTCGCGAATGTAGAGAGAACAAGAGATAATAGGGTTAGAAATGAAATGGGCAATTTAGTAATCTAACATTTTATAGTTTTTTTTTAAAAATGGGACTAATTAGTTCAGAAAATGGTTGGAATAGGAGTAATCAGTTCATGAAATCATGGATTAATTATATTTTACCCCCTGTGGTTTGTCCCATTTACACTTTATTACCTTGTAGTTCAAACGTCACCATTTATCCCCTGTGGTTTGTGGACCTAAGTGTAATAGTAACTCCATTAACGGAAAGATCAAAATATCGATTTTACCCTTACGTAATTATTTACTTTTTTAGGGTGTAAAGTGTAATTAACCCAAAGGCTTTTATAACATGATAGAGCTCTCTCTCTTAGTCTCAACTGAGAGCCTTGCTCTCTTTTCTCTCTACTGTCGCTGACCTCGCCACTTCGTCACCATCCTCAATCTGGTCACCTCCCATCGACACTACCACCATCGCCATCGCCTTCCATCGACACCACTAACCATCATTTGGGTTTAGGAAAAAGATGATGAATAACATATTTAATATGCTTCCTTCTCGCACGACGCCGGCCACCTTCCACTGCTAGCCACGACGACGACCACCTTTCACAGCCAACCACGACAACGGCCACCTTCCACCGCCAACCCTTCCTCCCTCTCTCTTTACTCAGATCCAACATTGAAAACGCCATATCCAGTACGGACAAACCAACATGGATAATTTGTCCAGATCTTCAATTTGTAGTCGACAAATCATGGGCATAAGACATGAAAAAATTGTAATTAGGAGAAACCCTAATTTGGAAAACAGAAGACCAGAGTCGAAACTCCAAACCCCCGTAGAAACAAAGCAGAAATGACCCCAAAATACCTCAGAAAAACAGCCACCAAATCGAGCCGAAACAAAGAAGAAATGACCCCAAATTGGATCTTGAGAATGCGATTTTCTCTAATTTGAGAAAATTGAAACCCAAATCTAATTGGAACCCTCCAAAACTTAAAATTGAGTTGAATAGTGAAATATAATAAAATGAGGAAAGGAATAGAATAGTGAAATATAATAAAATTTTATTATAACCAATCAAAAACAGAATGGAATAATAATTTTATAAGGACAAAATAGAAATTTTACTATATTTCACTATTCCATTATTTCTTTCATTCCATACCAACCAAACAAGAGAATGGAATAGTAATTTCATTCACAATTCCATTCCATTTCTTCTCTAATTTTATTACTTCTTCCATTCCATTCCACCTTCATTTCATTCCGTCCAACCAAACGTGCCGTTAGGAAATTAAGGTTTTAATATGGGCCATATTGTTAGATTGGATTTTGTTCCAGCAGTCATTTTGAGGTTGTTTATATTTAGAATCACACACATGCATGTATGTATTCTTTCATGATTACATGCAGAACATGCTCATACAACTGAGACAGGGATCAAGTTTATTGCATAATACATTCAAACTTCTATCCAGAGAAAAGTAAATCAAGGGACAAAGTACGATTACACTCAAACTTTAGGGGCACAAAGTGCAATTTGGTAGTAGTACAAACTTGCAACTGCGTAAAACTTTAATGTAAAAGAGACAACAAATGACAATGAAATGAAACGAAACGAAAAAAATGCATAGTACAGTATTTAATAAATAAACTTTGTCAAAAGGCTGAGACGATCTCTAACTGCGTCATTTTCCCATTCCATTTGTTCCCACTCGTCTTCGTAGCAGCTGATTGTATTGAGATTGACTGCATTATTCAATCCAAAGGGGAGTTTCTTAAGCTTCGGACAATTAGAAATGCGGATTTCTTCTAATGAGGGCCAACAAAGATGTTCGCCACCTCGGAAGAAGCTCACAAATTCTGGCATATCAAAAAAATATATTTTCTGCAATTTAGGTAATGCCCCAACTTCAATTTCCTTCACATCTTCATCTGAAATCATCTCCTCAAAGTTTTCACAATCAAAAATCTTCAAATCTTTCAAATTGCGGAGCTGTTGAATCCATCCCCGTGGAAAAAGCTTCTTCAACTTATTACATCTTCTTATTTCTAGTGTCTCGAGGCTGGTGAAGCTGTTGCTGTTAAGATAATTGTTGCCCTCTGGCCAAATGCTCCCCAAAGATTGAAGCTCTAACAATTCTAAAATTTCTAATTTCGAGAAAACAGAGTAATTACTTTCCTCCTCATCCGCGTGCACAAAAATTTCAAGCCCTGAACAAGTATTAACGTTCAATTCTTTTAATCCATCCATGTTCCTCATATCTAAAACTGAAAATTTCCTTCTGCCTTTATCGCCAAAAAACTTGAAATTTTCCGCATACTTGAGTACCTCAATTATTGCACAAGGAAAGGTGTTTCCTTCGTCTTCTCTGGTTTCATATACCAGATACTTGGAACTTATTTTAGCACCATCAAAATCCTGTTTGGCAACGTATATTCGAAACTTTCTCAAGCTTTGATTTATCCACGATTTGCAGTTGTTTAGGAAATATTGAAGATTTTCCAAATTTCGAAAATTAAATTCGACCGACGAAACCAAATCCAATGTGCATAGATGCTTTGTGATGACCTCGATAGCTTCATCGGCTAATGTCCTACAAATATGCGGGTTGCATCTGAATATTTCCAATCGAGTGAGTTTGGATATCCAACTACTTGGAACCATCTTGTTAATATTGAGCTCACCAGTACAAGATGAAAATCGTATGTTTTTAAGTCTGGTTAATTTCCATATCTCATCGGGCACACATCTTACTCTGTTGGCCACAACAAGAAGCACTTCAAGTTCCTTCAATTCCCCAACTTCCGGTGGAAGTTCATGCAAAAAAAAGCATCGCTTGAGAATCAATGCTCGAAGACCAACCAAATTAGATATTGAAGCAGGCAAATATTGAATGTAGGTTTCAGACAAATTCAATACCCGAACGCTAGGCATGCAATTGAAGAACGCTTCAGGAATTTTCACTAACTGGCGATTGTCTTGCAAAAGCAAACTGGAAATCTTACGACATTCGAGCATATCTGGCAAATTTGTCAAGTGTGGATTGGCTACAAATGATATGCGTGTTGCATTTTTCCATTCTTTGGCTTCAGGTTCAGGCTCTTTACACCGTCCAGCTCTGACCAATTGCTTGTATTTCGTTCCACCTTCAACTTCAACAGAGGTTATTCTTAGCACCAAATCACGAACCACGTCATGCAGCTTCACGAATCCTTCTCTTTCACATCTTTCAAGTAAAGACGCATCGATAAGCTCCCGTAATATTGCTTGTCCCTTGTCTTTTGAGTCAACTAAAGTCCCATCACGAAATAGAAGCCCTTCCGCTCGCCAATAGCTGATCAAAATGGATTTCTTGATCTCTGTGTCCTCTGGAAACAATCCACAAAACAAAAAACATTTTTTTGTATTTTCATCTTTCAATTTGTCATAACTAACCTTTAGTGGCTTAAACACCGTTTCCATGTCTTTGAAATTTGATGTTGCTGGTGTTTGTAATTCTCTTAAGAAGCTGCGCCAGACTCCGTCATTTCCTTCATGTCTCAGGACAGCACCGACCACGTTAAGTGCAAGAGGCAAACCACCACATTCTCTCATAACAGCCTTGGCCAGTGGCTCAATGGTCGAAGAATTTGAAACTTCTCCGACTTTACCATGAAATATCTTCCAACTTTCTTCTTCAGACAAAGTGTTTATTGGAATGTTGTCATCCGTTCCCATGGATCGACAAACCTTCAGTTCTCTGGTAGTTAAAACAACCTTACAACCGTTGTTTTGGTCTGGCTCTGAGAACCCAACTTTACTTAAATCAACCATGTCCCAAAGATCATCCATCAACAACATGTATTTTCTTCCAGCAAGTTGGCCATGCAATCTTCTTGCAGAGCTATCTTCTGAATCAGCTTCATTTATATGTATAGACAAGCGTTGGGCAACTTCAGCCTGAAGTTTTTTGTAGTCCCAAGAATTCGAGACTGTTACCCAGATTACTACATCAAACATTTCTTCGATTTTAGGATCATTGTTTAGCAATTTTAGTATAGTCGTCTTCCCTACACCACCAAGTCCCCAAATACCGAGCTTCGTGGTCTCCTTCTTGCTTATTTGAGATAATACCTTTCCCAAGTTGTCTTCGGTTGAAGATAATTCCACTAAATGTGAAATGGGTACCTGTTGAACTTGTTCTAGCCCTGGATCAGTAAGAAAATCAACGTTATTTGCGCCACTACTCGTTTTCTTTTTTAGATCTTCAACGATCCCAATCATTTCCACCACACGCTCACCAAGCTTCACACGAGCATGAATATTAGGAAACAACCCTTTTAAGCATCTTTTGTCAGCATTGTATTCTTTTTCTATTTGCGTTGTTTCTATTTTGACATTGTCCACGCGGCGAAGCCAATCCCTGAATAACTCTGTGGGAACCTTTTGTTGCTTAAGTCGGTCTATGTTATTTTCCAAGTCCTTTCTCATACAACACAATTCGAAGACATCCTCTTTCAACTTCTTGAGATTTTTTCTCAGATTTTTTGAATAAGTAATTCGTTTGTGGATCGGCTCCCGTATGCATATTAGGATTTCAACTAGAGGTTGAATCAACTCCATTTTAATCTGAATGTGAATTTAACATTTAGTTCATATTAATAGAAAATGTTAGACAATTTGTTAATATTAAATTAAAAATTTAAAAATAAAGAAAAAAATAGGAATAGAAAATTATAAGTAACTTATTTTAGGAATAATTCAATAATTTTTTGTATCATATTTTTATATTTTTTTAAAAAATAAATAATAGAAAAGAGTAAGAGTCTCCGATAAAGATAATAATGGGTAGTGTCTATAAATGCTATTTTAATCCACAACATCATATTTGAATTTGATAAAGAATGTTTTTAATATTACCTGGCACCAACTCAACCACTAGGTCTTGTGACGATTCAGCTATACAAAAGTCGCAAGTCCACGCTAGTCACTGCAAAATTATTGCAAACAACTGAAATATGCATCGCTTCTAGCGGAAAAAATAACTTTAGATTTGTTGAGACCAAGAGCAAATTCAACGAATATAGAGAGATGAATCGAAAGCAGGAACCTGTTAATTGATGGCGACGGTGTAGCTGCGCGAGGTTGACGGCGGGCGATGGGGTTCTGGATCTGCGACGGCGGCTGTTCGGGGAAGAGATTGACGGATTTGAGCGCAAACAAAGTAGTGTGATGTTGTTGATTCTCTATAGAGTATAAAGAGAGTGAGAGAGAGGGCTGACGGCGACGGAGCTTCAGGCGATCGGAGAATTGAAAAGGCCGAATATAGTGAGACTGCGATTTAGCTTCCGATGAGTGATTCCATCTCCACTGGAAACTTGGCTAATGCTCTTAAAAGTGTCTGCAATGATTTATCGGTAAATTGCTTTTTAACCTCCTACTCTTTTATTTTAAAGAATTACATTTTATTCATTTAAAAAATAAAAAAATAAATATACTTAAAAATACATGAAATTAAAATTCTCATCCAATTTTTCGATGAAATAGGTAAAATTATCTTTTCATTTTAATTTTATTTTTATTTTTTTAAAATATTTATAGAATAAAAAATGAATAAAAATTAAAATAAAAAGACAATACTATCTATTTCATTAAAAAATTATTCCATTAGAAGAAAAAAAATAGTTTAAAGTGTCATTTTTTATATAAAAAGAGATAAAAAATAATTAGACAAAATAAACGGACATAAAAATAGTTGTTGACCATTGTCAATTGCTCCAAGTAATTTTGATTTTGAGTGGCTGAAATAGTTTCAATTTTTTTTATTTTTAATTTTTCATTAATTAAAATTACTAATTTTTTTATTTATTTATTTAGAAATATATTTTGCGCCTTACCTGTAGAACCTAAAAGAACTCTGTTTATATTTTTTTAAGGGTGCATTTGGGTGAGGAGTTGTTTGAATAAGAAATTTATTTTGGCAAGGAAAAAAAAAAGAATTTTTTATTGAATAATTGACAAATTTAAAATTTCTACTCATACAGAAATTAAGCACGTGCTCAATTCTTTAAGAAAATAAGTTGAGCATCATATTTAAGAGAAAATTTAGAGGGAGAAAAAAAAAGTATCTCGTCCTTGCTGAAAAACCAGTCCAAATTGTCTGGACAAATCGCAATTGAACTTGAAGACAAAATCAAGTCGAAATGGCAAAGTATGACTTGCAATGCCACAAAAACAAGAAAAATGAACGAAATCGATCAATTTGATTATGTGATAATCAAGCTATGTACTGAACACCAATCACTTTTTATGCAAAATTATTTGTAAAATTAAAATAAATGAAAAACATAGGGATGAAACGTGTAATTTGGTAAATCTGATAATGACATCAACTTGGGCTTATTATAAGGCCTAGAAGTCCAATATAAAGGATTAGGCCCGAAGGCCCAAAGAAGCCCAGCCCATTTCAAGGGCCTACACAACGTCTATGATGGGAGGGGCCTACACTACACTAAAGTAAGGGTTGAACTGAACAAAGCTGATGATGAGAGGGGCCTGCTGCCAAGGCTGAAATTACAGCCTGTATCAGTGTAATGATTTGTAACGGCGCCTCATTGTAACGGGGTATAACACCATTACGGGCCCATATCCGTCCGTAACAGGCCGATACGGTGTGAAACGACCCAAGAACGAAAAATCGGTCTATAACCGTAATGGTACCCCGATTTTCCATTATATATCGGCCATTACAGTACGTTACAGTCGATACTTAAAACCTTGGGTCCAGCTTAATTTAGTTAATAGATTTTTCTTAATATTTTTTTTTATAAAAAGTGTTTTGTTAAAGTTTTTTTTTTTTTTTTTAAAACGCCGAATTCTATAAATGTTATTTTAATCCACAATATCATATTTGAATTTGATAAAGAATGTCTTTCAGAAATGAACCAAGAAGGGCGCGGGGGTCGACACCAAAAATGAAGTAGGGGAGTGTTGGGTGCTGGCCTGCTGGGTGTGGAAGAAACGAAGAACAAATGAAAGAAAAAAACAACATTTTGACTAGGGATGCCACTGGTTCGATTTCGGTCCGGTTTCATATAAAACCAAAACCATTAGAAGTATATTAAACCAAAACCGTCGTCTTTTTTAAACAGTTCTAAAACCAAATCATTTAAATTTATACAGAACCAAAAGCAAAACCATGAAACCGCGAAACCATTTAAGATTTTTCAATTTGATAAAATCATAAATAAAACCAAAACAGCGAAACCACAAACCGTTATTTTTTATATATAAATAAAAACATAACTAAAATATAAAATATAAATTCTAAAATACAAAACAAAACCACAAAATAATCATAATTAAAGTTTTCAAAATAATAAGGAATTGAGGAACAGGCCGAACGGCTGTGAAATCATAAATGAAAATTATGAAAATTTATTTATGAAAATCTAAGTCCATTTACATCATATATATATATATATATATATATATATATATATATATATAAGAGGGCTGAAAGTATAAATAAATAAATAAAAAGTACATATATTAGGGTTAAACTGTAAATATATAAAAAATATGGATATATATGTAATAAAAATATATCTAAAATATCAATTTCGCGATTTCACGGTTCAGTTTCGTAGTTCGGTTTTGTGGTTCGATTTCGTGGTTACTATCTCAAAATCAAAATTAAAACCGCTTCGTTTATTAATTTTAGACCCAAAACCGCAACCAAACAATTTAGTAGGTTTTAAAACCGAACCATTCGGTTCGGTTTCTCGCGTTTACCCATCGTTCGGTTTTTTTTTGGCATCCATAATTTTGACCTTTAAAATTTTTCAAAAAAATAAAAGTCAAATAAACCCCATTGAATTAATAAAAAATAAATAAATAATTTACCCTTATTTTTAAACTTAAATGACAAAATACCCTTAATTCTGCTAATTTTTTTTTTAACAGTTGCACTTAATTTGTTAAGCAGAGCGGTGTAGGACGAAATATTGTATGAATACAAAGGTCTAACTATATGGTTAAAAAGTGAAGATAACCCTTTCGGATATTACCTTCCACGGGCGCAACCACTAGTTGTTGTGAAGATTCAGCTATACAAAAGTCCCAAGTCCAACCTAGCTAGTCACTGCAAAATTCTCACAAACAATTGAAAGATCCTTAATAGATTTGTTAAGATCCAGAGCAAATCCAACGAATAGAGAGAGATGAACCAAAATCCGATACCTATTGATTGACAGTTGATGTGCGACGTAGACAGTGTAGAAGCGTGAGGATGACAGGCGGGTGTTAGATTCTAGTCATATATCACTTATTTGAGAGTTATAAGTCACTATATGAATCAAATGAGTTATTCTACTTAGAATCATATGGTTTTAAGTTGGAACCATCTAATACAAGCGATCGGAGAATGAAAACACCAGAATAAAAGCACTGAAAGTATAAATAAATAAATAAAAAATACATATATTAGGGTTAAACTGTAAATATATATAAAAATAAATGTATATATATAATAAAAATATATCTAAAATATCGGTTTCGTGGTTACTATCCCAAAACCAAAACTGCATCGGTTACTAACTGGCGATTGTCTTGCAAAAGCAAACTGGAAAGCTTATGACATTCGAGCATATCTGGCAAATTTATCAAGTTTGGATTGGCTACAAATGAGATGCGTGTTGCATTTTTCCATTCTTTGGCTTCAGGTTCAGGCTCTTTACACCGTCCAGCTCTGACCAATTGCTTGTATTCCGTTCCACCTTCAACTTCAACAGAGGTTATTCTTAGCACCAAATCACGAACCACGTCATGCAGTTTCACGAATTCTTCAGTTTCACATCTTTCGAGTAAAGACGCATCGATAAGCTCCCCTAATATTGCTTGTCCCTTGTCCTTTGAATCAGCTAAAGTCCCATCACGAAATAGAAGCCCTTCCGCTTGCCAATAGCAGATCAAAATGGATTTCTTGATCTCTGTGTCCTCTGGAAACAATCCACAAAACAAAAAACATTTTTTTGTATTTTCATCTTCCAATTTGTCATAACTAACCTTTAGTGGCTTAAACACCCTTTCCATGTCTTTGAAATTTGATGTTGCTGGTGTTTGTAACTCTCTTAAGAAGCTGCGCCAGACTCCGTCATTTCTTTTATCTCTCAGGGCAGCACCAACCACGTTTAGTGCAAGAGGCAAACCACCACATTCTCTCATAACAGCCTTGGCCAGTGGCTCAATGGTCGAAAAATTTGAAACTTCTCCGACTTTGCCATGAAATATCTTCCAACTTTCTTCTTCAGACAGAGTGTTTACTGGAATGTTGTCATCCGTTTCCATGGATCGACAAACCTTCAGTTCTCTGGTAGTTAGAACAACCTTACATCCGTTGTTTTGGTCTGGCTCTGAGAACCCAACTCTACTTAAATCGACCATGTCCCAAAGATCATCCATCAACAACATGTATTTTCTTCCAGCAAGTTGGCCATGCAATCTTCTTGCAGAGCTATCTTCTGAATCAGCTTCATTTATATGTATAGACAAGCGTTGGGCAACTTCAGCCTGAAGTTTTTTGTAGTCCCAAGAATTCGAGACTGTCACCCAGATTACTACATCAAACATTTCTCTGATTTCGGGCTCATTGTTTAGCAATTTTAGCATAGTCGTCTTCCCTACACCACCAAGTCCCCAAATACCAAGCTTCATGATCTCCTTCTTGCTTATTTGAGCTAACACCTTTCTCAAGTTGCCATCGGTTGAAGATAATTTCACTAAACGTGGAATGGGTACCAGTTGAACTTGTTCTGGCCCTGGATCGGTCAGAAAATCAACGTCATTTGTGCCACTACTCTTTTTCTTTTTGTGGTCTTCAACGGACCCAATCATTTCCACCACACGCTCACCAAGCTTCACACGAGCATAAACATTAGGAAACAACCCTTTTAAGCATCTTTTGTCAGCATTGTATTCTTCTTCTATTTGCGTTGTTTCTATTTCGACATTGTCCACGTGGCGAAGCCAATCCTTGCATAACTCTGTGGGAACCTTTTCTTGCTTGAGTCGGTCTATTTTATTTTTCAAGTCCTCTCTCATACAACACAATTCGGCGACATCCTCATTCAACTTCTTGATATTCTTTCTTAGATTTTTTGAATAAGTAATTCGTTTGTGGATCGGCTCCCATATGCATTTTAGGATCTCAACTAGAGGTTGAATCAACTCCATTTTAATCTGGATAAGAATTTAACATTTAGTTCATATTAACTAAAAAAGTTAGACAATTTGTTGATATTAAATTAAAATTGAAAAATAAAGAAGAAAAAAATAAGAATAGAAAATTTAATCCAATAATGTTTTCGATTTTTATTTTAAAAAATAAAGAAAAACTTAAAAAAATCAATAATAGAGAAGGATACGAGTGTCCGATAAAGATAGAGATCCACAACATCAGATTTGAATTTGATAAAGAATGTTTTTGATAATACCTTCCACCAGTTCAACCACTTGGTCTTGTGAAGATTCAGCTACACAAAAGTCCAGGGAAGAGAAATAGAGTGATTTCAGCTCAAATTGAGTAGTGTGTTGTTGTCGATTCCCTAGAGAGAGAGAGAAGGCCGACAATGCCGGAGATTCAGGCGATCGGAGAATTTGAAACACCGGAATAATAGCGAAACTGAGATTTAGCTTCTGATGAGTGATTCCATCTTGGCCTGCATTATTGATTTACGTGGGTCAATTGCTTTTCATTGGCTAAGGCTCTTAACAGTGCCATTTATTGGTAAATTACTCTTTTTTTTAAAGAATTACATTTTATTCATTTAAAAAATAAAAAACTAAATATACTTAAAAATACATGAAATTAAAATTCTCATCCAATTTTTCGATGAAATAGGTAAAATTATCTTTTCATTTTATTTTTTTTTTCTTTTTAAAATATTTATAGAATAAAAAATAATAAAAATTAAAATAAAAAGACAATACTAACTATTTCATCCAAAAATTATTCCATTAGAAGAAAAAAAATAGTTGTTGACCATTGTCAATTGCTCCAAGTAATTTTGATTTTGAGTGGCTGAAATAGTTTCAATTTTTTTTATTTTTAATTTTTTATTAATTAAAATTACTAATTTTTTTTTTTTTTTATTGAGATATATATTTTGCGCCTTACCTGTAGAACCTAAAAGAACTCGGTTCATATTTTTTTAAGGGTGCATTTGGGTGAGGAGTTGTTTGAATAAGAAATTTATTTTGACAAGGAAAAAAAAAAGAATTTTTTATTGAATAATTGACAAATTTAAAATTTCTACTCATGCAGAAATTAAGCACTTGTTCAATTCTTTAAGAAAATAAGTTGAGCATCATATTGAAGAGAAAATTTAGAGGGAGGAAAAAAAAAGTATCTCGTCCTTGCTGAAAAACCAGTCCAAATTGTTTGGACAAATCGCAATTGAACTTGAAGACAAAATCAAGTCGAAATGGCAAAGTATGACTTGCGATCCCACAAAAACAAGAAAAATGAACGAAATCGATCAATTTGATTATGCGATAATCAAGCTTTGTACTGAACACAATTCACTTTTTATGCAAAATTATTTGTAAAATTAAAATAAATGGAAAACTTAGGGATGAAACGTGTAATTTGGTAAATCTGATAATGACATCAACTTGGGCTTATTTTAAGGCCTAGAAGTCCAATATGAAGGATTAGGCCCGAAGGCCCAAAGAAGCCCAGCCCATTTCAAGGGCCTACACAACGTCTATGATGGGAGGCGCCTACACTACACTAAAGTAAGGGTAGACCTGAGCAAAGCTGATGATGGGAGGGGCCTACTGTCAAGGCTGAAATTACAGCCTGTATCAGCGTAATGATTTGTAACGGCTGTCACGCCTCATTGTAATGGGGTATAACGCTATTAGGGGCCCGTATCCGCCGTAACAGGCCGATACGGTGTGAATCGACCCAAGAACGAAAAAATCGGTCTATAACCGTAATGGTACCCCGATTTTCCATTATATATCGGCCATTACAGTACGTAACGGTCGATACTTAGAACCTTGAGTCCAGCTTAATTTAGTTAATAGATTTTTCTTAATATTTTTTTTATAAAAAGTGTTTTGTTAAAGTTTTTTTTTTTTTTTAAACGCCGAATTCTATAAATGTTATTTTAATCCACAATATCATATTTGAATTTGATAAACAATGTTTTTGAGAAATGAACCAAGAAGGGCGCGGGGGTTGACACCAAAAATGAAGTAGGGGAGTGTTGGGTGCTGGCCTGCTGGGTGTGGAAGAAACGAAGAACAAATGAAAGAAAAAAACAACAATTTGGACTAGGGATGCCACTGGTTCGATTTCGATTCGGTTTCATATAAAACCAAAACCATTAGAAATATATTAAATCAAAACCGCCGTCTTTTTTAAATAGTTCTAAAACCAAACCATGTAAATTTATACGAAATCAAAAGCAAAACCGTGAAACCGCGAAACCATTTAAGATTTTTCAATTTTATAAAATCATAAACAAAACCAAAGCCGCGAAACCGCAAACTGTTATTTTTTATATATAAATAAAAATATAACTAAAATATAAAACATAAATTCTAAAATACAAAACCAAACTACAAAATAATCATAATTAAAGTTTTTAAAATAAAAAAGAACGGAGGAACAGACCAAACGGCTGTGAAATCAAAAATGAAAATTATGAAAATCTAAGTCCATTTACATCATATATATATATATATATAAGAGGATTGAAAGTATAAATAAATAAATAAAAAGTACATATATTAGGGTTAAACTGTAAGTATATAAAAAATAAGAATATATATATGTAATAAAAATATATCTAAAATATCAGTTTCGCGGTTTCATAGTTCGGTTTCGTAGTTTGGTTTTGCGGTTCGGTTTCGTGATTACTATACCAAAACCAAAATCAAAACCGTTTCGGTTACTAATTTTAGACCCAAAACCGTAACCAAACAATTTAGTAGGTTTTAAAACCGAACCATTCGGTTCGGTTTCTCGCGGTTACCCATCGTTCGGTTTTTTTTTTGGCATCCCTAATTTTGACCTTTAAAATTTTTCAAAAAAATAAAAGTCGAATGGACCCCATTGAATTAATAAAAAAAATGAAAAAATTACCCTTATTTTTAAATTTAAATGACAAAATACCCTTAATTCTACTAATTTTTTTTTAACCATTGCACTTAATTTGTTAAGCTGAGAGGTGTAGGATGAAAATATTGTATGACTACAAAGGTCTAACCATATGGTTAAAAAGTGAAGATAACCCTTTCGGATATTACCTTCCACGAGCGCAACCACTAGTTGTTGTGAAGATTCAGCTACACAAAAGTCCCAAGTCCAACCTAGCTATTCACTGCAAAATTCTCACAAACAATTGAAAGATCCTTAATAGATTTGTTCAGATCTAGAGCAAATCCAACGAATAGAGAGAGATGAACCAAAATCCGAAACCTGTTGATCGACAGTTGATGTGCGACGGAGACGGTGTAGAAGCGTGAGAATGACAGGCGGGTGTTAGATTCTAGTTCCACATCACCTATTTGAAAGTTATAAGTCACTATATGAATCAAATGAGTTATTCAACATAAAACCATATGATTTTAAGTTGGAACCATTTAACACAAGCAATCAGAGAATGGAAACACCAGAATATAGTGGAACTGAGCTCAGCTTCTGATTGATGTTTCAATCTCCAATGGAAACTTGGCTAAAAATGCTCGCAAAGGTACTGCTGAAAGTAGTTGATATGCCTTGAATGAATAGCCTCCATGGATTTATTGAATGGCTGGTAGTAGTTGTTGACTTGGCGTAGACTTGATGAACTTGACGAAGTTCACTGAAAATATCGGTCAGTTGCTGCAACTAATTTTCAGTGGCTGAAGTAATTATAGGTGGCGTGTGGCTCTAAACGAGCGGAACCGAATATTAAATTTGAATCGTTTATTTTACTATTCGAGTTTAAAATTTTATGTTCAAGGTTGATTCGTTTAATAATTGAGTCGTTCGCGAGTTTAATCGAGTTTTTTTCTAAAAAAAATATATTTATTAATTAAATTTTAATACTTAAAAACTCTATAATGATTTTTTTTTTTTTTTTTGATAAACTAATTGTTTCTTTAAAATTTATATACAAAATTTAAATATTTAATTTCCTAACGAACCAAAATATAAAAATTATAAATAATCAATGTAAATTTAAAATTTAATTGAAGTACACTTTAGAATGATTTGATGTGTAAGATTTTACTATTAAAGAATTCCAAGACTCTATTTTACTAGTTTTTCTTCCTAAAGTCTAATAAAATATTTTAGTTGTATATTGATAATGGGTAATTTTGCTAACCATTTACCATTAAAATTATCACTATAACCTAATTTGGTTACTAAATCTATCACTACCCTAAATGGTCTAATCACTAATTAGTGATTGCCTAGTTTTACCACCAAAGGAGTATATAAATATAAATTTGGTTCAAGAAACCCCTATAAATAGGGGTTTCATTCTTCACCAAATCAAACATCAAGACTTGCCTATAAAACACAAGTCTTCCATTTTACTCTCTACTTGAAAGAAGTCTTGGCTTAATAACGAAACAGGCAAGTTGAATTCACGAGGCAACATTTCTTGTTAGAGGGCAGTAAACTCCATCTCACTATAAATTCTACTTTAAATTCTCTGAAATATATTTTTCCTAGTGACTTATTCTCACACCGGAAGGGCTTAACCGGGAACGCAACCCTAGTGCCTATACACCGGAAGGGCTTAACCAGGAACCCAACCCCTAGTGCCTAAGCTTTGATTTGCAGGAACAGATCAACGAAGTAAACCCGGCAGAGCTCAATCGTATTGACTGTGATCCATCGAACCAAATTTCAGTATTATCATATATTATTCGAGTTGTTCAAGAACGTTAACGAGTCAAACTCAAACATATGATGTTTGTTTATTTAATAAACAAGTTTAATTAAAAGTTTCAGCATGATTAATTTATTAAATGAACGAGTTTCGACCGAACTATTATTGAGTCGAGCTCAAGTTGTTCATGAACGACTTGATTCATTTATAGCTCTATCAGTAGGTCATATATAATAAATCAGGAATAAAATAAAGAGGACCGTTGGATCGGAGACAAATCTCTAGACATTTTTTAATCATTGGATAACTTTTAACCCACATATAAATTGAAAATTAGGGAAATTAGGTTAGCCCTCTCACAGCCGTTTCCATCGCTAACCCTCTCCATCAGAACCCTCGCTTGCGCAATCCCTCTCTATTGCTCCCAAACTCGGACATACACCCACGCGATTTTATCTCTCTCTCGCCTTTACAACTAATGCGCCTATGAAACCACCACCGTCGTAGGCCATCGCCGTGCACAGCCATCATCACCGATCCTCCAGGGCGTTGTCGTCGCTCCATCGCAGGGCATCGTCATGCACTGCCATCACCATTGCTCTAGGCCATCTTCATCGATTCTACAAGGCATCATCATCTACCCTACACCACTACAGTCCATCTCCATCTAATCTCAGTCAATTGACGTCGGGAGGGGCGGCAACTCCCCCTCTCATTGCTCCATCTACTTCTCGCGTCTCTCTCTTTCTCTCTGAGCTTCTTCATCCCTCTATATCTTTATCTATGATATTTGAGGTGCTGAAAATTTTATTGTTGAAACTAATGAAATTTGCAAATGTTCTGTTTTTGAATTCTTGTTCAGGTATTTCCTGACGACTACCGCCATCTTCAAGAACCATGGGAACCACGAACTGCCGCCATCACTGTCTGGAATTGTGTATACGCAAGGTATTTCTGGACTGGTTGAACCCTAGATGTGGAATTGGGTTTGTGGAATCTAGAACTTCTCTTAAGCATCGGTTCCTATGAAAATTCTAGGGTTTATTGTTCGGTCTTGATATTAGACATGATTCTCATATATTTTATGCACTAGCTCAAGCAGGTTTATGGAATTTGATCTGGATAATTCTGGATTTATTCGTCGTCTTATTATTGTTTAGAGCTTAGCTACCTAGCTAGATATGTTTTAAGATGACAAACCTTTGTATCATATAAGTGTGGAGTAGCTATTTGAATTCTTTTGCTCTAATAATCTCATTCTAGGTTAATCTTCTCTGCGAAATGAGATGCCAAAGATTATATGCCAATAATTTCTTCTCATGTATGTTTTATTGAGATTTCCCTTATCTCAAGGATATATTGGTCAATTTTTGGTCATGATTGATCATTCTAACTATAATGTTTATTTATGTGTCAATTTTTTAGTTTTTATGTTTCTATTATGCTTCCAAATTGTGTCTATCATGTTCCCAAATTTTCATAACAAACTTATGGGGATAGAACATAAAAATTTTGGTACTGATTGTTAAATTGGATTTTCGCTGCTGAATCCACTGTTGATAAAAAAAAAAATATACAGAGCTTCACATTTTACTTCACATTTTGATCAAAAATATATTTTACTTCACATTGGTGTAATGTAAGGATGGTGTTTTGAGTTCTAATTTGTGGCGATTCTTCCTCCACCCCCTTCCTTCTAGGTTTATTTTGGAGTTTTTGTTGCAGAGGTCAATTAGAAAATTCAAATGCAAATTGCAACCCAGGTATATTTTAACTTTTTTTTTTCTTCCTTCGATTTGTGCATTTCAATAGATAAAATGTTTGGTTGTTTTATTTTATTTGTTTATTTCCGTATCTATATTTCCATTAGATTT
Source organism: Eucommia ulmoides (assembly GCA_016647705.1). Lineage (NCBI taxonomy): Eukaryota > Viridiplantae > Streptophyta > Magnoliopsida > Garryales > Eucommiaceae > Eucommia > Eucommia ulmoides. The sequence continues at coordinate 82,359 of JAENRU010000234.1, read as the reverse complement.
TGCTTCTACTTGGTTGATGGAGATTTTATAATCAACTCATCTATTTTTAATGGTGAGCATTGTTTTTCTAGATTTTCTATTATGAGTTTGTTTTAGAGAAGTTTTCAACTGGTCCACCGTGTCTACCATTTTTGAAGAATGCTCTGTTACCAAGTATCTAACATTGTGCACATATGACAAAGCATTAAGTAAGTTCTTTTCTATTTTTTAGGACCTATATTATCTAACCAAGCATATTGTTCGAGTATTCGGTTATTTTTTAAGTAAGTCTGTATTAGTTGTAATTGTAATTGAAGGTCTTGCTTTCTGCTCGTATTTTTAAAATATTGATGAAAAAATTATTTTTCTTTACATTTTCAACCTCTTTTATCTTTTATTTTTACTTAAAAATCCATTCTCTTACTTCTATATTTTTATTTTTATTTGTTTCATATTATGTCAAATGTAACATTGGTTTACCCTCAATAAAGTTCGAAATGCCTATTTTTGTAAAAAAAAAATTGGGTTTAGATCTTCTAAAGTTTGTGTTTTTTGGATTTAATATAAATTCAATTTTTTTTTCTAGGTGGGGGACAATGGTTTCGTACAAGACTATTAAAGAGTAGAGATTTATCTAAAAGTTTTCGTGTATAGGTAATATTTAATGCTTTTATTAAATTTGTTTGAATAAATTTTGTGTGAGGAAGATAGTAGGTGGATTGTATCCGTAAAATTAAGATCCCATTTGCAAAAATAAAAATAATGATATGGTCTTCTTTAGATATTCTTTTGAATAGTTAGTTGGAATTTGAAAGTTTTGCATGAGTTAAATATTACAATTTATATAACCTTTTATTCTTGGAAGTTGAAAATATAGAGTTATTGTAATAATTCTTATATCTTATTATGTGTTAAATGTATGAAAATTAGAAAGAATGTGGAGGTAATATATTCATATTCTTAGACAAAGTGTAAAATGCTTTCAATCCTGTATTATTGGTCTTTGAATTTGTATTTTGGAGCATAGTTTATAGTATTTTTATCAATGCTGGACAGTAGGGGATGAAAGTAATGGTAATTTCTTTCTTGAAAAATCTCCATTAATAGTGGTTTTTTGTTTTTTGTGACCTAGATCTGATTATTAGTTATTATTGATGTTCAATATTAGCTATAGGTGCAGAATGTTGTATACAGAGAAAATTATGTCAATTTTTGTATTGTTTTACACCCATGCTTTCAGGCACGGGTTATACGCTAGTATTATATAAAACAGGACGATTTTTGCTAATTAGGACAAACAAAAATATGACTAGGACAAATAAATTGCTGACTAGGACATTTTCGAAACATAAGTTTAGGACTATAAAAGAAAATTGGGTTTGTCAAAATGGAAATAATGATATATCATTATATCTTATTATAATCCTTAAAAGTGAAAGACAAATCTTTAGAATGAAGTATGACTAATTTCTCAAATCTCCTCACTCTTGTTAAATCAATGGTCAAGATCTTCTCTTCCCATTACCAATAACAATAACTGAATCGAAAACTATTTTTAATTCAAATTAATAATATTGAAAATGAATAGAAAATTGCTTTCAATTCCAATTCTATATTTGTATAATAAAGTAAATTATTTTTTTAATTAATAATTTTATTTATTTATTTTTGTTTTTTTATTAATAATTCAAAATTTCATTATTTTTTAAAAAAAATTATTCATAATATTGGATTTTTTTTGAAAAAAAATAAATTATTTTTCATTCAAATAAAGTTATTTTTTAATTAATAATTCTATTTATTTCTTTATTTCTTTATTTCTGTTTCGTTATTATTATCAATTCGAACTTTCATTCATTGTTTACCAATTTTTTCTTTCATAATATTAGATTTAAAAAAAAAAAAAAATTATTAAAAAATGATGAATAATGTGGGTTGAAAATGATGGTCCCTCAAAGACATTCTTTTCACCAATTATCTATTTTATCATTAATCTTATCCTAAATGAATGTATTTTTCCCATAATTAAAAAAATGTGTTCTTCATAAGCATTTTATAAATTAAAAATATTTTTTTTTAAATTCAAATTTGACGATTAACTATTTATCTAATTCACTTTGCGTAGTGATTTTTTAAGAAAATCCAATAATTCTTTCAAAAGTTAAAAGTCATTGTACACTATAAAAGTTATTGTAATTTTTTATATGAAAATTGCAGTTATTTGAAAGTAGTATAATAATTTTCGGATTTATAAAAAAATTATTTTACCAATATGGAATATACTGACTAAAATTTTAAGTTCGTATACTATTCACCAAAAAAAAACCTTTAAAATTTATGTCCATAGAATCTATACTAGCTCATAGTAATTTTACAAAACTTGGAAAACATGCATTATGCTTATATTTTTGTGATTTTTTTAGTTCCGAGATTGGAAACCAATTTTGCCATTCCATTCTCAATTTCCCTAATTCTCTTTCTCCCTAATTAATCATTTTCTTTCTCAATCTCCCTAATTCTCTCTCTCTCCCGTAATTAACCCCAATTCTCTCTCTCTCTCTCTCTCTCTCTCTCTCTCCCTAATTAACCCTAATTCTCACTCCCCTCAATCTCAACTCTTAACGTCTGACCCTAAGCTCTCTCAATGCCTCTATTTCTCTCTCACTCATTCTGCAAGTCTACAACATATCGGGTCTCCATCGTCGTCGCTCTTGGCTGAATCTCATGTCGGAACTCCGCCAATATGCATGTGACAACTCCTTGGTACGCCTCTCTCTCTGTCTCATTCTCGCCGTTGTCTCTCGATATCATCGTCCTTTGTAGTACCGTCCACGAACTCAGCCACTACAGTCCACAATCCATTTCTAACACTCTGATAGGTTTTGGATGTCAAAATTTGAACCTTATTTTATGTGTATTATTGTGTTCCTCTCTCGGACATGTCATTTTTATTCTTCATTTTGATGGGTGTTTTTAAGTTTTAATCGATGTTATGATTTGGCTTTTGCAGTGGGTTTGATTGTGAATGTGGTAGTGGTATGCAATGGAGGAACCACCATATCTTTGACAACGAAGGTTGAGAAATCCATTGACATGCCACCCCTTGCGATAATGAGCTTCAACAAGTCTTTCCCTTTCTCTCTTTTAAAATTCCGGCAATGCATTTTCTGAATTTTAAAAATAAAATCCACTCTTTGTTTCATTTGTTCGTTAAGGCAGTGATGACCATTTGGTGGATATCGTCTTGAGTTGAAAATGTGTAGATTTTTTTGTCGAGATAATTTTGTGTGCAGATTAAATTTTGCAGTTTTTTTTCCTAATAAATATTGTCATGTTTTAAGATTATGAATTTTATGTATATTGCAGTTTTTTTTATTTGTTTTATTTTACTTTGTTTTGTTGGATGCATGTTTTGTCGAAGAAAGATGACGAAAACTCATCTCTTAGCCTCCTTTTTATATTTATAAGGTACGTTTGTCAGCATTTTGTTCCTGCTTTTGTTTTTATATCTAGAAATTTTAGAGCAACGCAAGAAAAATTTCTTTGTTTGTTTTCATACTTTTGTTTTAATTCTCAGTATTCTGGAAAAAAAACAATCTGGGAACATAAACACTAAAAAGTGGCCTTAGTCAAAAAAAAAAATTGTTTTTGTTTATTATTTCGTTCTTAGAAGACGTGGAATAAACAAAAAGTACTTCTTTTTTTGTTTTTATTTCTAGATTTGTAGAATGAATTTCATGGATCAGAATATGAACAAATTACTATTATTTTTGTCAAAAGCTTTACTTGGTTCTATTTTAGACCATTAATTCAAAATTGCAAGGATGTTTTTAATTGTCATGATGAATTAGTGACTTTTTTCAAGTTTATAAACCTCATAATTTGTATTTGTTATACGCTTTTTCCGAACGAATAGATTGTGCTGTTATTGGTTCGTGTGATTGGTGTTGGGGGCTTCTTTGCTCTAGTAATGCAATACATTGTTTTTGATATATTTCTTTTTATGTTAGTTAAGGTATATATTTTAGTTCGTGCCTTCAGGCACGACTTATCCACTAGTGTATATATATATATATATAGGGAGGAGGTATTTGAAGAAGGAATTTAATTTGAAAAAAAAAAAAAAAAGAATTTTTGGGAATAACTAACAAACTTAAAATTTCTACTTATACAATTTACATGTTACTTCAAAATTTGTGTATTAAGAGAAAATTTAGATGAAAAAAAAAAGAAAGGAACAAAATGTGCGATGCAGGCGTTGCTGCTCAGACAATTAAGATGTGTCTCGTCCTTGCCGCCAAATCGCAAGAAAATCGCAATTGAATTTGTAAACAAAATCAAGTCAAAATCACGAAGTACGACTTGCAATCACGAAAAAAAAAAAAAAATGAACAAAATCGATCAGCGTGATCCCGTGATATTCAATGCTCGCGATCGGGTACTATTAGAAACCAATAAGAGGGTAGAATGATCATTTTTGTACAGAAATAGTTTAGACCTATTGCAAAGAAAAAACAAAAAAATTGGGCATGGGCCAAACTTGGTAATTTGTTGGGTTGGACGAGCATTGGTTCCCAAATTTTTTGGTCCATAGAAAAAACAAAACTAAAATTATGACCGTCAGAAGGGTACATGTCGAATATATATATATATATATTCAAAATCAATATTTTTATTAACTGAGGTTTTTATTTTTTAAACATAATTTAAGAGTTAATATAGCCAATTAACCAATTAAAGAGTTATGTTAGCATAAAATCTTGTTGTACAAAATTTTGAGAAAATGGTCCTTGACGGTTGCATAAATGCATAAAATGGATGTAGATACCCCAGCATAATTCACGGATTGAAACATAAATAACGGTCAATCTTTTCATTTTAGGGTTTGTACCAAAGACCTCCCATGTCTTTTGCTCTTACACCATAAATCTCCTCTGTCATTTGACAAATACCAATCACACTTCTATAGTTTTAAAATTAAAACCACTTACCTCCCCTATCAGTGAATAGTTGCAGACAAAATATTATTATGGACAAAAATACCCTCAGAATCATTTAACTTCAATAAAATGATATAAATGACCTTTCTTAATTTTATCTTATTGGACATATTTGCCCTCAACAATCTTCAATTTTTTTATTTTCCTTTTCCTTTTTTTTATTTTTTTTTCTTCAGTTTGATGCAATGTTCTTGTCGTCTACAATTAACGAATTACATCCTTGCTTGTGCAACTTTCGACGATGGCCTCCGACAGTAGACGAGAACACCATAGCTGGCAGTTTCTTCACTAGCACTTGCCTTTACTCTGCTACCTGAGGTTCCAGTTGTTGCACCTCCGACAACTATTACTCCCGCACCATCTCCCTCGGCATTGAGTCCTCCAGCACCGCCGATCGGTGCTCCAAGTCCCAACTCCTAGTCAGGATCTCAGAGCAAAATCTTCAGTAGATGGATCTCAGATCTCAGCAGATGGATAATATTCCATCTGTTTGTTGATCTGAAATCAACAAATAGATCAAGAAAAAAAAATCAACAAAAAAAATATGTTTTACGAGTAATTGGCCGTAACGGTCGTGAATTTTTTAAAATCACCAGAACATCCTCAAAAACTCAATAAGAGTAATTGTTTTACTCATTTAACCCTTAATAAACACATTACAATAGGTATTATGATATTTTCGGGTTATATACAACACAATAAAGATATAAAAAAAGATGAAAAACCGTTGTACTTAACAATCTTAAAAGAATAAGATGATACACACAATACTTAATAAAAATATATTACACAAATATAATAAAAGAGTAAATTAAACTTCTACATCATATTACAAAAATAATACACTCATATAAAATTATCAATACCAAAACGAATTGCGCGCAAGTTGTTCATAGTCGGCATCGGCACAATTCATACTATTTACTAAAATCATAATTAAAACTAATTACCACTAAATTAACCATTATATATATAGTTATATATATAATGTCATAAATGATAATGACAAAAAAAAATGTTATAAAAATAGAAGTTAAAAAATTTTAGGACTAAATTGTAAACAAACCATTTATCATTTGATAAGTCGATATTATTTCCAAACCCCCCTAATTATCAACCAAACATACCCATGACCCACCCAAATCAATCGACACACTCACTCACTCACACGCCCAAATGAGATGGAGAGAGGAGAGAGAGAGAGAGAGAGAGAGAGAAAGAGACGAACGGAGTGAAGCGAAGACGATGAGCTGCGACACGATGGAGAGCGACGGGGAAAGCTGTGACTATGACGTCTCCGGCGACGATAAGAGCTATGTTAGGAGATGAGTTGTTTCTGTTAGAATTTGGCAACGCCGCGACTGATATCTCAACTTTTGGCCAGGAGCTCTTTGATTTTCTGCTAATTGGTAAGTTTTTTTTGTCTTCTACTATTTTTTTCTTCACCTCTGCTTAATTATATGGAAGATTCTCGGAAGAAAGCTGAAAAACTAGAGCTCACATAGGTGTCGGACCTGAAAATAAAGTTGCACAGGCCGTAACGGCCCGATACGGTGCGAATCGTCCCTAGACTCCGGAATCGGCCATGTAACGGTATTAGAGGGTTCGATTTTCGATACGAATCGGCCATTACGTACCTTAACGGCCGATATTTAAAACCTTGGTCTTGAGATTGACTGAATTATTTAATCCAAAAGGGAGTTTATTAAGCTTCGGACACCTAGCAATTCAAATAAATTCTAATGATGGCCTACAAAGATATTCGCCCCTTGGAAGAAGCTCACAAATTCTTAGCACCAAATCACAAACCATGTCTTGCAACTTCACGTATCCCTCTGTTTCACATCTTTCAAGCAAAGATACATCGATAAGCTCCCATAATATTTCTTGTCACTTGTCCTTTGGTTAGCTAAAGTCCCATCACGTAATAGAAGTCTTCCCGTTTGCTAATAACATGTCAAATTGGATTCCGTGATCTCCGTGTCATCTGGAAATAATCCACAAAACAAAAAATATTTTTTTGTATTGTCATTTTTTAATTTGTCATAACTAACCTGTAGTGGTATAAACACTTCTCTCATGTCTTTAACATTTGATATTGTTGATAATTGTAATTCCCTTAAGAAGTTATACCACACTCCGACATTTGCTTCATTTCTCAGGATAGCACCGACGACGTTTAATGCAAGAGGTAAACCACCATATTATCTCATAAGAGACTTGGCCAGTGGCTCAATGGTCAGGGAATTTGAAACTTCTCCTACTTTGCCATGAAATATCTTTCAACTTTTTCGGACATAGGGTTTACATACATATTTTCATCGGTTTCTAGATCGATAAACCTTCAGTTCTCTAGTAATGAAAATGACGCACCCTAAATTTTGAAAAATGAGATAAAATAAAGGGTTAATAGCATTTTACCCCCTTGTGGTTTGGCCAATTTACACTTACCCCTGTGGTTTAGAAATCGTCACTTACCTAGCATTGAGTTCAAAGGGTGTGCGAAGATGTCACCAGATTTTTGAAAGGCGATTTGAAAAATGGTTTAAGTAAAATTTTGACTCAAAAAAGTATGGTCTGACTAGAGATTCGTTTTTAAGGGTTCAGGAGCTAGTTACGCTCAGAAAAAGTGTTAGGCACCCTGAGAAGCCCGACTTAAGACGGTACTTTATCCAAATTAAGTCCAATCAAAATTTAAATTCGAATGTTTTATTTGATTTTGAAATATCTTCTTCGAATTTTTTTTAATTATTTTTTTAAAATTTTAATTTATTTTTAAATTTCGTTTTTTATTTTCTATTTTAAAAAAAAAATGAGGAGAAAACTTTTTTTTTGAATTTTCATAGAATGGAAAAATAATTTTTTGTTTTGGTTTAATTTTTGAAATGTTTTCCCAATATGATCGCTTATAAAATATCGATAATTTCATAAGGATGATCCCCAAGGGGGTTTAATGTCTCGAATTTTAAATTTGGGTTACTTTGATAAAAGAAAGGAAGGATGCCAATTTTGTTTATTTTTTTTTAGTTTTAATTAAAAAAAATTGAAACAAAACATAGGGGAGTTCACCTGGTTTTGAAAATATGATAAATCACATTTTTGAGAAAATTTCATTGTTAAAAAAAAACACAATTCGGGGTGATTCCACCCCCCGTAACAGGGGCAGGCGGGAGAGAGAGAGAGAAGTCAAATCAAATAAAAAAGAAAAAGAAAAAAATATATTAAAAATTGATTAAAAAATTATCCTCAAAATTCGGTTAGTTTTGACAGAATTTCTGATGGAAAAACCGAATAAAAATGTGTTGATATCTAGAGGGTTTAAAATGAAACGCGCAAACGAAGAGGAATCATTTAGAAAAGTATCAATACTTAAAGAGTATAAAATATAATTTTTCCAATTAAAAAACATACCAGCAATATTTCAAATTAAGTAAAAACGTGCAATTTACTAACTAATAAAAAATAATTAATTGGAATAGTATTATGATTATAGTAATTATATGTGAATTGTTAACAAATAAAATCAAAATAAAAAAATATATATCCAAAAACCAAATAAATGAATGGGTAGATAAGATATAAAAGGATAAGGGCAAATTTATAATTTTGATATTTTTTTTTTTCTCAAAATTGAACTATTTTTCCTCAATTTTCATCCTAATTTGAGAGGACAGAAAAGGGGGCGAAAGAGCATTTTTACATTTTTTTTTTCTTTTCAATCCCCTTTTCCTCCTTTATCAAACAAGAATATTTTTTCACCCCTTTTTCTTTTTTATTTTTTCATCCACCATTTTTTTCAACGAATCATACCCTTAGGAAATTAAGGTTTTAATATGGGCCATATTGTTAGATTGGATTTTGTTCCAGCAGTCATTTTGAGGTTGTTTATATTTAGAATCACACACATGCATGTATGTATTCTTTCATGATTACATGCAGAACATGCTCATACAACTGAGACAGGGATCAAGTTTATTGCATAATACATTCAAACTTCTATCCAGAGAAAAGTAAATCAAGGGACAAAGTACGATTACACTCAAACTTTAGGGGCACAAAGTGCAATTTGGTAGTAGTACAAACTTGCAACTGCGTAAAACTTTAATGTAAAAGAGACAACAAATGACAATGAAATGAAACGAAACGAAAAAAATGCATAGTACAGTATTTAATAAATAAACTTTGTCAAAAGGCTGAGACGATCTCTAACTGCGTCATTTTCCCATTCCATTTGTTCCCACTCGTCTTCGTAGCAGCTGATTGTATTGAGATTGACTGCATTATTCAATCCAAAGGGGAGTTTCTTAAGCTTCGGACAATTAGAAATGCGGATTTCTTCTAATGAGGGCCAACAAAGATGTTCGCCACCTCGGAAGAAGCTCACAAATTCTGGCATATCAAAAAAATATATTTTCTGCAATTTAGGTAATGCCCCAACTTCAATTTCCTTCACATCTTCATCTGAAATCATCTCCTCAAAGTTTTCACAATCAAAAATCTTCAAATCTTTCAAATTGCGGAGCTGTTGAATCCATTCCCGTGGAAAAAGCTTCTTCAACTTATTACATCTTCTTATTTCTAGTGTCTCGAGGCTGGTGAAGCTGTTGCTGTTAAGATAATTGTTGCCCTCTGGCCAAATGCTCCCCAAAGATTGAAGCTCTAACAATTCTAAAATTTCTAATTTCGAGAAAACAGAGTAATTACTTTCCTCCTCATCCGCGTGCACAAAAATTTCAAGCCCTGAACAAGTATTAACGTTCAATTCTTTTAATCCATCCATGTTCCTCATATCTAAAACTGAAAATTTCCTTCTGCCTTTATCGCCAAAAAACTTGAAATTTTCCGCATACTTGAGTACCTCAATTATTGCACAAGGAAAGGTGTTTCCTTCGTCTTCTCTGGTTTCATATACCAGATACTTGAAACTTATTTTAGCACCATCAAAATCCTGTTTGGCAACGTATATTCGAAACTTTCTCAAGCTTTGATTTATCCACGATTTGCAGTTGTTTAGGAAATATTGAAGATTTTCCAAATTTCGAAAATTAAATTCGACCGACGAAACCAAATCCAATGTGCATAGATGCTTTGTGATGACCTCGATAGCTTCATCGGCTAATGTCCTACAAATATGCGGGTTGCATCTGAATATTTCCAATCGAGTGAGTTTGGATATCCAACTACTTGGAACCATCTTGTTAATATTGAGCTCACCAGTACAAGATGAAAATCGTATGTTTTTAAGTCTGGTTAATTTCCATATCTCATCGGGCACACATCTTACTCTGTTGGCCACAACAAGAAGCACTTCAAGTTCCTTCAATTCCCCAACTTCCGGTGGAAGTTCATGCAAAAAAAAGCATCGCTTGAGAATCAATGCTCGAAGACCAACCAAATTAGATATTGAAGCAGGCAAATATTGAATGTAGGTTTCAGACAAATTCAATACCCGAACGCTAGGCATGCAATTGAAGAACGCTTCAGGAATTTTCACTAACTGGCGATTGTCTTGCAAAAGCAAACTGGAAAGCTTACGACATTCGAGCATATCTGGCAAATTTGTCAAGTGTGGATTGGCTACAAATGATATGCGTGTTGCATTTTTCCATTCTTTGGCTTCAGGTTCAGGCTCTTTACACCGTCCAGCTCTGACCAATTGCTTGTATTTCGTTCCACCTTCAACTTCAACAGAGGTTATTCTTAGCACCAAATCACGAACCACGTCATGCAGCTTCACGAATCCTTCTCTTTCACATCTTTCAAGTAAAGACGCATCGATAAGCTCCCGTAATATTGCTTGTCCCTTGTCTTTTGAGTCAACTAAAGTCCCATCACGAAATAGAAGCCCTTCCGCTCGCCAATAGCTGATCAAAATGGATTTCTTGATCTCTGTGTCCTCTGGAAACAATCCACAAAACAAAAAACATTTTTTTGTATTTTCATCTTTCAATTTGTCATAACTAACCTTTAGTGGCTTAAACACCGTTTCCATGTCTTTGAAATTTGATGTTGCTGGTGTTTGTAATTCTCTTAAGAAGCTGCGCCAGACTTCGTCATTTCCTTCATGTCTCAGGACAGCACCGACCACGTTAAGTGCAAGAGGCAAACCACCACATTCTCTCATAACAGCCTTGGCCAGTGGCTCAATGGTCGAAGAATTTGAAACTTCTCCGACTTTACCATGAAATATCTTCCAACTTTCTTCTTCAGACAAAGTGTTTATTGGAATGTTGTCATCCGTTCCCATGGATCGACAAACCTTCAGTTCTCTGGTAGTTAAAACAACCTTACAACCGTTGTTTTGGTCTGGCTCTGAGAACCCAACTTTACTTAAATCAACCATGTCCCAAAGATCATCCATCAACAACATGTATTTTCTTCCAGCAAGTTGGCCATGCAATCTTCTTGCAGAGCTATCTTCTGAATCAGCTTCATTTATATGTATAGACAAGCGTTGGGCAACTTCAGCCTGAAGTTTTTTGTAGTCCCAAGAATTCGAGACTGTTACCCAGATTACTACATCAAACATTTCTTCGATTTTAGGATCATTGTTTAGCAATTTTAGTATAGTCGTCTTCCCTACACCACCAAGTCCCCAAATACCGAGCTTCGTGGTCTCCTTCTTGCATATTTGAGATAATACCTTTCCCAAGTTGTCTTCGGTTGAAGATAATTCCACTAAATGTGAAATGGGTACCTGTTGAACTTGTTCTAGCCCTGGATCAGTAAGAAAATCAGCGTTATTTGCTCCACTACTCGTTTTCTTTTTTAGATCTTCAACGATCCCAATCATTTCCACCACACGCTCACCAAGCTTCACACGAGCATGAATATTAGGAAACAACCCTTTTAAGCATCTTTTGTCAGCATTGTATTCTTTTTCTATTTGCGTTGTTTCTATTTTGACATTGTCCACGCGGCGAAGCCAATCCCTGAATAACTCTGTGGGAACCTTTTGTTGCTTAAGTCGGTCTATGTTATTTTCCAAGTCCTTTCTCATACAACACAATTCGAAGACATCCTCTTTCAACTTCTTGAGATTTTTTCTCAGATTTTTTGAATAAGTAATTCGTTTGTGGATCGGCTCCCGTATGCATATTAGGATTTCAACTAGAGGTTGAATCAACTCCATTTTAATCTGAATGTGAATTTAACATTTAGTTCATATTAATAGGAAAATGTTAGACAATTTGTTAATATTAAATTAAAAATTTAAAAATAAAGAAAAAAATAGGAATAGAAAATTATAAGTAACTTATTTTAGGAATAATTCAATAATTTTTTGTATCATATTTTTATATTTTTTTAAAAAATAAATAATAGAAAAGAGTAAGAGTCTCCGATAAAGATAATAATGGGTAGTGTCTATAAATGCTATTTTAATCCACAACATCATATTTGAATTTGATAAAGAATGTTTTTAATATTACCTGGCACCAACTCAACCACTAGGTCTTGTGACGATTCAGCTATACAAAAGTCGCAAGTCCACGCTAGTCACTGCAAAATTATCGCAAACAACTGAAATATGCATCGCTTCTAGCGGAAAAAATAACTTTAGATTTGTTGAGACCAAGAGCAAATTCAACGAATATAGAGAGATGAATCGAAAGCAGGAACCTGTTAATTGATGGCGACGGTGTAGCTGCGCGAGGTTGACGGCGGGCGATGGGGTTCTGGATCTGCGACGGCGGCTGTTCGGGGAAGAGATTGACGGATTTGAGCGCAAACAAAGTAGTGTGATGTTGTTGATTCTCTATAGAGTATAAAGAGAGTGAGAGAGAGGGCTGACGGCGACGGAGCTTCAGGCGATCGGAGAATTGAAAAGGCCGAATATAGTGAGACTGCGATTTAGCTTCCGATGAGTGATTCCATCTCCACTGGAAACTTGGCTAATGCTCTTAAAAGTGTCTGCAATGATTTATCGGTAAATTGCTTTTTAACCTCCTACTCTTTTATTTTAAAGAATTACATTTTATTCATTTAAAAAATAAAAAAATAAATATACTTAAAAATACATGAAATTAAAATTCTCATCCAATTTTTCGATGAAATAGGTAAAATTATCTTTTCATTTTAATTTTATTTTTATTTTTTTTAAATATTTATAGAATAAAAAATGAATAAAAATTAAAATAAAAAGACAATACTATCTATTTCATTCAAAAATTATTCTATTAGAAGAAAAAAATAGTTTAAAGTGTCATTTTTTTTATATAAAAAGAGATAAAAAATAATTAGACAAAATAAACGGACATAAAAATAGTTGTTGACCATTGTCAATTGCTCCAAGTAATTTTTATTTTGAGTGGCTGAAATAGTTTCAATTTTTTTATTTTTTATTTTTCATTAATTAAAATTACTATTTTTTTTTATTTAGATATATATTTTGCACCTTTCCTGTAGAACCCAAAACAACTCTGTTTATATTTTTTTAAGGGTGCATTTGGGTGAGGAGTTGTTTGAATAAGAAATTTATTTTGGCAAGGAAAAAAAAAAGAATTTTTTATTGAATAATTGACAAATTTAAAATTTCTACTCATGCAGAAATTAAGCACGTGCTCAATTCTTTAAGAAAATAAGTTGAGCATCATATTTAAGAGAAAATTTAGAGGGAGAAAAAAAAAGTATCTCGTCCTTGCTGAAAAACCAGTCCAAATTGTCTAGACAAATCGCAATTGAACTTGAAGACAAAATCAAGTCGAAATGGCAAAGTATGACTTGCGATCCCACAAAAACAAGAAAAATGAACGAAATCGATCAATTTGATTATGTGATAATCAAGCTATGTACTTAACACAATTCACTTTTTATGCAAAATTATTTGTAAAATTAAAATAAATGAAAAACTTAGGGATGAAACGTGTAATTTGGTAAATCTGATAATGACATCAACTTGGGCTTATTATAAGGCCTAGAAGTCCAATATGAAGGATTAGGCCCGAAGGCCCAAAGAAGCCCAGCCCATTTCAAGGGCCTACACAACGTCTATGATGGGAGGGGCCTACACTACACTAAAGTAAGGGTTGAACTGAACAAAGCTGATGATGAGAGGGGCCTGCTGCCAAGGCTGAAATTACAGCCTGTATCAGTGTAATGATTTGTAACGGCGTCTCATTGTAACGGGGTATAACGCCATTACAAGCCCGTATCCGTCCGTAACAGGCCGATACGGTGTGAAACGACCCAAGAACGAAAAATCGGTCTATAACCGTAATGGTACCCCGATTTTCCATTATATATCGGCCATTACAGTACGTTACAGTCGATACTTAAAACCTTGGGTCCAGCTTAATTTAGTTAATAGATTTTTCTTAATATTTTTTTTTATAAAAAGTGTTTTGTTAAAGTTTTTTTTTTTTTTTTTTAAAACGCCGAATTCTATAAATGTTATTTTAATCCACAATATCATATTTGAATTTGATAAAGAATGTCTTTGAGAAATGAACCAAGAAGGGCGCGGGGTCGACACCAAAAATGAAGTAGGGGAGTGTTGGGTGCTGGCCTGCTGGGTGTGGAAGAAACGAAGAACAAATGAAAGAAAAAAACAACATTTTGACTAGGGATGCCACTGGTTCGATTTCAGTCCGGTTTCATATAAAACCAAAACCATTAGAAGTATATTAAACCAAAACCGTCGTCTCTTTTTAAACAGTTCTAAAACCAAATCATTTAAATTTATACAGAACCAAAAGCAAAACCATGAAACCGTGAAGCCATTTAAGATTTTTCAATTTTATAAAATCATAAACAAAACCAAAACAGCGAAACCACAAACCGTTATTTTTTATATATAAATAAAAACATAACTAAAATATAAAATATAAATTCTAAAATACAAAACAAAACCACAAAATAATCATAATTAAAGTTTTCAAAATAATAAGGAATTGAAGAACAGGCCGAACGGCTGTGAAATCATAAATGAAAATTATGAAAATTTATTTATGAAAATCTAAGTCCATTTACATCATATATATATATATAAGAGGGCTGAAAGTATAAATAAATAAATAAAAAGTACATATATTAGGGTTAAACTGTAAATATATAAAAAATATGGATATATGTGTAATAAAAATATATCTAAAATATCAATTTCGCGATTTCACGGTTCAGTTTCGTAGTTCGGTTTTGCGGTTCGATTTCGTGGTTACTATCTCAAAACCAAAATCAAAACCGCTTCGTTTATTAATTTTAGACCCAAAACCGCAACCAAACAATTTAGTAGGTTTTAAAACCGAACCATTCGGTTCGGTTTCTCGCGTTTACCCATCATTCGGTTTTTTTTTTGGCATCCCTAATTTTGACCTTTAAAATTTTTCAAAAAAATAAAAGTCAAATAAACCCCATTGAATTAATAAAAAATTTACCCTTATTTTTAAACTTAAATGACAAAATACCCTTAATTCTGCTAATTTTTTTTTAACAGTTGCACTTACTTTGTTAAGCAGAGCGGTGTAGGACGAAAATATTGTATGAATACAAACGTCTAACCATATGGTTAAAAAGTGAAGATAACCCTTTCGGATATTACCTTCCACGGGCGCAACCACTAGTTGTTGTGAAGATTCAGCTATACAAAAGTCCCAAGTCCAACCTAGCTATTCACTGCAAAATTCTCACAAACAATTGAAAGATCCTTAATAGATTTGTTAAGATCCAGAGCAAATCCAGCGAATAGAGAGAGATGAACCAAAATCCGATACCTATTGATTGACAGTTGATGTGCGACGTAGACAGTGTAGAAGCGTGAGGATGACAGGCGGGTGTTAGATTCTAGTCATATATCACTTATTTGAGAGTTATAAGTCACTATATGAATCAAATGAGTTATTCTACTTAGAATCATATGGTTTTAAGTTGGAACCATCTAACACAAGCGATCGGAGAATGAAAACACCAGAATAAAAGCACTGAAAGTATAAATAAATAAATAAAAAATACATATATTAGGGTTAAACTGTAAATATATATAAAAATAAATGTATATATATAATAAAAATATATCTAAAATATCGGTTTCGTGGTTACTATCCCAAAACCAAAACTGCATCGGTTACTAATTTCAAACCCAAAACTGCAACCAAACTATTTAGTCAGTTTTAAAATCGAACCATTCGGTTTGATTTCTCGTGGTTACCCATCGGTTTGATTTTTTGTGGCATCCCTAATTTTGACCCTTAAAATTTTTCAAAATAATAAAAGTCAAATAGATCCCATTAAATTAATAAGAAGAAAATGATAATTATCCTTATTTTTTTAGCTAAAATGACGAAAATACTACATGAATACAAAGTTCAATTAAATCTAATCATGGGGGTAAAAAGTGAAATTAACCCTTTCGGATGTTACCTTCCACGAGCTGTTGTGAAGATTCAGCTGCACAGAAGTCCCAAGTCCAAGCTAGCTAGTCACTGCAAAATTCTCACAAACAATTGAAAGATTCTTAATAGATTTGTTCAGATCTAGAGCAAATCCAACGAATATAGAGAGAGATGAACCGAAATCCGATACTTGTTGATTGACGGCAGATGTGCGACGGCGACGGTGTAGCAGCGTGAGGATGACGGTGGGGTGGGGGGTGGGGTTCTGGATCTTCGACGGCAGCGGCGCTGGGAAGAGAGATTGACTGATTTCAGCACAAACAGAGAGAGAGAGGGGGCTGACGGCGACGGAGATTCAGGCGATCGGAGAATTGAAACACCGGAATATAGTGAAACTGAGATTCAGCTTCTGATTGATGTTTCAATCTCCAATGGAAACTTGGCTAAAAATGCTGTCAAAGGTACTGCTGAAAGTAGTTGTTATGCCTTGAATGAATTGCCTCCATGGATTTATTGAATGGCTGGTAGTAGTTGTTGACTTGGCGTAGACTTGATGAACTTGACGAAGTTCACTGAAAATATCGGTCAGTTGCTGCAACTGATTTTCAGTGGCTGAAGTAATTATAGGTGGCATATGGCTGTAAACGAGCGGAACTGAATATTAAGGTGGCGTTTGATAACAGTTTCTGTTTTCATTCTAACAGTGAGATGGGAATGGGATGAGAATTTTCTTCCTTTCTTGGGAATAGAATCGCGTTTGGTAATAATAAATTTTTTTTTTTCAAGAAGAGAATCGCGTTTGGTAACGATTTTATCCTAAAATCAATTTTTTTTTTGTTTGAGATTTTTTTTTTCTGTTTTGACCGGACGACGGCGGCGGCTCCGGCGACGGCGATGGCGACTAGAGGGTGGGTGACGGTGGCGGCCGGCCGGCGGCTGGCGGCGACGGTGACTGGCCGGTGATGTTGGAGGTGACCGGTGACGGTCGCCGGAGATGGCCGGCGGCGGTGGCGACGGCGACTGTGCCGCCGGTGGCGAACGGCGATGGTCGGCTGACGGATGAACAGTGAAATTGGTTTTGAGAATAGAATGAGAATTATGAGAAACAATTTTTTTTTTATTTCTCATTTCTTAAGAAAAAAATAGGCACAATTCTCAAATGGAAATGGAATGAAAACGAAAACAAAAATTACCAAACGCTATTCCTAAACAGAATTCTTAAAAATCTGAGAATGGAATGAAAAATTCTGGAATGGAAACAGCTACCAAACGGGACCTAAGGGTTCAAGCTTGATTCGTTTATTTTACTATTCGAGTTTGAGGCGAGTTTAAAATTTGATGTTCAAGGTTAATTCGTTTAATAATTAAGTCGTCCGCGAGTGTAATCGAGCTTTTTTCTAAAAGAAATATATTTATTAAATAAATTTAATACTTAAGAACTATATAATGATATATATTTTTTTTTTTTGATAAACTAATTGTTCTTTAAAATTTATATACAAAATTTAAATATTTAATTTCCTAACGAACCAAAATATAAGAATTATAAATAATCAATGTAAATTTAAAATTTAATTGAAGTACACTCTAGAATGATTTGATGTGTAAGATTGTACTATTAAAGAAATTCAAGACTCTATTTTACTAGTTTTTCTTCCTAAAGTCTAATAAAATATTTTAGTTGTATATTGAAAATGGGTAATTTTGATGGGGTTAATTTTGCTAACCATTTACCATTAAAATTATCACTATAACCTAATTTGGTTACTAAATCTACCACTACCCTAAATGGTCTAATAACTAATTAGTGATTGCCTAGTTTTACCACCAAATGAGTATATAACTCTAAAATTGGTTCAAGAAACCCCTATAAATAGGGATTTCATTTTTCACCAAATGAGACATCAAGACTTGCCTACAAAACACAAGTCTTCCATTTTACTCTCTACTTGAAGAGAAGTCTTGGCTTAATAGCGAAACAAGCAAGTCGAATTCTTGAGGCTACACTTCTTGTTAGAGGGCAGTAAACTCCACTTCACTATAAATTCTACTTTAAATTATCTGAAATATATTTTTCCTAGTGACTTATTCTCACACTGGAAGGGCTTAACCGGGAACCCAACCCCTAGTGCCTAAGCTTTGATTTGCAGGAACAAATCAACGAAATAAACTCGGCAGAGTTCGATCATATTGACTGTGATCCATCGAACCAAATTTCAGTATTATCATATATTATTCGAGTTGTTCAAGAACGTTAACGAGTCAAACTCGAACATATGATGTTTGTTTATTTAATCACTGGACCGTTGGATCGGAGACAAATCTCTAGACATTTTTTAATCATTGGATCATTTTTAACCCACATATAAATTGAAAAATAGGGAAATTAGGTTAGCCCTCTCACAGCCGTCTCCATTGCTAACCTTCTCTATCAAAACCCTAGCTTGCACAATCCCTCTGTATTGCTCCCAAACGCGGACACACACCCACGCAATTTTATCTATCTCTCGCATTCACGGCTAATGCGTCTACGAAACCACCGCCATCGTGGGGCAACGCCGTGCACCGCCATCATCACCGATCCTCCATGGCGGCGGCGTCGCTCCATTGTAGGGTATCGTCACGCACTGCTATCACCATTTCTCGAGGGCATCTTCATCGATTCTACATGGCGTCATCATCGACCCTACAACACTACAGTCTATCTCCGTCTAATCTCAGTCAATCGACGTCGGGAGCGGTGGCAACTTCCTCGCTCATTGCTCCATCTGCTTCTCGCGTCTCTCTCCTTCTCTCTGAGCTTCTTCATCCCTCTATATCTTTATCTGTGATATTTGAGGTGCTGAAAATTTTATTGTTGAAACTAATGAAATTTGCAGATGTTTTGTTTTTGAATTCGAGTTCAGGTATTTCGTGACGACTATCGCCATCTTCAAGAACCATGGGAACCACGAACTGCTGCCATTATCGTCTGGAATTGGGTGTACGCAAGGTATTTCTGGACTGGTTGAACCCTAGATGTGGAATTAGGTTTGTGGAATCTAGAACTTCTCTTAAGCATCGGTTCCTATAAAAATTCTAGGGTTTATTGTTCGGTCTTGATATTAGACATAATTCTCACATATTTTTGATGCACTAGCTCAAGCAGGTTTATGGAATTTGATATGGATAGTTTTGGATTTATTCATCATCTTATTATTGTTTAGAGTTTAGCTACCTAGCTAGATTTGTTTTAAGATGACAAACCTTTGTATTGGGTATGTGTGGAGAGCTATTTGAATTATTTTGCTCTAATAATCTCATTCTAGGATAATCTTCTCTGCGAAATGAGATGCCAAAGATTATATGCCAATTATTTCTTCTCATGTATGTTTTATTGAGATTTCCCTTATCTTAAGGATATATTGGTCAATTTTTGGTTATGATTGATCATTCTAACTATAATGTTTATTTATGTGTCAATTTTTTAGTTTTTATGTTTCTATTATGCTTCCAAATTGTGTCTATCATGTTCCCAAATTTCAATGACAAACTTCTGGGGATAGAACATAAGAATTTTGATACTGATTGTTAAATTGGATTTTCACTGCTGAATCCACTGTTGATAAAAAAAAATATACAGAGCTTCACATTTTACTTCACATTTTGATCAAAAATATATTTTACTTCACGTTGGTGTAATGTAAGGATGGTGTTTTGAGTTCTAATTTGTGGCGATTCTTCCTCCACCCCCTTCCTTCTAGGTTTATTTTGGAGTTTTTGTTGCAGAGGTCGATTAGAAAATTCAAATGCAAATTGCAACCCAGGTATATTTTAATTTTTTTTTCTTCCTTCGATTTGTGTATTTCAATAGATAAAATGTTTGGTGGTTTTATTTTATTTGTTTCTTTCCATATCTATATTTCCATTAGATTTTGCTTCTACTTGGTTGATTGAGATTTTATAATCAACTCATCTATTTTTAATGGTGAGCATTGTTTTTCTAGATTTTCTATTATGAGTTTGCTTTAGAGAAGTTTTCAACTGGTCCACCATGTCTACCATTTTTTAAGAATGCTCTGTTACCAAGCATCTGACATTGTGCACATATGACCAAGCATTAAGTAAGTTCTTTTCTATTTTTATGACCTATATTATCTAACCAAGCATATTGTTCTAGTATTCGGTTATTTTTTAAGTAAGTTTGTATTGGTTATAATTGTAATTGAAGGTCTTGCTTTTTGCCTGCATTTTTAAAATATCGATGAAAAAATAATTTTTGTTTACATTTTCAACCTCTTTTATCTTTTATTTTTACTTAAAAATCCATTCTCTTACTTCTATTTTTTTTTTTGTTTCATATTATGTCAAATATAACATTGGTTTACCCTCAATAAAGTTCGAAATGCCTATTTTTGTAATTCTTTTTTGGGTTTAGATCTTCTAAAACTTGTGTTTTTTGGATTTAATATAAATTCATTTTTTTTTTCTAGGTGGGGGACAATGGTTTCGTACAAGACTATTAAAGAGTAGAGATTTATCTAAAAGTTTTGGTGTATAGGTAATATTTAATGCTTTTATTAAATTTGTTTGAATAAATTTTGTGTGAGGGAGATAGTAGGTGGATTGTATCCGTAAAATTAAGATCCCATTTGCAAAAATAAAAATAATGATATGGTCTTCTTTAGATATTCTTTTGAATGGTTAGTTGGAATTTGAAAGTTTTGCATGAGTTAAATATTACAATTTATATAACCTTTCATTCTTGGAAGTTGAAAATTTAGAGTTATTGTAATAATTCTTACATCTTATTATGTGTTAAATGTATGAAAATTAGAAAGAATGTGGAGGTAATATATTCATATTCTTGGACAAAGTGTAAAATGCTTTCAATCGTGTATTATTGGACTTTGAAGTTTGTATTTTGGAGCATGGTTTATAGTATTTTTGATCGATGTTGGACAGTAGGGGATGAAAGTAATGGTAATTTCTTTCTCAAAAAATCTTCATTAGTAGTAGTTTTTTGTTCTTTGTGACCTAAATCTGATTATTAGTTATTATTAATGTTCAATATTAGCTATTATTGATGTTCAATATTAGCTATAGGTGCAGAATGTTGTATACAGAGAAAATTATGTCAATTTTTGTGTTATTTTACACCCGTGTCTTCAGGTACGAGTTATATGCTAGTATTATATAAAACAAGACGATTTTTGCTGACTAGGACAAATAAAAATATGACTAGGACAAATAAATTGCTGATTAGGATATTTTCGAAACATAAGTTTAGGGTTATAAAAGAAAACTGGGTTTGTCAAAATGGAAATAATTATATATCATTATATCTTATTGTAATCCTAAAAAGTGAAAGACAAGTCTTTAGAATGAAGTATGACTAATTTCTCAAATCTCCCTACTCTTATTAAATCAATGGTCAAGATTTTCTCTTCCCATTACCAATAACAATAATTGAATAAAAAACTATTTTTAATTCAAATTAATAACATTGAAAATGAATAGAAAATTGCTTTCAATTCCAATTCTATATTTGCATAATAAAATAAATTATTTTTTAATTAATAATTATATTTATTTATTTATTTTTGTTTTTTTATTAATAATTCAAAATTTCATTATTTTTTTTTTAAAATTTATTCATAATATTGGATTTTTTTTTTAAAAAATAAATTATTTTTCATTCAAATAAAGTTATTTTTTAATTAATAATTCTATTTATTTATTTATGTTTCGTTATTATTATCAATTCGAACTTTTATTCATTTTTTACCAATTTTTTCTTTCATAATATTGGATTTAAAAAAAAAACAATTAATTTAATTTTATTAAAAAAAGATGAATAATGTGGGTTGAAAACGATGGTCCCTCAAAGACATTCTTTTCACCAATTATCTATTTTATCATTAATCTTATCCTAAATGAATGCATTTTTTCCATAATTAAAAAAATGTGTTCTGCATTTTATAAATTAAAAATAATTTTTTTTTAAATTCAAATTTTAAGATTAACTATTTATCTAATTCACTTTGCGTAGTGATTTTTTAAGAAAATTCAATAATTCTCTCAAAAGTTAAAAGTCATTGTACGTTACAAAAGTTATTGTAATTTTTTATATGATAATTGCAGTAATTTCAAAGTAGTATAATAATTTTCGGATTTATAAAAAAATTATTTTACCAATATGGAATATATTGACTAAAATTTTAAGTTCGTATACTATTCACCAAAAAAAAAAACTTTAAAATTTATGTCCATAGAATCTATACTAGCTCGTAGTAATTTTACAAAACTTGAAAAGCATGTCTTATGCTTATATTTTTGTGATTTTTTTAACTCCGAGATTGGAAACCAATTTTGCCATTCCATTCTCAATTTCCCTAATTCTCTCACTCTCCCTAATTAATCATTTTCTTTTTCAATCTCCCTAATTCTCTCTCTCTCTCTCTCCCGTAATTAACCCCAATTCTCTCTCTCTCTCTCCCTCTCCCTCCCTAATTAACCCTAATTCTCACTCCCCTCAATTTCAACTCTTAACGTCTGACCCTAAGCTCTCTCAATGCCTCTATTTCTCTCTCACTCATTCTGCAATTCTACAACATATCGTGTCTCCATCGTCGTCGCTTTCGGCTAAATCTCATGTCGGAACTCCTCCAATATTCATGTGACAACTCCTTGGTACGCCTCTCTCTCTGTCTCATTCTCGCTGTTGTCTCTCGATATCGTCGTCCTCTGTAGTACCGTCCATGAACTCAGCCACTATAGCCCACGATCCATTTCTAACACTCTGATAGGTTTTGGACGTCAAAATCTGAACCTTATTTTATGTGTATTATTGTGTTCCTCTCTCGGACATGTCATTTTTATTCTTCATCTTGATGGGTGTTTTAAGTTTTAATCGATGTTCTGATTTGGCTTTTGCAGTGGGTTTGATTGTGAATGTGGTAGTGGTATGCAATGGAGGAACCACCATATCTTTGATAACGAAGGTTGAGAAATCCATTGACATGCCGCCCCTAGCTATAATGAGCTTCAACAAGTCTTTCCCTATCTCTCTTTTAAAATTCCGGCAATGCATTTTCTGAATTTTAAAAATAAAATCCACTCTTTGTTTCATTTGTTCGTTAAGGCAGCGATGACCATTTGGTGGATATCGTCTTGAGTTGAAAATGTGCAGATTTTTTTGTCCAATTAATTTTGTGTGCAGATTAAATTTTGTAGCTTTTTTTCCTAAAAAATATTGTCATGTTTTAAGATTATGAATTTCATGTATATTGCAGTTTTTTTTAATTTGTTTTATTTTACTTTGTTTTGTTGGATGCAGGTTTTGTCGAAGAACGATGATGAAAACTCATCTCTTAGCCTCTTTTCTATATTTATAAGGTACGTTTGTCAGCATTTTGTTCCTGCTTTTGTTTTTATATCTAGAAATTTTGGAGCAACGCAAGAAAAAATTCTTTGTTTGTTTTCATACTTTTGTTTTAATTATCAGTATTCTGGAAAAAAAAAAAAATCTGGGAACATAAACACTAAAAATGGGGCCTTAGTCAATTTTTTTTTTTGTTTTTGTTTATTATTTCGTTCTTAGAAGACGTGGAATAAACAAAAAGTACGTTTTTTTTGTTTTTATTTCTAGATTTGTAGAATGAATTTCATGGATCAGAATATGAACAAATTACTATTGTTTTTGTCACAAGCTAAACTTGGTTTTATTTTAGACCATTAATTCAAAATTGCAAGGATGTTTTTAATAGTCGTGATGAATTAGTGACTTTTTTCAAGTTTATAAACCTCATAATTTGCATTCGTTATACGCTTTTTCTGAACGAATAGATTGTGTTGTTATTGGTTCGTGTGATTGGTGTTGGGGGCTTCTTTGCTCTGGTAATGCAATACATTGTTTTTGATATATTTCTTTTTATGTTGGTTAAGGTATATGTTTTAGTTCGTGCCTTCAGGCACGGGTTATCCGCTAGTATATATATATATATATATATAGGGAGGAGGTATTTGAAGAAGGAATTTAATTTGAAAAAAAGAAGAAGGAATTTTTGGGAATAATTAACAAACTTAAAATTTCTACTAATGCAATTCACATGTTACTTCAAAATTCATGTATTAAGAGAAAATTTCGATGAAAAAAAAAAGGAAACAAAATGTGCGGTGCACGCGTTGTTGTTCAGACAATTAAGACGTGTCTCGTCCTTGCCGCCAAATTGCAAGAAAATCGCAATTGAATTCGTAAACAAAATAAAGTCAAAATCACGAAGTACGACTTGCAATCATGAAAACAAAAAAAAAAATGATCGAAATCGATCAGCGTGATCCCGTGATATTCAATGCTCGCGATCGGGTACTATTAGAAACCAATAAGAGGGTAGAATGATCGTTTTTGTACAGGAATAGTTTAGACCTATTGCAAAGAAAAAACAAAAAAAATTGGGTAATTTGTTGGGTTGGACAAGCATTGGTTCCCAAATTTTTGGGTCCGTAGAAAAAACAAAACTAAAATTATGACCGTCAGAAGGGTATATATATATATATATATATATATATATATATATATATATATATATATATATATATATATATATAACAAAACTAAAATTATGACCATCAGAAGGGTGTATATATATATATATATATATATATTTATTCAAAATCAATATTTTTATTAACGGAGGTTTTTATTTTTTCAACATAATTTAAGAGTTAATATAGCCACTTAACTAATTAAAGAGTTATGTTAGCAGAAAATCTTATCGTACAAAATTTTGAGAAAATGGTCCTTGACGGTTGCATAAATGCATAAAATGGATGTCGATACCCCGGCATAATTCACGGATTGAAACAGAAATAACAGCCAATCTTTTCATTTTAGGGTTTGTACCAAAGACATCCCATGCTCTTATACCAGAAATCTCCCCTGTCATTTGACAAATACCAATCACACCCCTATAGTTTTAAAATTAAAACCACTTACCTCCCCTATCAGTGAATAGTTGCGGACAAAACATTATTATGGACAAAAATACCCTCAGAATCATTTAACTTCAATAAAATGACATAAATGCCCTTTCTTAATTTTATCTTATTGGACATATTTGCCCTTGACAATCTTCAATTTTTTATTTTCCTTTTCCTTTTTATTTTTTTCTTCAGTTCGATGCAATGTTCTCATCGTCTACGATAAACGAACGACATCCTTACTTGTGCAACTTTCGACAACGGGCTCTGACAGCAGACGAGAACACCATAGCTGGCAGTTTCTTCACTAGCACTTACCTCTACTCCGCTACATGAGGTTCCAGCTGTTGCACCTCCGACAACTATTACTCCTGCACCATCTGTCTCGGCGTTGAGTCCTCTAACACCGCCTGTCGGTGCTCCAGGTCCCAACTCCTAGTCAGGATCTCGGAGCTAAATCTTCAGTAGATGGATCTCGGATCTCAGCATATGGATAATATTCCATCTGTTTGTTGATCTAAAATCAACAAACAGATCGAGAAAAAAAATCAACAAAAAAATATATGAAATGTTTCAAAATCAACAGATAGAAAATCACAAAAAAAAAAATCCAACAAAATGAATACATCCAAGAAGAACACTGGAACTAATGCATATACGACTAGTGGATTCGAACAAGATGAACACATCCAACAAAAAATCAACAAACAGATCGAGAAAAAAAAATCAACAAAAGAAAATTATGTTGGCCCAAATCCAACAAACAGATCGAACATGAAAGCAACCAGATCGAAGATAAAAAATCAACAAACAAAATTGCTAGGGTTTCAATTTTGGGATCAAGAAATCAAACATTATTTCTAGCATATGGGAACAATAGATCGGAGATCGGAGAAATAAAAATCAAACATTTACCTACCATAACAATTGATTTCAGATTTCACGATCGAATGACCTTCTTTGTTTCTTCGACGATCGAATCGGCATGAAGCGGGCTTCTTCTCTCTCTCTCGACGAATCGACGATCAAACGACCTTCTTCCTTCTTCTTCAACGATAACGAACTCAAACCATCGTCGACCTTCTCCAACTCTCTCTTCGTCTCTCTCTTTCTCTTTCTCAAACGGAATTAGAAAATGAAAACAAGTCAAATTGTTGTAAATAAAAAGGGGTAAAACAAGTCAAATTTCTGGTATAAGAGTAAAAAACATGAGAGATTTTGGTATAAACCCTTTTATTTTATGCCAATCTATTTCGATCTCCTCAGCACTCAGAACACCTTTGATGAGAGAATAGGGTTTCATCAAGCATTCATTGATTCCAAATCGTGAGAAAAAAATAAAATTTCTAGGGCTAAGAACGGTGACCAAAAAAGTGGAAGGCTTAGGTGACAACAAGGAAGGAAACCTTAGATCGCCTCAAACGATTATGATTACCACATCGATAATTCCCATTCCTGCTGTTGCTCCGGTTGATAAAAGAAGACGAAGAAGAAACACATAGTTGCAGATCTGGAGACGAAGAAGAAACGCCATTACCGCATTGTTGCCGCCTTAGTCAGATATGAAATCGTGAGATGAAAACAACGACGAGGAAGGGAAAACAATGACGAGGAAGAGAAACGCATAGCTGTAGATATGAAGGCAAAGAAGAAACGTCATTATCGCCATTGTTTCCGCCTTAGTCAGATCTTAAATCATGAAACGAAGGCGACGACAAGGAAGGGAAAACAACAAGAAGGAAGAGAAACACATAGCTGCAGATATGTAGATAAAGAAAAAAAGCCATTACTTCCATTGTTGTCGCCTTAAGTCAGATTTGAAATCGTGAGACGAAGGCGACGATGATTGGTTTGAAATTGGTCTCCTCTTAATTTTTTGGTAATGGCGATTTTCCTTCCTCGTCGTTCACTTCTCCTTCCTTCGTCAGTCACCTCTTCATCATTCAAACTATTTGTCAGATCTTCGTTCACATTCTTCTTCGATATTTTAGCGGGATTTTTTTATATTAAAAATCTCTATTAAATTTATATTTTCACCCCTAATTATTCACAACTGTACAAATATAGTTTGAATGTTCACATTGGTAATTCCTATTAAATTTAGTGCAAATTATTGTTTTGAAATAATATGAACATTCACAACAGTTCAAAAAAGTATGAACGCTCACATTGATAATCCTTTTAAATCTAGTGCGGTGTGAGTTTTTGTTTCATAATAATGTGAATATTCACAACTTTATACAAGAGTGCATTATTTTTTATATTTGAATGTTAAAATAATGATTTTGTTTGTGAACATTCACAATACTATTTTGTGCTAGTGTAAATGTTCACACCACTTCGAAACAACAACTTTTAAAGCGCAAACATAACAAATATACATCATTGTGAACATTTTCAATACTATTTTACTAGTGTGAATGTTCAGATGTGAACATTTAGATTTTTTTATATTTTATAATATGGATATCAAAATGAAAAGCGTGAGTTTTACATTAAAATGATACTTTTTTTTTTTTAGTGTTTTTTGATGTGGGAAACATTCACAATCTTGATTTGTTTAGACATGTTTTTGTTGCATGATAAATGGACTTTCTATTTTTTATTTATACGGTTATAGATTTTGTAGAATAACATATTATGTAAATTAAGAGAAATCATTGGTCAAAGAAAATATATTGTTTACTTAGATAGCGTTTGGTTAGTATTCCCATTTTTCTCAACCCAATTGGGATGGGTTTGGGTTGAGTTAGGTTGAGAATTATGTTTCCAACTGGAAACAGAATTACGTTTGGTAACGACAATTTTTTTTGTGTGCTGGGAACAGAATCGCGTTTGGTAACCACATTATTTTGAAATTGTTTTCTCATCTAAACAAAAATCATCAAAACAAAAAAATCATCCAAACAAAATCATCCAAATACAAATTATCAAATCCAAGAAACTCATCACCAAACATCACAAAAATTAATATATATATATATGTTCTATTCTAAGACGAGAACACAGGTGACGGACAACGATGAGGTAGGCGATGGACGAAGACGAACGAATAACCAAAATCGATTTCAAGAACGAAATCGAGAGAGAGAGAGAGAGAGAGAGATTACGTTGGAGACGACGACAACGATGGCGATAAAGAAGAAGATGACGACGATGGATGGAGAAGACAACGATAGTGAGGGCGACGACAGAGAAGACGATGGTGAGAAGGAGGAGGATGACGCCTATGAGGAAAAGGACGACGACAGAGAAGATGATGGCGAGAAGGAGGAGGCCAACGCCGATGAGGAAGAAGACGACGATGACGAGGAGGAAGAGGACGACGCTGACGAGGAAGAACAGCGAAGATGGAAGAACAAAGTGGGATCATCGTGAGAACTTGGGTTGAGTTTTTTGGGCACAATTTTTTTTTTTTTTTTAATTATTTTTCATTTCTTTAGAATTTTGAGAATCAATTCTTATTTTTTAGGTTGGATTGGGTTGAGTTTTGTGTTTGTCAAACGCGTTCTCAAAAATCAAACCCAAATTTTTTGGGTTGGATTGTGTTGAAATGGAATGGAAACACTAACCAAACGGGGCCTTAAATTTTTTTGAGAACCAAAAACTTATTTTCGGCAGCTGAGGATTTTTTTAATAATTTATATTATCCTATTTAATTTGGTAAAATTAAAGTAAAGATGAAATGTGTAATTTGGTAAATTTGATAATGATACCGAGTTGGGGACAATTATAAGGCCTATAAGTCGAATATGAAGGATTGATTAGGCCTACAAACCCAAAGAGGCCCACCTCATCTCAATGGCCTACAGAACGTCTATGAAAACTCTCTCTCTCTTTCCCTCTCCAATCTTCTCTCTTGTTTCTTCGCGTTTTCTAACTGTGAAATCGAACAATAACGATTCTACACACATACTCGTAGAGATTCATAGATTCAGTAGTCTAAGCTTGTAATTTGAAGTATGTTATTTATTGCTGTAATTGTATAAGATCTTCCTGATCTTGAATTAGCAAGACTTTGGATTAATTCAAGTCACGGATAAGGCAAAGAGAAGCAAACAGCAAATTATCGTCTCTATCTTTCTCTCTCTCTCGCGAAGTCTCCCTTGCGTCGTCTGATAGCCTTTCAAAGTCGGAGAGAATCGCAACTCGCCTTCGCTGCCTCCAGGTATGGTGTATTATCTCTCTTTCGCTTTTGTTGAATTCTGTGGTGACAGGAAATAGATGTTTTTCTTGTGGTATGAGACATTTATATACTATGAGATTTTTATTTGATATGTGATGTTTATATGTTTTATGCTTGATCTATCTAAAATATTTTTTTTTATTAAGAAGACAGTATACTCGCAGGTAAAACAGTTAGGAGTCGGTCCCCTACTGGCACTAGGTAGAGTCCTATGGTGGAGTCATGTGGGAGTTTTTGAGACAAGCTGTTTGAGGCGAACCTGTGAGAGGTTCATGGTTATTTTATTTTATTTTTGTTGTTATTATATTTGGGGATGGATGTGTCCCCCAT
The DNA here is from genome assembly GCA_016647705.1 of Eucommia ulmoides. Taxonomy (NCBI): domain Eukaryota; kingdom Viridiplantae; phylum Streptophyta; class Magnoliopsida; order Garryales; family Eucommiaceae; genus Eucommia; species Eucommia ulmoides. The sequence goes on along the minus strand of JAENRU010000234.1, from coordinate 52,576 downwards.
ATGAGAGGATGTATATAGCCTGTATATGTGAGTATATATTTTTGTATGCCTAGCGTCGTTTCCTAGTTGGTGGGATGTCCAGGTATTGTTGTGTCGTCGTCACGCCAGCCCCAGGGTGACGGGTGTCCGGGGTGGGGTGTGACAACTGATATTACTTATACCGATAATTTTACCCTTTGCGTTGTCTTCGAAAGTCACATGACCTCCATCTTTAGGTGTCAAAGACGTAAATTTTCTTTTATCTTCCGTCATGTGTCGAGAACAACCATTATCTAGGAACCATTTGTCCTTACTTATTGATGTTTTTAGAATAACCTGCAAGGAGCACCTCAAATAGTTACTAAGTAGTACCCAGCCTATGTGGGTCTGATCTTGTTAGTCGGGACAATTTTAGTTCCTTTTGGAACCCAATTTTGTCTACAGTTAGATATTTTTGTAAAACATCTACGAATAGTATACCCCACAATGTTATATTTAAAACATTTCACAAGATCCTTGGTTTCAGAAAAAAAATTATGAAAGCATTTTTGTTTAAGATTTTTCTGAAAACCAACATCGGTTTTATCAAAAACTCCACGTGAACTTCCCAAAAGCATTTTCAAATTATTTTCACCGCCGGTGAATTTGAGAAAAATTGATTGCAAATCCATCAATTTAGATTTCAACCCATTGTTTTCAGATTCGTAGTCCACCACTTGCTCATTTAATGTGTTAATTGTATTTTGAAGGGCATTTATTTTCGAACACTGGTTTTTATAATCATGTGAAAGTTCTTGATAAACATCAAACAATTCATCAAAATTTAAAGAACAAGAACTTGAACAATCGGTTATCTGACCACCAGTGACCATTAATGCAAGCATGAACGTATTATCACTATTTAATTTTTCCGAGCTACTTGAATCGGTATCATCCCAAGTAGCCTTCATTGATTTATTCTTATTCTTCTTTGCTTTCTTTTTTTCTTTCTTCTTCTTCTTCTCCTTTTCTTTATCCTTCTTCGGTTCGGGACAATCATTTTGAAAATGACCGGTTTTACGACAGTTTTAGCATTCCACTTTAGACACGTTGAGATTTCTTTTCCCACGGAATGTGCGCTGAGTCATTCTTCTAAAGTTGTTTGTAAGAAGTGATACATTTTTCTCTTGCTCACTATCAAGACTTTAATCATTACTGTTATATTCTTCTTCAATTTTTTGAACTTTTAGCGCTAAGAATTTCTTCTTGTCATTTTCGGTATCATCCTCATAATCTTTAATTGCCGATTCATGAGTCATCAAATTGCTAATGAGGTCATCAATATCATATTTGCCAAGATCTTTGGCTTCCTCGATTGCCGTCACCTTTGACTCCCATATTTTTGTCAAGGACCTTAGGACTTTCCGTACTCTATCCTCCATAGAATATGACTTTTCGAGTTGACTCATATTGTTGCATATATTGTTGAAGAGAGTGTACATCTCATGAATCGATTCATTCTCCTTCATCCTAAACAGCTCAAATTTTCTCATAAGTACATTGATTTTTGATTGCTTCACTTGACTTGTCCCTTCGTGGGTGACTTGTACCTTATCCCACATCTCATTTGCGGATTTAGAACCTAAAACTCTCGAATACTCATTAGCATCTAAAGAACAAAAGAGAATATTGATAATTTGAGAATTAATAGAGAGTTTCTGTTTATCGGAAGTAGTGAGTTATTCCTTTTTCTTCTCAACTCCGTTTTCTATTGGAATGAATGGACCATCCTCGATTGTTAGCCACACGTCATAATTTGTAGCCTGAAGAAAGGCTATCATCCTGTCTTTCCAAAATGAGTAACTTTCACATGCAAATAAGGGTGGTCGGTGTATAGACTGACCCTCAGTTAGTGTGCCTACTATGTGTGCCATGTGATCTTTGTTAGCAAAAGAATTCGAGCTAAACCAGCTATGATGCCAATTGTTGGCTCAGTAGAATACCCAAGAGGGTGGGTGAATTGGGTAATTAAAATTATCAGAATAAAATTTAATAAATCAAATACTTAATTTTAAGCCTAAATTAATTATTATCTTTATAACACAACGGAATAATATAATCAACTAAGTGCACACCCAAACAACAAAAATAGCAAAGTAAATATAGCAGCACACAAAAGATTTACACTGGTTCAATAAGTTACTCTTGGCTAATCCAGTCCCCCGAGCTCCACAGAGGTCGCACCCACTAAAATCAAGATCCCTTTAAAGGTAGGAACCAAACCCTCACACCGACTCTTTTACAGGCTCAGAATCAACCTTTACAATATCATTTTCTCAGGTTAAGGAAGAACCTCTACTTTTTACAGGATAAAGAATAACCTAATTCGTTTTTTTAACACTAAGGCACAAGAATCAAAATCTCTTAAAACACTCCAACTATCATTTTCACAGGTAAGGATGAAACCTTTATAAATTACTCACAACGCAATACTTATCTAGGAAGGATCACTACCTCAATCTCTTTACAGGAAGAGACTGAAACCCAGTTACCCCTGATTAAATACTCCCAATAGTATTTAATCCGTTACAACTCACCAGTATAAAAATTGATAATAAGTAAATCTCACTCGGAGCTTCTACTACCCTAGATAAACACTAACTCAATTACTATCCTAATTAGTGATAGAAATACATGAGATACAAAATTTTGATTTTAACAAGATATGGGTAGCAAATTGGAGCACGTAATCAGATTCAAAAAATTGTTTGTAAAAAATATTTTCTTCAAAAATCAGAAACAATTTCTAAGATCAATTTTTAAATATGGAATAATAAACAAATAATAAGAAATATGGAAAGATCTCACCCAGAATGTACAAAAATAATGATTAGAACAATATAACTTCAATTCTGGTATCAGCAAAAATTGATCGCAATTGATTCTCAAAATCACTCTTAGAAAAACTCACAATATCGTAGAATAATAACTCTTATAAAAGCTCATAAATGATATAAACTTGTTTAGCTCTCTCTCAATGAATGATTAGTCCTAAAATGACAATTCGCAGGTCTATTTAAAGGAATATGTAATCAACCTTCTAACGGTTAGTTTACATGTATCATGATAATTAAAAACTCTTATAGACCCCCTATATTATAAGGACTTAATTTAGGTTCAATTTCACTTAGAAACATCTTTCAAATCTCTCAATTAAACCTCCAAAGTATATCTCAATAAGTATAAAATCTATTTCAAGTACTAAATTGAGAAACATTAATATTTAATGAACCATATTAATAAGATTTAATTAGTATATGAACCATATTTTAAATATAGATAATATCCCACAAATCTCTCTCAAATCCCAACAAAAAACGGCTAATTTTAGATATAATCTCGGATCAAACTGTATCCTGAAACAGCGCATTCGGTTGACTGCCCAACTCAGGTTGTAGCCAAGCTATCGCCGCTGCGTGTATAGGTCGACCGCCCGGTCGACTCACAGATTCAGAGAGTTCAACACTACTTAAATGATTGACCTATCAGTCGACTTGTTGATTCAGAGAGTTCAGCCTTCTTGGCCGGTTGACCTGTCGGTTGACTTAGAGATACATGATGTTATAGCTTCTATGTCCGGTCGACTCACCAGTTGACTTCTGTCACTCAATCTCTTCTCTGAATACGTTTTTAACTTATTTTCTTTTACAATTTCGCCCCTTTAACCATTTTCTTCTTTTGATTAGCTCCACTAATATTTTTATATTCCATTTTAGTCATTCAAAATTATTTCTTCTTATTTCACATAGGAGCAAATAATTTAACTTAATCAAAACACACATAAAAGATAAAATACATTTTGTGCCATGTGTGTGTTCCTAAATGGGATATTAAGAGTTAAGATTCACCTGGGTTGTTTTCCCAAATTTCTTCAAACTCTTACTTCTTCTTCATCATCTTGACATCTTCATTTCTAGAACTTTAAATCATTGAAACACTTAATTAAACATTAGTTCCATCAAAACATCAATACTTAATTATTCATCAAAATCTTAGGATCAACACCAATGAGTTAGGAACTGAATCACTCAAATTATTTTCTTCAAGGCAAAGAGTCTCTAGTCTAGATGCATTTGATAGAGACTCGGGGATAACTCCACTCAAATTATTTAATGCAAGTTGAAGTATTCAAGATTTGGTAGCTTGAGGCCTATATTTGATGGAATGCTACCCACAAAATGATTTGATAGTAATGACAAATATCTCAATGTAGAAATATTGAAGATCATTGCTGGAAGATATCCAGTCAAACCATTCAAGGCCAAACGTAGTATCTCCAACTTAAGGTTAGCAATCTCTTGTGGTGTTTCACCTGTAAAGTGTAAATAAGAAAAGAAAAATGTAAGAATATTTGGGTTTAATATCAAGAGAAGTCTATCACTTTTGGTATTTTGACGACTCCTCATTATTATCTAATTAAAAATAGATATATGGAGGAGGAAGCATACCGTAACTCCTCTCTGCCTTTATATAATAACATAGGCGACTGATTTATCTTCAATTTTGATTTTGATTATTCGTTTTAGATTTATTTATTTTAATGAAAATAATGGGGTGGTGGTGAAAAGTGTTGTCATTTATGTAATAGTTGTTTTTTTAATACTTTGTCGTTGCAACGTCATCACCCCCAACCTAGCCTCTGTTTTGCAATTTTTTTCAATTGGCGAGGAACCGAACGCGGGCATGTGGGCTTATAATCGAGGATTGTGTTTCACAAGTTATCCTGTGTTGATCTTTTCCTTATTCATTCATGTTTGACAAATTCAATAAAGTTGTTCATTACATTGATTTTTAGCTAAGAATTTCAGACCACAATTGCTCGAATCTGTTTACCTGGAAGCACTTTGGTTTGTTCAAAAGTTTGGTTCTCATAGACCATGTTTCCTCATTTTTACTGCTTGGTTGGTGTTACTTGATGGTTGATATATGCTTGATTGTCAATCGTGTGAATCTGTTTAGAACTAGGTGCAAGCACTCTGGTTTTTTTTCAAGCACTCTGGTTTGTTTCTCACTTTTGCTTGGATGGTAATACTTGATATATGCTCGATAATGTGTGAAGTATGATATGGTAATATGATATGCATGAGTGGGTGGCCGAAGATGGGATGAAGAAGATGAAATTAAAAAACAAAATACACAATAATTCTTTAAGTTTTTGAATATATACAAGCAGTCCTTATTAAAATGTTTTAAGGGTATAAATATCATTAAATGCTATTTAACAGATTTTTGTTGATTTTTGCTGTTAACGGAAAACTTAACGGTTACACTTTATTCTACCATCACAGGGAGGTAAGTGTTGCTGATGAAAATAACACAAGGGGCAAAATGAAAAACTGCCTAATCACAGAGAATAAAGTGTAATTAACGCAATTTTTTTTTAATGAACTGGTCATGTGTACCTCAAAGTAAATGTAAAATTAGTATAAGGTACTATAAACAAATAAATCGAGTAGTATTATATGGTAAATGAAGAAATGAATTTGAATTGCTTATGGCCACATGATGAATCACGGATGAATGTACATTGACTTGTGTTACGTAGCTTCCTTTTTGTGGATGTTGATTGTTGTGCACTTTTTATTTTCTAGAAATTTACCTTTTCTAGAACACTGAAAAGAATCTACAATTTCAATATTAGATTAATTTTACTTTACACTTAGGTGGTTAGACATAATTATATTGTGCACCTCAATGGTATTTTTGTCACCACTTACTCCCCATATGTTTAAAATTTAAGTGCAACGATTAAGTTTTTCGTTAACTTCAATCGTCAAAAAGTAAAAGTCAACATTATTCTGTTAATCAATGTTAAATAACATTTATACCCTTCAAATTAAATAAATTATATTTAATTAATTTAATTGAGATGATTTACAAAATATAATTTGACAAAATCAAATTCTCCTCTTCTTCTGCAAATGAATTGTTCTTCCTCTTGCTTAGACAACAACGACATCTCCGGCGAGGCACTCTCTCTCTCTCTCTCTATGGTTAAGTCTCTCTCCCCTCTTCCTCTTATATATATATATATGTGTGTGTGTGTGTGTATGTGTGTGTGGTATATTAGAAAGAGAGATAGGGCGGGCCGAGGAGATGCGAGAAGAGAGGAAGATATATTGAGAAAAGGAGAAGGACTGGTGATGGCAGGATGTGGTAGTGGTACTTTTCGTCGTAGGTGTGGCGGTAGGCAGTGGTTGCTTGATTCGCCGTTGTCGGAGCAAGTAGGAGGGGTGAGGGGAATACCCAAAGAGAGAAGGGGGTGGTTAGAAGAGTTGATGGTCAAAAACATTTTGACTCTTTAAGTTTAACAAAAAAAATTAACTAGATCCCATTGAATTAGTTGGAACAAAATGACAAAATTAATCTTATTTTTTAAGCAAAATAATAAAAATACCCTCAATTCTGTTAAATTTTTAATCGTTACACTTAATTCTTAATCACAGGGGATGTAAGTAATGACGAAAATACTATATGAGTATAAAGTATAATTTGGTTTGAATCACAGGGGTGCAAAGTGAAATCAACCCTTTCAATATTACACACAAATTTTTGGCTTTTAATCTACAATGTCTTTGTGTTTCTTTGGGATTTTTTTCCCCGGGTATGATATTTGAACATTTTCGCCTTTGGTTTAAGCATTACTGTTCAATATTATGAACTAATTGTATTGCTTAATTTTTTGGTCAAGTATGTCAGATGTAATATTTGTGTGTGTAGATATTAAGTAGTTGGTGATGTATGATAAAAGTTATCGTTGTTGTGAAGGTTACTGGTATTTCTTTATAAGAGTGTTGAATTTCTTAGCATTTTGTGGTCAAACACTTTTTGAAAAAAATATTTTAACAATACGAATTCAAGTTTAAAAACTAAATGATTAAGACTGAATTTATACAATCTCTCAATTCACTGATTTCAAATTTCTTTACACCATTTACTCCACTTAATAACTTAATTATATTTTGTACATTTCAATTTTATAAATGTACTTTATTTACTAACTTTTATTATGTACAATTTTTTTTATATTTATAAATTTAAAAATCGATATAGTGCCTAAGGCACGAAGAATACTGTTAAAAAATAAAAGTTAGAGGTTAGAAAGTCTTAGCAAAAGTACTTACGAATCAAGTGTTCTCACTGCGACCAAAGCGAATTTGGCGACCTAGGTACGATTTCTGGTTTTCTTAGCCGCCGACGCCTTTCTGGCTGCCACGGTGCCCATAATCAAGCCTAGCTCCGAATCGGCCATCACGGCCTTCTTGTTAGGGTTCAGCGACGACAACGATCTATTAGCAAACGACGATCTATTAGCAAACGGTAACGAGACGAGCTATTAGGGTTCGGAGATCGACGACGAGGATGGGCAAGGATCTAGAGATCGACAACGAGGAGCTGGGTAAAGATCTAGACCACCTGTGCCAAAATGGCATAGCGGATGGCACCGTCATTGGAGGCATTTTTGGGTTCAAAATAGTCAAAGCGGAGATGACACTACCGTTGGAGATGCTCTTATCGTCGATACAAACAGGAAGCATTTGCATTTGCTTCTGAGAAGAGATAATTGTTCGATACAGATAGGTTACTGAATATTGAATTGAAGGGATAAATTTGGAGAAATATAGGAATAAGCATTTGCATTGGTAGAGCAAGAAGGATCCGAAACATGAACTACATATTCATTATTCACAAAAACAAGAACCCAGGTCCCCCATTTTAGGGAGAAAAAGTAGAGAGGGAAAGAGAGAGAGAGAGAGAGAAAGAGAGACCCAAATCACCCAAATCATAGTACGTGCGCCATTAATAGTTACATTTTAAAGTATTGAGAAATTCGGGGTAAATTTTTGTTAATGAAAAATAAAAATTAAAAGTTTAGGGGTCAAATTTGAAATTTAGAAAACGTGAAAATTAAACTTGAGATCCAAATGGATAATTAAAAATCAAAAATTGAAAATAGTAAGGGTGAAATTAAAATTTTAGAAACTTGTAAAAGTTGGAAATTATTAAAATAGGATCTTAAAGGAAGTTGAGGGGAGGAAAGTGCATTTTAACTAAAGATTTTTTTTATATAAACACATATATACATATATCGTGTGTGTGTGTGTGCAGTGAGATCGCCGGTGACAGAGAGAGAGAGGAAAGGAGGAGACGTGGCAAGCGACGATCCATCTTTACCACTCAATTCATGTATATAAAAAGGGTATATGCAAAAAATATCAAGATCAAAACACTATCAGATGAGAAAAATCAGAATTTTGGAGAGAGAGAGAGAGGGTTCAGCGGTGCTGGGTTCTTCGGCATGGTCATCTGCGTGGGCATTCTGTTCCATTTCATTGTTGTGTGTGTGTGTTGTTCGTCATCGATGGGGAATGGGAAAGTGATCAGTTGTTGAATTTCTGCCGTGCATGTGTGTGTGATCGGTACTGTTTCAGTACCGGCGTGAGTGTACTGGTGTATGTCTCTTGTTCTTGTTTGGTGCAGCGAGGTGTGGGTGTGGGTTTTCTGTTCAGATCGTCAGTCGTCAATCGTCGACGATTGTGTGTGGGTCGTCGTCGGATAGTGGTAGGCGGTTGTGACCAGTGTAGGGTGGCTGGCGGTGAAGGGGAGTTAGTGAGAGAGAGAGAGCGTCGGCTGTGGGTGCATGTGGGTTCCCATTTCTGTTCGACTATGGCGTTTGGCGGTGAAGATGGGTGTACTGTTCGTTTGTCTTGTCCAATGGCGTGTGTGATTGTGGTTGGGTGGTTAGTCGCCGCCGGTGAGAAAGGTGTGGGTGGTCGGTCAGCAGGGAACCAGAACAGAAACAGAGAAACCAGAAGACAAAAAAAAAGTAGAAGAAAAAGGAAAAAAAATAAAAGGAAAAATTGCACAAACACCCCAATAAAAATCCAAAAATTTATCTCACGGCCGATGGACGATTCGGAGCAGGTAAAAGTCTAAATCGATTACCATTGTTGTTAAATTGAATTATTAGCAAACAGGATTATAATTTGGAATCGTTAATTCTAATAATTTTTATCACCATCCATACTAACAAATGCATACTGTAGTTATTAACGAAACGAAATTTACCGAATAACAATTTTTCGTAATAAAAAGTGGGTACGGAAAAAATTACGAAATTTAGGGCCTGCATTGCACGATTCGATTATTTTACATAAAATATTAATTTAGGCCCTATCATTATTAGGCTCGCAGACACTAGAGTATCGGTAGAAGATAGTTAGTAAAAACTGTTCAGAACGGGTAGTCAGGTGAGTGTACTGTCTTCTTGCAAAAATCTATTTTCATATATATATGATGAAATATGTGACTTAAAACAGGACGATTTTATAAATGATATGGATCAAGCAGGTTTTGGGTGAGTTGGGAAAAAATAGATTTTTGGTAAATTATATTGGTTTCAAAAGAAAGTTGAAAAATGTTTCGTTGACTTTGGTGGTTTAAAAGCGAGTGGAAAATTTATGGTTTTCTAAAAAAGCTGGGTTTTCTAAAAACAAAGGTGTAAAAACAGTTTATACTGAAATTGGTGGTACAAAGGTGGAAAACTGGTTTTTTTTCCTGAAATTGGTGGTACTGTTAAAAAGAAGAGTGAAAAACGTGATTTTGAAAATTCTCCTCGAAAGGGGTGTGGTTTATATCCTCCCCATAAGGGGTGTGAATTTTTGATGATATGGTGTGAAAATGTATTTCTTCCCGTAAGGGATGTGGATTTTTACCTATACTGATGATTTTGACGATGCCATAGTTGTTCTCCCCGCAAGGGGTGTGGTTTCTCCCCTACGGGGTGTGGATTCTTCCCATGGGATGTGGATAGTTCTTCCCATAAAGGGTGTGGATTATAGTTCTCCCCAAAAGGGGTGTGGATATTTCGTAGGAAGGCATTCCTACGAATGTTACGGTACCGTTGCAACTCCCGATCGTAAGGTTAAAACGATCACTATGGCTAGCCAGTGTGTGTTGTGGTGGAGTGGTATATTTGAGATGTGTGTTTGAGGTGTGTGTTTGAGATGTGGTGTTTTACTTATATTGGGTTATTTATTATTTATTGTGGTGATTGATATGATTTTATACTAGATGGATTTGGATAGAACTTATCTATATCGCTTAATTCTCATTGTTTATATACTTATGCTTGATCCATATTTAATTATGGTAATATTTAGAATGTATTATTATTTTAAAAAAAATATATATATATATATATATATTTTACTAAGAAGGCAGTACACTCGCAGGTACAACAGTTAGGAGTCGGTCCCCTACTAGTACTAAGTAGAGTCCGGTGATGGTGTAGTATGGAAATATTTTAGGAGGAGCTGTCTAAGGCGAATCTGTGAGAGCTTCATTGTTATTATACTTTTGTTGTTATTACAATTCAGGGACGGGTGCGTCCCCAGTTAGAGATGTTGTATATGGTCAGAATTTATAGTTGTATATTTTTGTATGCACTTTGTCGTTTACTAGTGGGTTTGACGTTAAGATGAGGTCGTGTCGACGTCACGCCGGCCCCACGGTGACGGGTGTCCGGGGTGGGGTGTGACAGAGAGAGATATGATGGTAAAGAAGAAATGAGGAGAATTGAAGGCAAAAACAAGGCCTTAGATTAAATTTTAAGGATCAGGTAATCGACGACATTTGGCTTGAGGAATGTCGGCGACCTTCGGATCCACACGAACGCCTTTTGTGCGCTCTGGTAATCGACTTTGGTCTTGTCGTGGGTCATCCTCCTGATGACCGCGACCTCGATTTTGCGTTCTGCAGCGTTGTTCGGCGAGTGAGTCCGGTATGCCAAATGCTGTTCTGACCCTTCAACACACTAGAGAAGAGGTCGAAGTTCGAACAATGGCAGTTGAGGCGGCAGAGAGGAGGTAGGCGGAGAGTTGCAGGGTTGGGTGGTTTCGCAGGAGATGGAGCAAGGGTGGGGGTGGGTCGCCGGAGATGGAAAAGGGGTGGAGGTTGGGTTGCCGGAGATGGGGGTGGCGAGGGAAATCAAGAAATGAAATAAAAGAAAAAAAATACACAATATTCCCTTAAGGTTTTGAAAATATGAAAAATAATCCTTAATAAAATATTTTAAGAGTATAAATGTCATTTAATACAAATTAAATAATTTTTTGTTGATTTTTTTCATTGACCGTTAGAGTTAATAAAAAACTTAACTATTGCATTTTAGTTCACAAGCACAAGGGAATAAATGATGGGAAAAAATATTACAGGGATAAACGTAAAACGGTCTAATCACAAGAGATAAAGTGTAATTAACCTATTTAAAAATGAATATAGTGCCTAATTCATGAAGAATACTTGTTAAAAAAATAAAAGTTAGAGGTTAGAAAGTCTTAACTTAAATACTTACAAATCAAGTTTGACTTCCTACCCCTAATGAAACTACGAAGTTAGTCAAATTAATGTTGTACATGGTGGAAAATTCAAAAAACTTGATATGTGGGGTTAAAAAATTATTAGAGATTTGCGGAAAGCTTATGTTAATCAAATGAGATTTTTTTTAAGATTTTAATTATTATTTTTCTCAAAACTATGTGTAAAAGTATGAATTTTCAAAAAATGAGTGGGGCTTGAGTCCCTAGGATAAATAGAAAAAATTAAATTCAAGACTCAATTAATTTAAAACGTTGGATGAATTTTACAAAAAAAAATCATAGGTTTTGAACTAATTTTGACTTCATCAATCCAGTACTACGATCACGTAATATAATTTAACAATTGCCATGATAAAATTAACATGTGATAAGAATAGAAGAAATAAATAATTGTATGTACCTCTCAAGTAATTTCCCAGTTCTATCTGCACAAGAGAACTACAGTTGCCAATTTTTTGAGGAATAGTTTCCGTTATCATATTATTCGACATCATAAGATGTTCAAGAAGTGGAAGGCAGGAGCAAATATCCAATGGAAAAGTACCAAACAATTGATTTTGAAAAAGATTGAGCCATCTCAAAGAAGAGATGTTATATATGGAAGATGGGATGAAACCGGTGATGTTGTTCCTCGACAGCCCCAGGGATTCCAAGCTATGTAGATTGCCTATCTTTTCTGAGATTTTTCCTATACAAAAAAATAAATAACAAAAAATATATACGGTTCAAATTATATAAATTATCACATTTTATGAATTTTTATATCTTCAATGAATTAATTTGTATATACTTTTATTTATGTATGAATTATAATGCAATCAATTTGGTTGAAGAAGAAAATAATCATTATTTTAGTTAAGTGAAATTTAATTTTGATTAGAGTACACAACAAACCAAAGCCAAAACGTTAATTAGCAAATTTGAAGCATATTTCATTATTGTCCTTTTATTTTTAATTCTATTTATTTTTAAGCACATTCTATTAATTTACACAAAAAAAAAAAAATTAATTTTTTACTTTGTTCAAAAGTAGAAATAAGGAAAGTGCATATTTTTTTTTTTTTAAGTAAAATGATTATCAAGCAAAGTAGAGAGGAGTAAAAGACAATTTATACAAATTCAAAGTGAGTTAAATTAGTTTTGTCAGGAATAATATTAGGGATATTGGGTGATTAATCCCAAATAACGGATGTAGTATGTTATTAGACTCATTTAAAATATAAATTTTGATTTAGTCCCTTAAATTGATTTTTACTTACGTATTAGTCTTGCATATGTTCATACTTGTGTAATATTAATTACATGTATTTGTGTAATATTAGTTACATAGTACAAAATACATATAATATACTTGTATAATATTTCTTACATCTAATAAATATTTTACAAATAAATTACATACATGTAACTGCGAGAGTGTATACAAGAATGTAACGACTGTATTAGATCTTTTTTTTCTTTTTTTTTTTTAATGTACGGGACACAAGTTACAATTGCATATGAATTTATTTTTTTTAAATTAAGAATAAAATAAAGGAATTCCCACGTAATCACCCTTCGATATTCACAAGGGAGATTGTATTAAGAAGGGTTAAATATTATCTCAAACCCCATATAAGCCCTTATCAAAATATTGTAGCGTATTATCTGATATTAGTCCAAAATTGAGGGGTGAGAGTTTATAGGATTGTATCTTACCAATGAGGGTGTTGTTGTCAAGATATATGTGCTTAAGCTTTGTTAAGTTTCCAATCGCTGGTGGTATGGCTCCGACCAAATTGCTATTTGACAAGCTCAACACTCGAAGGTTGGAGCACCCCCCTAAGCTCCCCGGTACTCCTACGTGCAACCGATTCCAAGCAATACTCAGCACTTCAAGATTTGTCAACCGACCGCAGATGTCTATATCAGCTGGAAGTTCGTCGGTCAGGTTGTTATTCAGAGAGACAGCTTCTCCAGAGACGAGATGTTGAAAATGGAGGCCGGCACAGAGCCAGTGAAGTCGTTGAGGCTGAAATTCAAGACTTTCAGGCCCTGTAATTTCGATAGCTCTGCCGGTAAGATTCCATGGAAAGAGTTGCTGCTGAGATCGAGCGACTCGAGGAAAGAGATGTTACCCAGGTGAGGGGGGATGGTGCCGGAGAGACCCACGTTGGAGACATTCAAGGCGGCGACTCGGGGCGACAGAGAGGTGGTGATGCATGTGACGCCAATCCAGTTGCAAAAGGAGGTGTTGGTGGTCCAGTTGGCAGAGAGGAGGTGGTGAGGGTCGGAGGCCGGGATGCGGGATTTTAAGACAAGAAGAGCGGATTGATCAGTGGCAACAGTGGTGGCGGCTGCCGTGGGCGACCAACCGAGGAGAAAGTGGACCAATAACGTAGCAATAGATATTAGGAAGGAGTGGTTTTATTCATGATGGGTATGTGAGTGAATATGTGTGGAACGGAAGCTTGAGGCTAGAGCAATATATAAACAAGACTAGATAATCGTTAACTTATTCACAACGTCAAATGTCAAGAAATTATTTATTTGCAACAATTATGCCACGCTATAATGAACTAATTAGTACGAATAAAATTTAAATTTGTCATACATATATTGACTCGAAATGTGGGTCTGAGCGTATTGACTACGGGCGTGTAACATGTACAAGATAATATGGCCAAAATCTAATCTAAATTATCAAGTGACTTCAAAGTCCACTTGTTAATATTAATAATCATCGTACTACATATGAAGTGTTAGTTTGAACCCAAAACTTGTAGAATAATGATTATCTAGTCTAATTCTCGAGTGAAAAAATTACTATTAAAAAAAATGTTAAAAAAATGTATTAATTAGTTTGACAAGAAGAGATGTCTATTTCCTTATCAAACCGGGTTCGATTATGGAAGCAGTCCGAGAATTAAATTTAGCCTTTAATCCTGAATGCATGATGTAGAAGAGTGTACTCTTAAGATTGTCCAGAAAAATGATTAATCGAGTTACGCATAAATTAATAATAAATAAATCCCAATAAATAAATTACTTCAACTAATATTCCTATTAATTACTCTTTTACCATTCTTTTTACTAAGCCCAATACCCGCAATCACTTCTATTTATGGTTCAATACCCAACATTGATTACTTAGTCCGAAAAATTATTTCGAAAAACTAATACCCTCAGAGAATCAAGGTATCGATTATTTTTTATAAACCCAAAAAAAATGTAATAAAAAAGTATTTTTATATAAAAAAAATAAATTAAAAGAGTATTTAACTGTATTATATTTTAATATTATCTCTATATATCGTTTAAGCCAAAAAACCAAAAATTCATAAGTGGCTAAAAAAATATATAGAGATGGTAGTTCATTGATTTTTTATAATATAAAATTTGATGGAATAAAAAAGTTTTTTTTTCTCTTTCAAAAAAAATTTAAATTCAATTTTTTTGAAGTGTTTTAGTTAAGTATGAAACAGATACTACTACTTAAAAAAAAAAAAAAAAATTACTTAAAAAATATTATCGAACAGTGCCTAAACTATTATTATTATTATTATTATTATTATTATAATTATAAGGAGTGTCCAAATCATTTTAAGCGCACTTCAACTAAACACCTTCTTAAACGATATATTTTAAAAGCGTTTTCTTCACATCGGTCTAATACATTCAGGATTAAATTTGAGATTTAATTCTTGAAGTGCTTCTCTGAAAAATTGAATTATGATTGACAATTAAAAAAACACTTACTTTTACCACCCAACTGAATTAACACCTCCCCTTCATATTAAACTCAATGTGTAACTTGGCATGTGCCTAAACTTTGACATATGTGCCAAACTTTGACATTGATCAAATTCAGCAGGAGCCCCTTGCACGTAATTGAAACTTGGACATAAAAGGATAACAACTTGCTTCCTTTTCCGTTTTTCCCTTTTTTTTTTTCACGTTCAAACAACGCCTTAACATCAAAATTAGGTGGAGAACATTTGCAAGGCATGTACTTGTTATCTTATTTATTTTATATATTTATAACATTTTACATTATTTATTTTTTAAATGTCACACTCAAAATACGTATATTAATTTTTAAAAATCAATGAAAAAATATGATATATAATTTTTTTAGATTTCTTATAATATTAAATGTTAAAACTTGTTTAAAACAATTAATAGAAGTCACTTCATGCAAAGAAATGACAAGATTATTGTTAGCTAAAAAATTAAAATTAAGTTGTATACAAATATTATGCTCTAGATTAAATGATGATAAAAAAATATATATAAAATGGAATTTATCGTGTCTACTAATTACCCGAAAAGTTGCCCTGCCCTCCTGACCCGATGGCGGGTCGGTTGTTTATGAGTAGTTTTTTTTTTTTTTTTCATTCCACCTGAGCCTGACTTGTTCAAACACATAAACACTTCGGCTCAGGTACCTATATACCCATACATGAAGCACCCGAACTCGCCTCGAACAACCCTAATAATATATATTTACCAAATATCCCCTAGAACATGAAATATTACGAAAAGACCGTATATATAAATATAATCCTAATCAAATTCAGATCATTCCATTTTCAAATTCCAACCCTCGCCACTATCCTCCTCCTCCCTCCCCCTCTCTCTCTATCTTTCTCTCTCAATCTCAAAGTCATCGTTGTCTATCAAACCCTGAAAGATGATTCCTCAATGAATCCTGCGCCAATAATTCCTGAGGTGATGATTCATGTGTCATCTAATAATCTCGTCGTCAAATAATCATGCATTTATCAAATCCTAATAATCTCGACATCAATGATTCTTGCAATGTTGTTGTTCGTCGCCATCGACGGCTATTGCTCCTTCTTCGTCTTCTGCTTCGATATGACGATATGTAAGTTTTTTAATTCTTTAATATATTTCTTGATTGTTTCTCCATTTCCGTCTCAGATCTACAAATTTTTGGTAATTCATATTTGATTTTTTGTTCTTGTTACTCGACAACCAACTGACTTGACCAGCCCCGAATTAGATCGAGGTAATGAAGCCGTATGGTCGGCTTCGGTTGGGGGAGCTGCCGAAATTTTTCTGTGGTCCACTGACTGAAATGTTGATTATATCTTATAATCACAATAAAATGGAAATAAACAATAAACTAAAGCATACATGAATTATAGGACACAACAATGAAGAACGGTAATTGAAAGCGTACCTGTTTGGGCCATCGTAGAAAATTAAATCTGTTGTAGTAGATTACTAATTAGGTCTTCCTCCCTATGATCTAGATTTCGTGGTGGCGGCTCTCAAAGGAAAGAAACCCCTTTTAATCTAGACTAGGGAGGGGATCTAATTATATATATTAGGATTTCTCGTTGGGTCCTCCCATAACAGGCTTCAACGAAACCCTAAACTTACACTTGCCACTTAATTGGGCTTCTACATAAAAAAAAAAAATGTCACAGCCCAAATCAAAATATGATCACTGATTATTTGAGTTACTTAAATAATAGATTATCCATTAACCCATTTTTGTAAAATAATTAATTCAATTAATGTTAGCTCATAAAATATTCCAACATTCTCCCACTTGGGCTACATTAATTGAATAAATTTAATTTTGAAAATAAGACTCCCAAGTTAATAAAAAAAAAATTATTTTTGGTGTGACCACACTTTTTGTTTAAAAAAATGATAGTTTATTATGCAGATTAATTTAATTGTTGGCCAATATAACTTAATTTTTCCAATTTGGAGCGCTTCCTTATGAATTATTGAGGTTATTTTATCAAAGTAATTTAACCAACATAATTTACAAGTTTTCGAGTTTTTATTTTGTTGATGAAAAATTTTCAAATTAATTTGTGTATTCACCTGCCCAAAGGGGGTTATTATGCAGATTAATTTAATTGTTGGGCAATATAGCTTAATTTTTTCAATTTGGAGCGTTTGCTTGTGAATTGTTGAGATTATTTTACCAAAGTGATTTAACCAACATAATTTGCAAGTTTTCGAGTTCCTATTTTGTTGATGAGAAAATTTCAGATTAATTTGTTCGTTCATTTGCCCAAAGGGAGTTATTGTGAAAATTAATTTAATTGCATGAGGATCTTATATTACCCAATAATTAAATTAATTTATACAATAACCCCATTTGGGCAGGTGAATGCACAAATTAATCTAAAAAAAAATTCATCACACAAAATAGGAACTCGAAAACTTACAAATTTTGGTAAAATAACCTCAACAATTCAAAAGCAACTATTCCAAAATGGAAAAATTAAACAATACTGTCCAACCACAATAGTCCATATTAGCGACATGTATGCATATGATCAAAATAAGATGAAGTACATTACAAAATATACTTTCAGTGATCAATGATCAATTATAGTTGCAAGAATTTAGACAACAATTTTACTGCACTCTGAAACTAATTGTTAAATTAATCTCTATATAGAATAAAAATTAAGGGCTTGAAAATTGAAATACTATAATTAATCATAATTAGTATATCTATGGGCTCCTTAATATGAATCTCAAAGGTCGAAAGTTGTAACTAAGAAATCCAGTTGACTGAGATATTACATAGGCTCAAACCCAAAATCAATATCTACATAATAAGCCCGAACCTAGATCCTTACCAAGATATTATAGTTACAGTGATAGTGTTTTCAATTCAAGACCTTCTCATATATTCATGAATAATTTATCCATATTATTAATTCCACCAGGTTTGTTAATTAATAAATAAGTAATGGCCCAACAGACCCATCAGAATATATATATGGCCTATTAAATATTTTAAGGCCTAGACAATACAAGAAGAAACCCATGCAAAATTGTATAAAAATAATTCAGTACTTTTCTTTTGTCTAAAACGCAAATATATTGCCCCAAACATAACCTAAATTAGTTATTAACATCATACTTAAACCACTAAGAATCTTGAATACATATCATACATCTGATTATCTATGACCACTTCTTAATAGTGCTCTATTCAATTTAGCTTCCATTAGGTTATCAAAATAAAATAAGGATATAATTCTCTCAATCGTGTTACTCATAATGTAAGTATTTCACAAAAACAACAAATAGAAAGATAATGAGTTGATATACTTTAGGACAATTACATGAATAAAACAGTCATATGGATAATAATCAAAACAACCAAATTTACGCAACCTTTAAACTTTAGCGGTTAATTGTGTAATTAACTCTTCTTACTAGTTTCAGTTCATTACACTTCAGAAAAAAACATATAAAGTTAATAAGACATCTTATATGTTTAAATTGAAACTACTTGAAATAAGTGAGATTCTAGTTAAATTTTTGGGGTACTTAGTGTCAAAACCCCTAACCCTAATTTCAATTCTTTCTGCTATACCACCTGAACGTTGCCATCACTTCGTTGCCACCCTTTGACTCTATCAAATGAACGTCGAAGTTCTTATCAGGGGCAAGGTGGACTTTTGACACACTACTACGAACGGATATCGGGTGAAAACCCAACATCGACGTGGAATTCAACACGCCCAACATCAAACAATAGTCTTAAAGTAGCAAAATCCAATGGGTCTAACTCAGTCTCAAAGAAAATCTTAGCTCAGGATTAGGTAACACAAGTGATGTGGGATTCAACAAAGAATAATATCCCCAAAATGAAATAAACACACCATTTATAGCTCATTTTATGAGCAATATGCAACTACTCAATCATCTAATCTGAACTAGGGTCACATATTCGTGATCAATTGAAAAGTACATAGGATGTGAAGAAGACTTTGGGATGCTTTTCCATGAGTCAAGATAATAAAACTCAAAGCATGAGTTAACTTCTTTGAGCTCTCATGTTTGCTCTTTAAAATAATAGAGACAAACCTCATTTTTACTCGAATAATAACTTATTCTAGTCTATTAATCATATAACCTATCGAAGAAAAGGAATATATGCATTATGCCTATAATGCTTACTTCATCCATGTACAATTTATAAACTTTGAACGATATCGTAAAACCAAATATAAATGTTAGGGGTTGAAAATGTCATTAAGCCAAATTTTTAGCTTGTTATCGGTTTTTAGACTTTTTTTTTTTTTTTTTAGTTGGGAGTTTCAATCTTTTCTAGGAAAAATATTGATATTTAATATTTACCTATTGCATAAAAAAGTTAGGTTATTCTTTTCCTTGAAAAGAGTTATGTTTGATTCTTCCTAATTAGAATTAAATTGGTGTGAATTGTAACAGTTTCATCCTTATCGGTGAAAATTATACTTGGAGGTTTTTTTTTTTTTGTTTTTTTTTTTTTTTTGAGGTTTGATTCTTAGCCTAAGATATAAAATATTTAGGTTAGTTTTTAGCCTGATAAAAAGATAGAGGTTCTTCATTAGCAAGTGAAAAGAAAATTGTAAAGATTGATTTTGAGTATGTAAAAGAATCATTGTGTAAAGGTTTAGTTCTTACCTATTAAAGGGATCAAGTGATTTAGTGAGTGCGAATCTCTGTGGGGGCTCGGGGGACTAGATTAGCAAGAGTAGTTTGGTGAATCCTGATATATCCTTATGTGCTGCTTTGTTTACTTTATTTTTATTTTGTTGTTTAGGTGTGCACCTAGATTAAATACATTATAAAGATAATAATTGATTTAGGGTAAATCGATTATTTGATTGATTAAGTGTTGAGATGATTTAAATTTGTTTAAATTTTTTTAACTACCCAATTCACCTTCTTCTTGGATAACTCATTGGGTCAATAGGGGGTGTTCACCCCTTGTTGCAAGGGTGTTTCACTTCTATTTCACAAGGGGTGAACACCCCCTGTTGTAGGGGAGTGTTTCACCCCCTTAACGGGAGTTTTCGATTGCAACAGCGAGGAAGGGAGAGAGAGTTGAGCGGGAGAGAGAAAGAGGAAGAAAGAGGGAAGAAGGAAGAGGGAGAAAGAGTTGAGCGGGAGAGAAGGAGATGAAGAAAAAAAAAAGAAAAAAGAAAAAAAAAAGATAAAATCATTAAAAATTAAAAATATGAAAAAAAAGGATAAAATTATTAAAAAAATTAAAAATATGTAAAAAATACTATTTTGTCCTTCTATTCTGTTAATTTTGACAGATTTTTTTGACAAAAGGACAATTTAAAAATGTACTGATACATAGAAGATTTAAAATGAAACACTAAAATGAAGAGGGACCATTTAAAAATCTGTTAATAGTTAGAGGGTCTAAAATATATTTTTTCCTATTTAATAAACAATCCTTATCCGTTACATAAAACATCTCAACTCAAGGGAAAATTATAATTTTGGTTCTAAGGTTTAACGTAAGTGTATACAAAGGCCCCATAATTTATTATATTATGCATTTGTTCTTTTAAGTTTTATATTTATTTCAATTGCACAAAATTACAAATTTTAATGAATTTGGATTGATAAGAGAAACTCCAAGAGATGTGTCATCCCTTGTGTCATCCTATTTTTTTTGGGTTTTTTGAAGTAAAAGTTCACTTCAAGGGATGTGATGTGTGTAAAACTCCCGCCCTAAACTGACCTAGGTATAAAATCCTAAACGGGTCGGATTCGTTATATGGGCTCTGAATTGAAGTCAGGTAAACCCACCTGTTAAATGAGCTGGGGCAGCATAAGCCCATGATTCAGATACTAATTTAGTGATCTATATGAATATATGGGCGGCCATATGATAAGGCCTATAATTGGGTATGTATAAGCCCAAGTTGTCAAAAGCCAAAGAGGAAACCAGTCATTTCAGAGTTTCAATCTAAACCTGTATACGTTAGAATAAGTTTGGATTGATTGTAACAGCCCGTGATGAATGGGAACCGTTACAGATATTCTCTCTTAAATACGGGGATAATGGCTATTATACGTAACGGTAGAGAGATACAAGCAACTGAATGATATTTCCATTCAAGAGATAACAAGCAGATCACCCTATAAAAAGGGAAGAAGATAATTGGTAATAGGGACTCCGATTGAAGTGTGCAATTTATTCTCACTATATTCAGATTAATTTATTCTTACGCCGGAGGTTCTTTGGCTGACACCACACCGGTGTCCTCCATTAGATTTTACGGTTTTGCAGGTAAAAAAAGAAAACGAAAGATTTTCTGGTACATGTAGGGATTGACATGTGATTGAGAATTTTTTACTACATCATTTGTGTCACGACCCGTCCCGGACACCTGTAATCCCAAGACCGGCGTGACGACAATATGACATCACCTATTTCATCTATATCTTCTTATACATTACAAAATTACGTATATGTTCTATACAATTTCAAAAATTACAACATATACCTAATCTTCCACTTTCTTATTGTTCCTCTCTGACAGCTCAACTCAAATTTTTTCCAGATGACTCCACCTAATGCCAGTAGGGGACCGTCTCCTAAAGGATTCACCTGCGAGTGTACTGTCTTCTTAGCAAAAACCATTTTTAACATAAAAACAATACATTTTAAATAATACAACATTTAAATAGATCAAGCGTAAATATATAAACATCACACAAAGTTGGTAAAATCTACAGTATTAAATAAGACCAATCACCATGATCAGAAATAAATCACCCAATATATATATAAAACACCACAACTCAACCACACATCTCAATCCCATACCCACCGGCTAAGCCATAGTGATCGTTTTAACCTCATGATCGGGAGTTACAACGGTACCGTAACCATCCATAGGATATGCCTTCCTAGCGGACCTAACTGCGCAGATCACCGCCAACCGGACGTCTTCGGAGGCCAATAATATAAATCACCACATAACGTCAATCACCATATAGTGAATATCCATCTGCCGGACCACCCTCCGGACAAATCATAATATAAACTATGGCATAGTCAATTCAATAATATTACCAACAAATCACAAATAATTATCCCTCTGTTGAACCACCCTCCGGACAGACCATAATATAATCACCACTTCAATAATATCGAAAAAATCACTATTTCATCAATACCGTCAAAATCACCATTGTCCACCTCTTTTATTAACAAAACCCACTTTTAATTTAAAAATCATGTTTTTCCCACTTTTTATTAAAACCACCAAATCCAACAGATTATTTATAAAGTCTTTCTTTTTAAAACCCAAACATTTCAATGGAAATCCATTTTACCAACTCACCCATAACTGGCTTGATCCATATAATTTATAAAAGCAAACATGGATTTCATCATATGTGTATTTAAAATAGTTAGGCAAGAAGACAGTACACTCACCTGATATCCACTTTCGTAAACTTTAATCGACTATCCCGTATCCGAACTCTGGTGCCTGTGAACCTAACGGTGACAAGGCCTAAATTAATACTTTTGTATAAAACAAACTAATCACGCCAAGAAATCCTAATTTCCTTAATTTCCTATTTCCCATCTTTTATTATGAAATATAACTATTCAACTAGTATCGTTTCGTTACGATTTACTATTTATAAACTCTGTTCTTATAAACAATCTCAGGATTTATTATTTTCATTTTATTACTCTAATGTTAGAAAACTAAATTTAGAATTCACAAAATAAATTAGAAAGGTTACCCGTTCCGAACCGATCGTGAATTTCCCTAATATTCCATGTATTTCTGATTCTGTTCCTCACCGCGTAAGCGACGACCCACCGCCTAGGCAAACGAGTGACTGCCTTTCCCTTACTCTCAACTGCACACTGCAGTTTCATCGCCTGAGCGCAAATCTACCGCTTAGGCAACCGAGCTCCTTTACAGTTCTGAGTTACACACTGACGACCTACCGCCTAGGCGAGAAACTTTCGCCTAGGCGAACTCTCTCTCATTCTGACACTGATCTTCCACCGCCTACGCCAACTTTCCACCACCTAAGTGGGCGCTCTTCCTCCTTTCTGCTTTGTTTTGTCAATTTGCCAGCCGACCACTCTCTCTATCTTTACTAATTCCGGCAGTCACCACCACCAATTGTTCGCACACATCCCACACCCACCAACCAAACAACCAGCCAACAACCAACCACCACCCACACCTGGAACCAAAAATAAAATAGAAACAGACATGGAAAGGGAGCAAAAACAGAATGAAAACAGTAACAAGGAACACACACACTGTTGGCACAACAATCCCCCATCACCGGACAGCAACAACCACACACGCACCGCCGGCCTGCACATACACCACGTCCGACACACATACACACGTCTAACCGAACAACCACACCTCCGACACATGCACAGCTCATATACCCACCAACGGTTGAACACCTGAACAACATCTACATACTCGCCGAACGTCAAAGACGAACAGCAACGCTACACCGCCGATCATCCTTCACCGATCACACACACACACGCTTTCCGGAGATTGAACAGCATAGAACACACGTACACACACTGTACTCATGCCGGAACACACACACAATCACCTCGGAGAACCACTGAATGGACAACCGCAGATCTCCGGTGAACCGTAATACCGCCGCTGACGACACGATTAACCGACCGCCACACTGAAAGAACTCCCTGAACAAAATAGCCCACCGCCGACCACCCTGCACCTCACCATCGACGCTGCACCCGCTTTCTCTCTTTCCTTTCTCTTCCTTTCTCTCTCTTTCTTTTCGGACCCTTCTTCTTGTTTTTCTTTTTGTGTGTGTGTGTGTGTGTGTATATATATATATATATATATATATATATATGTATCCGTATGAGAGTCCACCCGGCCGGACAGTGCCCATACCTCCAGCTATCATCAATTTACCCACTCCCAACTTTCTATATATAAAGAGATATTTTTATAATATTACACAAACCTCCCCTTATATTATGTTGTGGTAGAAATTAAACCCAAAACTATTTTTTTTAATGTTTATAAAAATTTCAATACAACCCCTTAAAATTTTAATTCACATAATTTATATCGTAGTCCACCCCAACATTTCCAAAATATTTTAAAATGCGACTTGAATTATTCGTATATGAAAAGTCGGGGTCTTACAATTTGGCTCTGTCTGTGGGAACACAAACGTAAAACACTACGTTGCTGATATGAGGCACTTGCAAGCTAGGGCATCGGTGACTAGTCGAAATAATGACTTACCACCACCGTCAGTCCTAGATGTACCTGAGGACCAGCACGAAGATGATTGTTTGCCGCAACGTAAAGAGATTCCGTCTGATATGCCATCCATTGCAGTAAATATGGATGCAAAAATAGACGCTCTTAACGCGAAAATGGCCGAGATGGTAGAAACTATCAAGTACGTGGCTGGCATAATCGCTGACAACAGGTCACAGTTCAATACGAGCACTCATGGAGTCAGGGATGATGTAAAAACTCCACGATATACTGATCCTCAATCTTATGAAGAACGACCTGCCTATGGAGAGGCCAGTCATCAACTAGAAAGAGGGACCAATATTCAAACTGAGACTGTTGATTCACATTGACAGATCATGAGTCAAGTGGAGAGAGTTCGGCCTCTAGACGAGCTGGATACATTATTGAAAGGTACTGAGATGCCTTTCTCTCCGGAAATACTGGCTATCCCATTTTCTAAAATGTTCGATCCACCGAAGTTCGAAAAGTACGATGGGAGAACTGATCCAGTGGACCATATCCGATAGTTCAAACATGTCATGAATTTGTATAATTCCAGCAATTCCACTATTTTCAGAGCTTTTGCGACCACTCTGAAGGGATCAACTCTTGAATGGCTGCATTCTCTTCTCGCGAACTCTATAACGTCGTTTAATGAGTTCAGAAAGACATTCATCAACCGTTTCATAACCTGTCAGAGTTAATGAAAGAGCTGGATTTTCTGCTAGCTCTGCGTCAGGAAAAATGAGAAACTTTACATCAGTATATGAGCTGGTTTAATGAGAAACTGACTTGCATTGAAGGTTGTGATACAAACCTTGTTATCAATGCTTTTACATCAGGGTTGCGTCCTGGCCGATTTCAAGATTCTTTAACCAAAAAGTGCCCTCGGAGTATGACAGAGTTAATGGAGAAATCCAAGCCTTACATGAAGCTAGAAGTTGTAAAACTGGCTAGAGAAGGCAAGGGGTTATTTCGTGATCATCTCAGGCAAAATGAGAAAGATATTGGCAAGGCAAAAACTGGCATGTCTGATAGGCGTAAAGACCAAACAAGGAATTCAAATTCCAGGCCAACAGTTCGCCAAGAACCAGGCCTTCCTAGATTGCGCATACCGATCTCACGGATCCTATGGGAGATTCATACGTTTGATATAATTCAATGGCCTCTCAAACAGACCACTAAGTCAAATTGGAAGAATCACTCTAAGTATTGCGATTTCTATAAGGATCATGGTTACAATATAGATGATTGCTGGGAGCTTTAAAAGGAGATCAGGCGACTTGCGGACTTGGGACAATTGAGGAATTATATGCAAGATCGTCCTAAGGATAGAAAGAGGCCCAGAAATGATAATCGAGGTGAAGAACATCGAGAAAGAGAGCGGAAGGAAGAGTATCCTAAAGAAAATCGAGAGGTAATCTTCATGATAAATTAAGTCGGGCCAAGTCGTTGGCAGTAACTAGCCAAGCCCTATTATCACCTTTTTTGAGGATGATTGTAGAGGGATTGTTCACCTTCATGAAGATGTCTTAGTCATATATTTGTGGATCTCAAGTTTCCAGGTCCGACGTATCTTGATTTATAATGGTAGCTCAATAAACATTATCTTTGTTAGTACTTTGAAAAAGATGGGCGTGCCGAGCTTAGATATGAGCTCAACACAGACTGTTATGGTAGGATTTAATGGCGAGCTTACTTCTCCTTGTGGAAAAATTATTTTGTTAGTCACCTCTAATAAGGAGGAGCAAGGTTACACAAAGGCCACGGAGTTCATGGTGATAGACTCCATATCATCATACAATGCCATTCTGGGCCGTCCATGGTTGCACGCGATGAGAGCTATAGCATCAACGTATCACCAATATGTGAAGTATGCCAGAGGAGATTCAGTGGCAGTTATAAGAGGAGATCAAGCCTCTTTAAGGTAGTGTTTTGCCATAGCTATGAAGGGCAAAAGCTCTACTTTATAGCAATGAAAGAAAGTTCATGAAGCAGGTCCACCTGTAGACTCGGCCGAAAAGATTGATGATTTCATAGAACACGCCAGTGTGATTCAACCCGCTGAACAAGTTAAACAGATAACGTTCAATGACGGAACTCAGAAGCTTTTGATTGACGAATCATTAAGCCAGACTGGGGAAGCAGAGATCAAGAAACTGCTTCAAATGAACTTGGACATTTTTG
Organism: Eucommia ulmoides; assembly: GCA_016647705.1. Taxonomy (NCBI): domain Eukaryota; kingdom Viridiplantae; phylum Streptophyta; class Magnoliopsida; order Garryales; family Eucommiaceae; genus Eucommia; species Eucommia ulmoides. Next base: position 25,929 of record JAENRU010000234.1, on the reverse strand, counting down.
CTTGGTCGTCGGCTGATATGAAAGGAATAAGTACTGATGTTGTTGTTCATCATATCTATAGATCGTATCCTTCAGTTCGGCAAAAAAGAAGAACGTTCAGTCCTGAGAAAGAACAAGTAATTGAAACTGAAGTGAAGAAATTGCTTTCTATTGGTCACATCAGGGAAGTAACATACCCTAGATGACTGGATAACCTAGTGCTTGTAAAAAAAAAAGAATGAAAAATAGAGGATGTGTGGGGATTTTACTGATCTGAATCAAGCATGCCCCAAAGATTGTTATCCGATGCCAAGGATTGATTAGATGGTTGATGCTGCTGCCGGGCACCAACGCCTATCCATGATGGATCAGCAAGATAAGGAATGAACATCATTTATCACACCAAAATGTACTTATTGTTATAAGGTAATGCTTTTCGGTTTGAGAAATACAGGTGCTACTTATCAGCGGTTGGTGAATCGCATTTTTCAAGATCAAATTGGGACCACCATGGAGGTTTATATAGATGATATGCTGGTCAAAAGTTCTAAGCAAACAGATCACTTCTCCCATTTGGCTGAAATTTTTTCTGTTCTAAGAAGGTACGATATGAAGTTGAATCCTGAAAAGTGCACTTTTGGGGTCACTTCCGGCAAGTTTCTTGGTTTCGTAGTTAATCAGCTCGGCATTACAGTAGATTCAGGACAAATAGAAGCTGTCAAGAATCTAAAATCCACTTCTTCTATACGAGAAGTTCAAGTGTTGACTGAAAGATTGGGGACTTTAAACAAATTTATCTCAAAATTTACTGATAGGTGTGCTCCCTTCTTCAAAATTTTGAGGGGAAACAAGACCTTTCAGTGGGATGATGACTGTGAGTGTGATTTTCAATCTATTAAAGATTACTTGGGCTTAGTAGAAACATTGGCAAAGGTATATCCAGGAGAAAAGTTGAAGCTATATTTGGCAATAATCCCTGTAGCAGTAAGTGCTGCACTAGTTCAAGAACATGAAGGAGGGCAGAGGCCAATCTACTATGTCAGCAAATCGTTGGTTTCAGCTGAAACCCGTTATACGGAGTTGGAAAAACTAGCATTAGCTTTGGTAATTGCTGCTAGGAAGTTCCGACCCTATTTTCAAGCACATGTAGTAACCGTGCTGACTTCATACCCACTCCGGGCAGTAATGCACAGACCAGAAACATCTGGACATCTAATGAAGTGGACTGTTGAGCGGGGTAAATTTTTCATCCAGTACAAGCCCAGATCAACAATCAAAGGGCAAACTTTAGCTGACTTCATTGCTGAATTTACTCCTCCATTGAATGAAGAAGCAACATCTTGTTCTGCCGCCCAGTGGAAGTTATAGGTTGATGGAGCCTCAAACATGAAAGAATGTGGAGTGGGAATAATCATACAAACACCTGAGGGAGATCAGCTTGAAAAAGCCGTGCAATTAGGTTTCTAAGCTTCCAACAACAAAGTGGAGTATGAAGCAGTGGTTCTCGGGCTAACTCTTGCCAAGAAGTTAGGTGCTCAGCATCTAAAAGTAAAGTCAGATTCTCAAGTGGTGATCAATCAAGTCGGATGTGACGGATTTAACTTATTTAACCTTGGGTTGCCTTCCAAGAAGCGCGTGGTTTAATGTCCTCAGCCCGACATTTTCAGAATGCCCTCAAGATTGGCAAGGTTCTGCTTTGGATTGCTCAATCTTTCAACGGAGCGCCTCACCGGATTATGTGTGTGGCCCCGCAACATAAAACAGTTTGGAATCCCGTTGAAAGTGATGCATCAATACCTGTCGATCTAGCAACGACAAGCACCCTGCATAAGAAACAAAAACAAAACTACAAACAAAAATTATATACAAAAAAATAATTAAAAAATGCCTAAAATAAAATTAGGTCATTTACACACAATATCGAAAATAATGACATCGCCAATCCTGGCAATACGATACACTTTCTTCTCCTATCTAAAACTTAAGTTTTTGGCCGTTACCGTATTTCTCCAGCAATAACATCAAAACAAACCACGGCAACGACGCCAAAAACTTGTACGCCGAAGGATTATACTATCCTTCGCGTATATGACTACTCGCAAGTGTACGAGGTCAAAATTTTAGTATAATGTGATCGTGAAAGATCGGGTTACCGTATCTACAGGGATTGGTGTCGCTACTATCGAATACCGCGTTTGTCGTGACCTAATTTTATCTAGGCTAAAAACAAATTTAAATAAAATTAATCTAAACTAATACTAATATAACCTAAATTAACTACATTAATATACTAATATGTTTTAGGGTAAAGAATTTCCTAAGGATTAACGTGTTTATAGATACGTGTTTGATTTCGATTTACTCACGTTTACGGTGTTCGACCTATTTGACAACCTCGGTACGTAAACTCCACCGCCACTTCTCCCGAGTGTAAGACGGGGGAATACATGACTTCGAGTCAATGAAGAAGTCCCCATCAACGTCTTAACGACCCTAGGTCACGTGAGTCTCACCCAGCATCATCGATTACACACAATCCAACTCTCGACCGGGTCATTGGATTGTGAGTTGTATTTATCTTATCGACAATCTCCGTTCTAAAACTCCCTCGCCACCTCTCCCGAGTGTAATACGGGGGATATAACACAACTTAGTGTCAATGAAGAAGTCCCCCTCAACATCTTAATGACCCTAGGTCGCGTGAGTCTTACCCCAACGTCATCGATTGTCCACGATTCAAACCCCGATTGGGTTATAGAATCCTGATGTTTATTTACCCTAATCCGAATTCAGGGTTTGTCAAAATCCCGTATTCTCCATTTATCTAACTAAGCATGATAAACAAACAATACGATAAATACAATCAAACTACGAAGAACGACATAAACGCAACACAGAAATCATCCAAACAAACATATTTATAAAGTTATTGTTAATCCCTACTACAATCCATGTTTAGCTATGGACATATCCATATTTACAATGAAATAATGAGCTAAACATGCTCACATGATCCTAAGATAAAGAAATAAGAAAAAACAATCGAAGAACTTAGCCTCGTCTGAAGATTAGCCACTAAGAATGCTCAACGATCACTTCACCGTCTTCTCCACTTCGGGATGTGAGCTTCACCTCTAAAACTCCTGAACCTAAGCCTAAATATGGCCTAAGTTGTCCAAATGTTGGGGGGTTTAAGATAGGGGGAGAGAGAATGATATTTATAGCCAAAATATCTCAAAAATATCTAAACAAATATCTAGGCTGTGTAGAGACTCTCCACCTAGGCGAAGGGATCCTCCGCCTAGGCGGAGGTAGGTTGGTTTGTGACCATCGCGGCGATGAAGACAGCAGTGGACGTGGAAGAACATTCTACTGGATTTCTGCCTAGGCGTTGGGCTATCAGTAGCCTATCTTCGTTTCCTCTGCTGGATTTTTGTCTAGGCAGTGGATTTCTCCGCCTAGGCGGTGGTCCATCAGTAACATTTGCCTTTCTTAGCATCTTCATCGCTGCGGCAATGGTCTGGATGCCGCGACGATGGGCTTGTTTCACAATGTTGCCTCCGAGCTTGTGTTTCCATCGTTGTTCAATCGCTTTTGGTTCGATCTTATCGTTTTCGCTCCAGTTTCCTATCTTTTTGCCCCACACACCTGATTTATACAAAAATTAATAAAACTAATTAAAACATAATAAAATACTATATAAACGCACGAAAACTAACTTAATTTGGTTTGAAAATACGTAGGTGGATCACACCTATCACTTTTCAACTCATAGGAAGGTCCAACATGCTTCATCAAGGTCTCCTTAGCTTGCTCGACTGGATTCTTGTCTTTTCAAATTTCTAAGTGATTCGATGCTTAGGGTTCTAATACTCTTGCATGCTCTGTGTTTTCTCAAATCTTGCAAAACTGATTTAGTCCAAAAAAAATGGTAAAATGTCGAAAAATTACTGAAATAAGTACCTTTAATGCCCGATATGATTTTCTGTGAGATCTTGAGTCGGATTGCAGAGGAATATGGTTTCGATACATTTCTAGACCACGACCAATATTTCTTTTCATAAATTCTAATTCCATTCAAATCTACCAAGTTCTGATTCCGAAAAACGTTGTTTGCTCGCCAATTTGGACCGAGGCGAAAAACTTAAACAAACCAATCTATCATCTTTCTTTCCTCTTCAAATCTCTTCCACATTTTCAACAACGCTTCTTGCTCGGTTACCCCACTTTTCATTTTTCCTTTTCTTTTATTTTTGCTCTTTTTTTCTTTTTTCTTTTTGTTCTCTTTTCTTTTCTTATTTTTTTTTTCTTTTATTCTTTTTTCTTTTCTTTTATTTTTTTAAATAGATGATCGAACTTACAATGGTTCAGGCGCAGCCGAGCTTATCAAAGAATTTAATTTTCTTTGCGAATTGAGACCTTATTGCAACATTTGAGAGTTTCTTCATTGGGATCATTGGCTTGGGATGATTGTGTTCCCTTTTTGCCATTGGGTAACTTGGACAGTAGGCGAACCACAATATTTACACCCAGTTTTATCAATCACTAAAGGACCACTAGAGATAGCTTGATCAGCTTGCAACAATATATTAAAACATCGTTAGGACAATGAATACCAATCTTGACTTTCGAATCCCTTAGTACTCTGGAATTGTTGTCAAATTTGTTCAGGGGCCTTTTGGATCTCACCATCGTTCGGCTAAACAAAATCTTTCTTTGTTTCTAGTCCTATTAGATCGTGGTCTAGCTCTGTATTGAAATCATATCTTTACATCCGCGCTCAGTCACATCACATATAACATATGCAGGTAATTTTGGGCACTTGAAATAGTAAGATTCAAATATTAGACCACAGTTTTGGATAAATAGTATTGCATTATTGAAATTTAAAAAGTCATTATAGAGCAAATCCTTTTCCATCCAAAAGACCAATGGGATGGAAAGGTGAGTACGTGAAGATTTTCTAATTTTATCAAAAACACCTAGCAAATTGAAAATAACCAAGAACCCTGGTTTTACAGCATTTTAGAATTTGTTTTTTTCTATTTTCGATTTCGATGGTCGGGGCCTGTTGATTGGCTATCGGATCGTTGGTGGAGCAATAACCCTCTCTGGGTGAATGATGATCTGCGGTACAGAAGGGGCCGAGCCATTGGGTAAGGCTTGATGGACATGCCCTTGGCTAGGATATGCTGGCGCTCTATAGATGAAAGGGTGAGTGACCATTTGAGGTCCATAGTAGACCGGTACCATAAAGTTCGGGCCGACGTGGTTTGGATTCGGCACTGAGTTTTCCATCCCGACGCTTAGAGGGTTTCCATTTTGTGCTTCAGTCACATGAGTTTTACTAGATGGAAGGACAGACACCTCCTGAGGTCAACTAAGTTCGTTGATCCTTTCCCTCAACATGTCGATGGTTTTTTGCATTCGAGTCATTTGGGCTGTACGGGGAGATTCAGGATTACTTTCTAATATCATCCTGGAATGAATCTGGGCCCGGCTGCGAGTAAAGATCGGACTTTGGATGGGGGGAATCGAAATTGCTTTTCTAGGACCAGCTTTTCTGTCTCGTTCTGTTCTTACAACAAGCCCATTTATTAGTCGACGTGGGTCTTAGGTAGTCTTAAAATCCATTCGAGTTTGAAGTTCTCAATTCCGATAATAACCGATCAAAACAAATAATGATTTATGAAAATTCTTTCATTACTTAATCAGTACTAGAAACTTTGAACTCATTTGGTTTTTAAGACTTTCTAAGACATCATCAATCCCTCAAGTAAAAATCTCTTTCCACGCCATGTATTCATAGAATCCCGTTGGGATAATACGGATACAAGACGAACGCACTCATGTCGGAGGGTTTACAACAATATAAGAGCCCGAGATAAAAGAGAAAACATCACAACTTATTTACAAAATAGAAGGAAAAGATAACAAAATAAAACATAACATTCGGACATGGTATAGCTGGACTTATTTAGACATATTAGGCTCGACTTTCTAATATTCCCCAGCGGAGTCGCCAGCTGACGCGTCCCGATTTTTAGAAAAGGAAAAGAATAATAAATAAGCTTAAGGAGAGAGAGATTTTTAAAGCGCCAGTTTTCTCAAAAAAATACTTAGGCCATTTTAAAGAATAAGGAGTCGTCACCTAGCATTAGGTTTAAATGGTGTGCTAGGTCATCGGATTTTTAGAAAATAATTTAAAAGGCCAAAGTAAAAATTGACTCCAAAAAACATGGTCAAACCAAAGATTCATTTAAAGGCTTGGGGGTCAGTTACGCTCGGGGAAGGTGTTAGGTACCCTAAGACGCCCTTCCGAAAACGGTACCCTATGTCTAATTAAATCTAATTAATTTAAGTTCGAACGTTTTATTTTATTTTAAAATCATTTCATTCTTATAAAATCTTTTTGGTATTTTTCACAAATATGGTGAGACAAGTTTTTGGATTTTTTGAGAATATTTCTCCGGTATAACCTCTTATCGAATATTAAGGATTCGATAAGGATGATCCCTGGGGGGTTTTATGTATATTTCCGAGAGATTTCTTTAATTTAAATAGGCAAACTAAAAATAGTTGAATAAGAATGAAAATATGAATGCAAAACTAACATCTATATGAATTTTATTTTTTATGCAAAAGCAACCTAAAAAAAAACCTAAAGGGTTTGGTTTAAATATGTCGATGCAAACTTGATATGAATATGGGAATCGACTAGAGAAATACTACGTGAACTAACATGATTGTGTATGGAAATGATTTAGTTATTTAATAATAATAAATAAATAAAAAATATAAGTGATGCACGTGTCGTGACTAGATATGAAAAGTAGTATGGATTCATGATATAAAGAAAAACTATATGTATAAGTGGTGAAAGTGTTCTAAACATGCCGTCTAAATGATACAAGAAATAAACATACTAAGCAGATGCAAAAAAGTCTACTTTGAGTTTGCCCGATTAATTCAAAGAAATCATGTTTTGAAATTTTCTCGAATTCTATGAATATGAGAATCAAGGGGAGATTCGCAGAAACAATTTTGTCAGAATTAATCTTCCCGAAACTTAAACGAAATCCCACGAAAAAATTACTGAGGGAAGAGATTTTCTAAAACCATTCGTTTCTAAATTCTACTCGAGTCGGAGAATAGAAACGAAACCACGGAAAACTCTCTCACGATTTATCGAATCGTCAGATTCACCTTAAGGTTCGTAAGGATTAATTCCTTAAAATAAAGATTTTATTATTTTTGGATTTTTTATTTTTAGGGTTTTGATAACAAGAATAAAAATAAAATAAAATAAAATAAATACAGAAAATAAACAATGAAACATCCTTCACCTGACGCTTGGGGTTAAGCTCAACGCGAGAAACCCACCCTGGTGTTTTCATCTAATCATCGGACGACTTATTATTTTTTTGATTTTTTTTATGAATTACAAATAAAATAAAGAAATGCATAAATAAAATAAATAAAAAAACAACGGGTGTCTTTATCTAAACGCTCAAAGATTCAGAATGAAAATGGGGAACCTCATCCCGGCGCTTTTCATCGAGTCATCGGACAAATATAAAAAAATAAAACTTGCAGGAATTTAAATTGTGAAAGAATAAAATAAATAAAAAAAGGGATAAAAAACAGAAAACATACTTGTTCTAGGCCAAGAATCCCGATACTCGGGCTTTTTCTCTCCCGCAGACAGCTTCCCGAAAGTGGTTACAATGAGAATCACTCTCTAAGGATTTTTTCTCTCAATTTTTGAATGTCCCTGAAGGGTTTCTCTCTGAATTTTTGTGTGTTTAAACTATGAGAAGGAGGGTTCTATTTATAATAAGGATGGAGAGTGAAAAATCCTAGAAACTTTAGGAAACCCTAGTCCTAATTCAACGAGGAAAAAGAAATAAAACCTAAAAGGAAAGGGAAAAGGAAACCTAATTCCATTTTAACAAGGAAACTTTTTCTTTTCCATTTTTTTTTTCAGTTTTATTTATTTTTCTTATTTTCTTTTATCTTTCTTATTTTTTTTTTCATTTTTTTCTTTATTATTTTTTTATTTTTTCTCAAAATAAAAATAAAATAAAGCATAATTTTTTTGCGGGACGGTCAAAATGTCGTGTTTACAGCGTTGTAGTCTATGGATATTTCTCATAATATCAATACATAATTCATTATCCCACGTTTCAATCATCTTAACAAAAGAAATTAAGAGAACTAAAAAGAGTTGAGAAAGAAAAACTTATCGCTGGTATATCTTGCACATCTTTCTCTGGATTCTTCTAGCATGATACTGCTAGATGTTTCTTGGATTGGATAGAGATCAACCAGCTTGTTGAATCCCATTGATGTTGGGCCTCTTTATATCCGTTCGTAGTAGTTTGGAAAAATCCACCCTAAACGTGAGGAGGCGTGTTGAATCCCACATCGCTTGTGTTACCTCCTGAGCTATATATAAAATCTAGGGCAATCCTTCCCTTACAAGACGTATTTTGAGAGTGAGTTAGGCCCATTGAATTTTTACACAGATAATGTCTTGGAACCTTCAAGATTTTTTTCAATTTACTTGTGTATAACGCTGTAGAGATGCATATCCCATTTTAGGAGTCACTAGTCCTTGATGCCCCCAAGCATGCTCTCGTAGACCTAAGAGAACATGGGAAGAGACAATTAGAAATAATTAGAAATGCCTTGATAGCATCCAATCTAATTAATGAGATGGTCGAACGAACTCTTTGGTGCTTATTATTTCAGATTGTCACCTATTTGAGTACATTTACTTCACTACTTTTCTTGTTTTATATGGAAGAAAATTGTATATAAGATATCCAATAAAGAAATCTATAACCTGAGAGTAGGAGGCATGGTACACATTTGACAGTTACAAGACTATTTCAACCTCATAAGAGTGTTTCAGAATACAATTTTCTCACTTGCCTTTTGCATATATAAAGCAAATACATCCTAAATTTAATATTTTACCCCTATTTAATTTATCTTATTACAAACTGCCTTTTATTAATCACATCCTTATATACATACCTATAAAGCATATCGTAGCAATATCACACACCGAAAAGTGAATACCTCCCTATACATCCAAACACAAAGAAGAAAATACAATCTTCTCTTTCCTCCCCCTCCACTTTCCTCCCCTCTATTCAAACGAACCGTCAAAGATTTACACTTTGTTGTGTTCATACAGACATATTATAAATTATGAATTATAGAACAACATATATAATTTCTGCAGCTTAAAGGCTTGTTGACCCTGCAAGATTGCAAACCAATTCACCCGATTAGAATATAAAAAACAATATAAGCGAAGTTAACTAATATAGACGTACAATTATTTTCTTCAACAAGTTAAAGATATTGATCTTAGGCACCTGCAATAGCGGTGAGTATAGGAGTTAGACTTTAGGAACTATCTTTTTAACATAAACTTTGGAGTCTAGTGTAAATAAATAAATATTAATTGTAAATTATGTCATATAATAAAGGGGTTTTAAAAATTGAGGGGTAAGGTGGTTGCACGCTGACTTAGAGTATCTCCAAATATCAAATGGAGTAAGAAATATGAAATTTAAATATAATCTAGGGGGTGGTGGTTGTGTACGCAAATATATGTAGAAGGAAAAAATATGAAGGACAATATTGGAATAAATATATGAACATGCTTGCAACTTCATACTTGAAATATTTGGTATGAAAAATAATATTGGAATAATAAGTTTAATTTGTTAAACATTGTTATAGGTTAAAATAATTGGAATAACCTAATATACATGAAGTGATTAGCGGTATGATTATAGAAGAAAAAAAGACAAACCACAATGAATCTGTCGATTGTATAAATGTTGCATCAAGTCACTTATGGCTCATAAGAATTTTATTTTTAAGATTATATGGGAACACATACATTTTTAGGGAATGCTAACTCTGAGGCATTTGTAAGAAAAATTTATTACCAAGAAAGGTGATTTAGGAAGCACGGACACTTGATGGAAGATCGCCGTATGTGTATTGGACATGTCTCGGATACAGACACATGGTGGACGTGCCTATACAAGTGTTACGAGAACACATACATTTTCAGGGAATGCTAACTTTGATGCATTTGTAAGAAAATTCTATTAGCAAGAAATGTGATTTAGGAAGCACGGACAGTTGATGGAAGATCGCCGTATGCGTATTGGACATGTCTCGGAAACAGACACATGGTGGATGTACCTATACAAGTGTCATACTGTCCTGGAGAATTGAAAAATTAAATTTCAAATCGGACATGTCGTGGACATGTAAGGGACATGACAAGGTAATATTTCAAAAATTTATAGGGTGACAAATGTCAATAAATAAAAGCTAAAAATGCAAAGGGACAATACCACTCACACCCCTTCACACCTATAACTACCAGATATACCCCTGTAAAATAACATTATAAATATTATCCTTAACTTTTGTCTAATTTTAAATATATAGAAGAATTATCATTTAATTTAGTGACTTTTTTTTACCTTTAATATAAATTGTTTAAGAATTGTAAAAAAATAGTTTTTTTTTTTTTAATTATGTCTTTGTCAATGGCCTCCCATCATAGATAAATTTTATGCGACTTTCAATTTTATGCGATTTAACAGGCAATTTTTTGCATTTTTATTTTCTCACATTTTGTTATTTGTTAAATTAAGGAGTTCTCCAATTTTTTATTTTATTTTATTTTATTTTATTTTTTTAATGTTCTAAATCATATGAGCACTAATATAATTTTTTTTTTATATAAATTTAGAGTATTTTTGCAGCCCAATTATACTCATGTTTTTTAATTTTTAAAATTTTATAATATTTTCTTGTTGAACATGGCATGTGTCCGTGCTTCGTTATATGTAAAAGAAATATAGAACCCACATCATTAACTTTGACTTACCAAATAACACTTTGGATTTTCTAGAGGTGCATGCCACTTCTAGCCCTCCATTGACTTGCAAAAAGCCGCTTTCTAATCTTCTTAAGTGAAGCTACTACATCCTCCATGTTGATTCTTTTTTCAGGGAACTCCTCTGTGCAACATAAAGCTAATTCCAAAATGGATGATATGCACTGCAGTTTAGTAGCATAGTGCTCTTCTTCTGGGTGAAGCAAATGGGAATCTATGACCTCGATTGTTGCATTAGGTACTGAATCACTTACCCAACCTCTCAAGCTTAGATCTCCAGCAAACATTTCATCAATTGGCTTCTTTCTTGTAAATGTTTCCATTAATGTAATACCATAGCTATAAACATCGGATCTTGTGGAAACTATTCCTTCTGATCCATACTCTGTAGGAGAAAATACATTGAAACACAAGAGTCCACATATTTGTGAGGATTCTAGGTGTCACCCCTGAAGTTTGGGTATGGTTGCACTTTGTGCTAAATTTTTTTCTACATTGCTCCATTATATTTTCTTTTTCTTTATATGTCTACTTGACTCGATCACGCTGTTCTAGACCCTTTTCTTGCCTAGTCAATCACGTGACTCACATGTTAATTAGAGAAGTACAACTATACCCAAACTTCAAAGCTGATTGATTCTGAAGATAAAAGTGATCGGAAGTGAACAATTGGGCCCATCAAAGACAAAACCAAACTTTAGGGAGGGATATTCAAAAATAAAGATTAGGGCACAAAGTACTTGTTAGGAAAAAAAAAGAAAAAAAAGAAAGAACTTTTAGATTATTTTAAGTCTAATTAATTATTTACATGTGATTTTATTGTTGATTGGCATATTTTAGTACTTCAATACGTTATTTTTAGTGAAAGGATGAATGTGAAATATTAATTTGTAAAAAATCATTTAGATGTAAATGAGAAATTATCTTTCAATGTAGTTCCATGAACTTGATTGAAGTATATAAATTAATGAGTAATCCCACATTGATTTTGAGTGTCAGTATTGAAGGATTGTGATCGTTGTATCTTTGGTAGTAAACGCTTGAGTAACCGTAAGTACCTACACGGGGTCAAATTTGCTTTAAGGAAGTATCATTAAATGATAGTCTCGATCAGTATAAATTTATGAGATTATCATCGATAGATAATTGTAAGTATAATTTCATTTATTGATTGATTTCACATATTTTAATTTATTGTCTAAGAATATAATTTTGTAATGTTTGTTAATGTTTTAAAATATTTGTTTGTCATATATTTTACGGTTTGAAATATTTACAGTCGCATGTGCGGATTTTCGAATATTTATTGTGAATTTTTCTACATTCTATAATATTTACTATAATTTGCATTCAACAATAAATTTTATTGAGAGTTGATTTTTTATTTATTTATGAGTATTATTTCATTGTGTGTGTGTGTGTGTGTATATATATATATAAGACTTTATTGAAAATAATGTCAATTAATATTTAATTACATTAATTAAATTAGTTATTTCCAAAGGGTGTAAAGTTCAATTGAGCCAAATTCTGGCGAAGTGAGAAGGGAAAAGAGTAAAAGAAAATGTACTACTCAATGATGTGAAATAAATAGAAGAGTCACCTGGTGCAATATACCCCAATGTCGCCAAGGTCTTTGTATATGCGTTGGATTGCTGCATGCCGAACAACTTTGCCATGCCAAAATCACTAACATGGGCAACCATGTCCTCATCCAGCAGGATATTACTTGGCTTTATATCACAATGAACCACTGCCAGCAAGTTACCATAGTGAAGATAATCCAATGCACATGCCACATCTTTTACTATGTCTAATCTTTGCAAAACATCTAAGAAATAGTTATGAGAATACAACCACTTGTCAAGACTTCCATTAGGCATGTACTCCAGTAGCAAAGCTTTGAAGTCTGTGCTGGAGCAACAGTTGACGACTTTAGTCAGATTTCGATGACGAATGTTGCATACTATCTTGCATTCCGTCTCAAAACTCCTACAACCACCATCTACTTGCATATTGAAAACTTTCACAGCAAAAAATGTTCCATCAATTATCCCCTTGTAAACTGAACCATAACTCCCCATGCCTAGCAAGTTGCTTTCATTGAACCCTTCTGTCGCTCGGTAAAGTTCATGGTACGAAACCCTTTCGCGTGCATTTGTTGGATCATCTTGAGCTAAGATTTTGTTCTCAGATCTTTTTCGACACTTTTTAAAAAAGATAAGGATAAATTTTGAGAAAATCACTATTGCCAGTCCGACAGGTAGTAAAATATACACAATAAGAAGCATCTTTCTTTTTCTGGATCCGTGCTGAGAACTATCAGGACATGATGGAACTTGAAACCGATGATCACCACATAGTGCCCCATTTGATGCGAAGGATTGACTCGACAGGTTCCGGAAAGGTCCATCATTGGGAATTTTCCCACTCAACCCATTGAAAGACAAATTGAGATATTCAAGATTTGAAAGTACTTCTAAAGACTTGGGTATTACACCAGAGAGATGGTTATGAGATAGGTCCAACATTTCCAAGCTTATTAATTCACCGAATGAATCAGGAATAGGACCTTCAAAATTATTTTGAGCCAGAGAAAGATTAGCCAAGCTTTGCAGACCTCTAATTGTGTTTGGGAGTTCACCTGAGAGTTGATTTACCGACAGATCTAAGATTGTTGCAACCTTTATATTTCCAACTTGTTCGGACAAAGAGCCAATCAGAAAATTTGAATACAAAGACAACTCTAAGAGATCTGTGAGACTCCACAAGCTTTCTGGTATACTAGAAGTTAATTTGTTGTTACCAAGGTCGAGATATCTAAGAGAAGTAATAGTACCCAAGCATGATGGAATTTCACCAGAAATTCGGTTTTGGTATAAATACAATCCCCCAAGGTAATTCAAGCGACAAACTTCTTGAGGAATAGATCCTCTTATTTCATTGTCAAAAAGCCACAATTCTTGGAGATTCCATAACCCTTTGATTGACGTCGGAATAGATCCGACCAAGTGATTGGCAGATAGGTCTAACATTATCAAGTTGCTTAAATTTCCGATTTCTTTGGGAATGTTTCCTTTGATTCCACAATTACTTAAACTCAAAATTTGCAGAGAAGTGGAGAAGTTCCCAATTGAAGTTGGAAGGCAGTTGTTAAAAGGATTTTGGCCTAGCCCTAAATCCTTTAAATGTCTGCAATTTGTCAAGGAAGTGAGGAAACTCATGTCATTAGTAAAATTATTTTCGTTTAGCTTAAGGACTTCCAAAAGTCTCAAGTTACCCAATGAGTTAGGAATTGAGCCAGTGAGCTTATTTTTCTCGAGGTCGAGAGTATTTAGTCTGGAAGCATTTGATAGAGACTCGGGGATGACTCCAGTCATATTATTGATTGCAAGACTAAAGAACTTAAGAAGTGGCAGCATGAGGCCTATATTTGATGGAAGACTACCCACCAAATGATTTGACAGTAATGACAATACTCTCAATGTAGAAATATTGAAGATCATTGCTGGAATATATCCAGTCAAATGGTTCCAAGCCAATACTAGTGTCTCCAACTTAAGGTCGGCAATCTCTTGTGGTATTTCACCTGTAAAGTGTAAAATAGAAAAGAAAAATGTAAGAATATCTGGGTTTAATATCAACAGAAGTCTATCACTTTTTGTATTTTGACTGCTCATCATTATTATCTAATTAAAATGTAGATAGATGGAGGAGGAAGCATACCATAACTCCTCCCTCCCTTTATATAATAACATAGGTGATAGCCTAGCCTCTGTTTTTATAATACTTTGTCGTTGCAACGTCATCACCCCAACCTAGCCTCTGTTTTGCAATTTTTATCAATTAGAGAGGAACCGAACGCGGGCATGTGGGCTTATAAATGTGTCATTTGGTGAAGAATGAGACCCCTATTTATAGGGGTCTATTGGACCAATTTTGGAGGTAAATACTTATTTGGTGGTGAAATTACGTTACAACTAATTAGTGGTTAGGCCATTAGGATAATGATATATTTAATGGTCAAGTCAGGTCATAGTAATAAATTTAGTGGTAAATGATTAGAAAAATTATCCATTAAAATTACTTATCATCTTGTGTTACGAAAAACTAATTTATTGAACAAACAATATTATTTTGTAATGAAAGTTCACTATTTAATTTATTTTTACTAAAAATAATATCAAACTAAAGAATTTAATTTAGGGCTAATTTTATTTTGCACCCCTGCAGTTCGGTTTAATTGCACTTTATATCTATGTGATATTTTCGTCACCGCTTACACCCTACGTGCTTAAGATTTAAATTTTAACAAACTTGAGGGTATTCTAGACATTTTACTTAAAAAAATAAAGATAAATTTATCATTTTGTTCCAATGCTTCTATTTTAAAAAAATTCCAAATATAAGGGTCAATATTTTTTTCCCTTTCCAAATATAAGGGTTAATATAAGCCCTCTTCTCCCTTTCGAGTGCATAAATTATCTCGACCAATTTTGTATAATTACGAGTGTTCCTTACCTACATAGGGTGAAAGACTAACTCGTTTGGAATGCGTGATTGCCCCTCTCTACAAGTGTTTTTCCACAGACTCGAACCCCTGATTTTGCAGAGGCCTTTCAACTGTTTTAGCTCAAGTGTGATTTGTCACTTGAGCTACACCTTGTTGGTTACCATTTTCTAAAACACAAGAAAATTTCAAATTAAGATTTTACTCAGCTTCCTTTGTATGGATGTTGATCGTTTTGCACTTTTTATTTTTTTAGAAATTTATCTTTTATAGAACAGTGAAAAGGAATCTACAATTTCAATATTAGATTAATTTTACTTTCCACTCATGTCGTTAGAGCGAATTATACTTTGCACCTTTGTGGTATTTTTTTTATAGGACTTACTCCTCATATGCTTAAGATTTAAATACAATGATTAAGTTTTTCGTTAATTTTAATGGTCAAAAGGTAAAAGTCAACATTATTCTATAGATTAATGTTAAATAAGATTGTACCCTTCAAATTAAATAAATTATATTTAATTAATTTACTAGAGATGATTTAGAAAATATTTAAAAATTTATGGGTGCAAATATAATTTGACAAAAATCAAATTATCCTCTTCTTTTGCAAAGGAACTGTTCTTCTTCTTGCTTAGACAAAAACGACATCTTCGGCGAGGCGCTCTCTCTACGGTTAAGTCTCTCTCCCCTCTTCCTCTGATATGTGTGTGTGTGCGCACGAGTGCGGCGTGTGTGTGTGGTATATTAGAGAGGGGGGGGGGGGGGGGGAGGAGATGCGAGAAGAGAGGGAGAGATATTGAGAAATGGAGAAGGACTGGTGATGGCGGGATGTGGTGGTGGTGCTCTTCACCGTAGGTGTGGTGGCGGGCAGTGGTTGCTCAATTTGCTATTGTCGGACCAAGTAGGGGGGTGAGGGGAATACCCAAACAGAGGAGGGGTAGTTAGAAGAGTTGATGATCGAAAACATTTTGACTCTTTAAGTTAAAAAAAAAAAAAAATCCGACTAGATCCTATTGAATCAGTTGAAACAAAATGATAAAATTACCCTTATTTTTTAAGTGAAATGATAAAAATACTCTCAGTTCTGTTAAATTTTTAATTGTTACACTTAATTCTTAAGCATAGGGGATGTAAATAGTGACGAAAATACTACATGGGTATAAAAAAATAATTTGGTCTAAACCATAGTGGCGCAAAGTGAAATTAACCCTTTCAATATTGCACACGATGAAATTAACCCTTTCAATATTGCACACGACTTTTTGGCTTTTAATCTACAGTGTCTTTTTGTTTCTTTGGAATTCCATTTTTTTCCTGGTATGATATTTGCATTTTCGCCTTTGGTTTATGCATTACTGTTCAATATTATGATCTAATTGTATTGCTTAATTTTTTTTGTCAATGTCGGGTGTAATATTTGCGTGTGTACATATTAACTAGTTGATACTGTACGATAAAAGTTATCCTTGAAGGTTACTGGTATTTCTTGTAATTTTTTATTTTTCTTTAAATCCTACCATTCAACAGTAAACCGTCTTTTAATTGCAAAATTCAAATATATACCTAAAAACACGAGTTATACATTAGTTTATTAATAAATCAAGACGAAAAAATATTTTAACAATACGAATTTAATTTTAAAAGCAGAATGGTTAAGAGTGAATTTGTACAATCTCTCAATTCACTTATTTCAAACTTCTTTACACCACTTACCCCGCTCAATAAGTTAATTATATTTTGTACGTTTCAATTTTTATACATTTACTTTATTTACTAACTTTTATTATGTATATTTTTTTTAATTTTTTTTTAATTTTTTTAAATTTTAAAATTGATATAATGTTTCAATTTTTATACATTTACTTTATTTACTAACTTTTATTATGTATAATTTTTTTAATTTTTTTTTTAATTTTTTTAAATTTAAAAATTGATATAATGCCTAAGGCACGAAGAATAATATAAAAAAAATAATAGGTTCAAATGTCTTAGGTTAAATACTTACGAATCACATGTTCTCACTGCGACCAAAGCGAATTTGGTGACAGGGGTATGGTTCTGGTCTTCTTAGCCGCCGATGCCTCTTTGGCTACCATGGTGCCCATAATCAAGCTTAGCTCTGAATCGACCGTCACGGCCTTGCTGTTAGGGTTCGGTGACGGCGACGATCTATTAGCAACTGGTGACGAGACGAGCTATTAGCTTTCGAAGATTGATGACAAGGAGCAGGGCAAGGATCTGGAGATCGACAACGAGGAGCTGGGCAAGGATCTGGAGATCGACGATGAGGAATCTGGCAAAAAATGGCGAGTGTTTTTTTTTTTTTTTTTTTTTTATTTTTTATGGGGAATTTGATTTCATGATCGTTGGTCTCCAACGGTCATTTTGGCTCTTCTTCAGCTTGTGCCATATTTGGCACAGGCAGACCACCTATGCCAAAATGGCACACCGGAGCATTTTTTGGGTTCAAAATAGCCAAGAAGAGGATGGCACTACCGTTGAAGATGCTTTTATTGTCCATACAAACAAGAACCTAGGTCCCTCATTTTAGAGAGAGAAAGTAGAGAGAGAGAGAGAGAGAGGAAGATCTGATGGTAAAGAAGAAATGAGGAGAATTGAAGGCAAAAACAATGCCTTAACTTGAATTTTAAGGATCAGGTAATCGACGACATTCAGCTTGAGGTATGTCGGCGACCTTTGGACCCACGCGAACACCCTATGTGCGCTCTGGATATCGACTTTGGCCTCGTCGTGGCTCATCCTCCTGAAGACCGCGACCTCGATTTCGGGTTCCACAGCGTTGTCCGACGAGTTAGTTCGGCATGCCAAATGCTGTTCTGATCCTTCAACACACTGGAGAAGAGGTCAAAGGTCCAACAATGGCGGTTGAGGCGGCGGAAAGGAGGCAGGCGGAGAGTTGCAGGGTTGGGTGGTTTAACAGGAGATGGAGTAGGGGTGGGGGGTGGGTCGCCGAAGATGGAAAATGGGTGTGGGTTGGTTGCCGAAGACGGGGTGGTGAGGGAAATCAAGAAATCAAGTAAAAGAAAAAAAATACACAATAATCCCTTAAGTTTTTAAAAATATAAAAACAATTCATACTAAAATATTTTAAGGGTATAAATGTCATTTAATACAAATTATATAATTTTTATTGACTTTTTCCGTTGATAGTTAGAGTTAATAGAAAATTTAACTATTGCACTTTAATCCACAAGTAGAAGAGTAAGTGGTGAAAAAAATATCACAGGAGTAAATACAAAACGGTCTAATCACATGAGATAAAGTGTAATTAGCCTAATTCACGAAGAATCCTTGTTAAAAAATAAAAGTTAGAGGTTGGAAATTCTTAGCTTAAGTGTTTACAAATCAAGTTTGACTTCTTACCCCTCGGTGAAACTAGGAAGTTGGTCAAATTAATGTTGTACACGATGAATTTAGATTTTAATTATTATTTTTTTCAAAAATATGTGTAAAAGTGTGAATTTTCGAAAAGTGAATGGGGCTTGAGCCCCTCAGGATAAATATAAAAAACTGAATTCAAGACTCGATTAATTTAACCGTTAGATGAATTTTACCAAAAAAATCTTAGTTTTTGAATTAAATTTTGACTTCATCAATCCGATACTACAATCATGTAATATTATTTAACAACTCCCATGATAAAATTGACATGTGATGAAAAATAGAAGAAATAGGTGATTGTAAGTACCTCTCATGTTATTTCCAAGCCATATATCCACAAGAGAAGTACAGTTGCCAATTTCTCGTGGAATAGTTCCCGTTATCATATTATCTGAGATAACAAGATGTTCGAGAAGCGGAAGGCGGGAGCAAATATCCAATGGAAGAGTACCAAACAATTGATTTCTATAAAGATGGAGCCATCTCAAAGAAGAGATGTTATATATGGAAGATGGGATGAGACCAGTGATGTTGTTCCATGACAGCCGCAGGGATTCCAAGTTATGTAGATTGCCTATCTTTTCTGGGATTTTTCCTAAAAAATAAATAAATAAATATATATATATATATATATATATATATATATATATATATATATATATATATATATATATATATATATATATATATACACGGTTCAAATTATATAAATTATCACATTTTATGAATTTTTATATTTTCAATGAAATAATTTGTATATACTTTTTATTTTTGTAGGAAGTATAATGTAATCAATTTGGTTGAAGAAGAAAATAATTCATTATTTTAGTTAAGTGAAATTTAATTTTGATTAGAGTACACAACAAACCAAAACCAAACGTTAATTAGCTAATTTGAATAGTTTTTATTTTTACAATCAAGCACTAAAATATAATAATGCATAGGTTGGTTAATTATTACTTTCACTCCCCACCATTTAAAAAAAAAATGTTATACTTTATTTATTTTTATTATTTTTAAATAAAGTGAGAACTATTTTTTTTCTATTTAAAATAACGGAATATATTTAAATATTGATGAAATTAAATTTTTTATCGATTGTCTCTTTATTTTTAATTCCATTCATTTTTTAGCATATTCCATCAATTTAAACCAAAATAAATAAATAAATTAATTTCTTACTTTGTTATAAAGTAGAAGTAGGTAAAGTGTATATATATATATTTTAAAGTAAAGTGATAATTAAGTAAAATAGAGAGGAGTAAAAGATAATTTTTACAAAATCAAAGTAAGTTAAATTAGTTTTATAGGGCATAATATTAGGGATAATTGGTGATTAGTCTCGCATAGCGGATGTAATTTGTTATTAAACTCATTTAAAATATAAGTTTGGATTTAGTCTCTTAAATTGATTATTACTTGCGAATTAGTCGCGCATGTGCTCACGCCTGTATAATATTAGTTACATGTATCTATGTAATATTAATTACATGTTACAAAATGCATATAACATATATACTTGTATAATATTCCTTACATCTAACAAATATTTTACACATAAGTTAGATACATGCAACTGGAAGAGTATAACGTGTGTATTGAGTCTTCCGTCTTTTTTAATGCACGAGATTAAAACATATATTTACATATGAAACTTTTTTTAAAATTAAGAATAAAATAAAAGATTTTCCACATAATCATCTTTGATAACCTATTCGATATTCACAAGGGAGATAATACTAAGAGGGGTTAAATATTATCTCAAACCTCATATCAACCCTTATCAAAATATTGTAGTGTATTATTTGATATTAATCCAAAATTGAGGGGTAAGAGTTGGTAGGATCATATCTTACCAGTGAGAGCGTTACTGTTGAGATATATGTATTTAAGCTTTGTTAAGTTCCCAATAGCCACTGGTATGGCTCCGACCAAATTGTTATGTGACAAGTCCAACAATTGAAGGTTGGAGCACCCTCCTAAGTTCCCCGGTATTCCTCCGGACAACTGATTCCAAGCAATATTCATCACTTCAAGATTTGTCAACTGGCCACAGATGTCTATATCCGTTGGAAGTTTGCCAATCAGGCGATTGTTTGAGAGAGACAATATCTCCAAAGACGAGATGTTGAAAATGGAGACCAGCACAGAGCCGATGAGCTGGTTTTTTTTCCACGTCAAGCCTCTTGAGGCCACGAAAATTGCCGATCTCTGGCGGAATTGGCCCTCCGATGGAATTTGACCGTAAAGACATCGTCTCTAGGTTCGACAATTGGGAGATTGAAGGCGGGATGGGACCGGTGAAACTGTTGTTGTCTAGGACCAAGTGTCGGAGTTCCGTCAGGGCCAGGAACCATGGCGGGATTGCACCGGTGAAGTCGTTGAGGCTGAGATTTAGGACTTTCAGACTCCGTAATTTCGATAGCTCCGCCGGTAAGATTCCGTGGAAAGAGTTGCTGCTGAGGTCGAGCAACTCTAGGAAAGAGAGGTTACCTAGGTGAGAGGGGACGGTGCCGAAGAGACCCATGTTGGAGACATTCAGGCCGGCGACCCGGGGCGGCTGAGAGGTACATGTGACGCCGATCCAGTTGCAAAAGGAGGTGGTGGTGGTCCAGTTGGTGGAGAGGAGGTGGTGAGGGTCGGAGGCCGGGATGCGGGATTTTAAGACAAGAAGAGTGGATTGATCGGTGGCGGCGGCTGCCGTGGACGACCAACCGAGGAGAAAGTGGACCAACAACGTAGCAATAAATACGAGGAAGGAGGTTGTTTTATTCATGGTGGGTATGTGAGTGAATATGTGTGAAACGTAGGCAAGAGGCTAGAGCAATATATAAACGAGACCCCATAAAATATTAATATATATAATATATTATATATAAAAAAGTGGACCCCATGAATTATTATATATATAATAATATTATTATTAATATTACTATTATAATTATATATATATATATATATATATATATATATATACACTAGGCAAAACATGTGACTAAAGGGACCAGCTTAAAAAAAGAAATTAAACTAATTTTTATTTTTTTGATATAATCTCATCTATTTTTACATTCTACGCATGTTTTATTAAATATCAACAATAGTTAACATTTAAATATCAGTTTTCAATAATAAAATTTTACGAAATGACAAATTTTCTCTTATGTTTGACCTGACTCGAAAAGGCAAATAAATATTTATCAAACTCCACCCTACCCTGACTTGGCAGTATAAATATTGATTAATTATTTTGATAGAACATCCGCTGTATATACAACTTTTTGAACATATTTCATTTGAAAACATGAATAATAATTAACAGTTGAACATCAATAATTCAATAATAATAACTAACAATTAAAATCTGCACTTCATGTGAACATCAATGACAACTAACAAATAAATATTTATAATAACTAACAATCAAGACTAAATACACACTATTTATACACTTATATTGAGTCCCCTGACTCGGCGTTCCGAACGCTGGGATCAACCAAACGGTAATTCACCGTTTCGTCAAACAGTGATTACCGTTTGATTGCTTTTTTTTTTTTTTGTAAATTTCTTGATCAAAACGCCGGGATCATGTCCCTGCTGTAGTTAAATCAAGCCAAGAAGCCCCTGCTGTAACACTCAAGCCAAGAACGAAAGAAAGGATTAAATACACTTTCCTCCCCTATGTTTTAATCCTTTTTTTTTTTATTTTAATCCTCTTAACATTATTTTGTCAACTATTTAGTGATGTAAACCACATAAATTGATTCATCTTTTCAATGGTTTGAAAATTATTATATTACAACATAATCAAATCCATGTAGAAAATCTATAATAAAAAAGATTAATTATATTTTTTCTCCTATAATTTTATCCAGTTGTATTTTACACTCTCGTGGTTACCAGTTATTTTTTAATATTGTCAAATTTTTTATTAAATTTAAATATTGGGTTAAATTCAATCGTTTTGTAAGTAGAAATGTGAAAAATTTAAGTGATAATTTTCACTAAATATTTCATCTGTTCATCAAAATTACTGAGAGGGTTAAGTGATCTATACAAACTAAATTAAAATGTTGCACAAATTCAATCTCAACTGTTCATTATTTAAAGTTATTTTCGTCTAATTTTATTAATAGATTTAGTTAGTATAATTAGAAATAAAAATTATGACATGAATGATTTAGGGATGCGACTCTTTTGATAATTAAAGATCAATAAATAAATTATTTTTAATATGTAGATTAAAGGAAAAGATTAAACAATTTAAGGCATTTTCAAGATAAGGCCATACACGTAGGGTGACTTTTTCGTCTTCTTTGCTTATTATTATATTGTTGTTAGAAGACTTAATGAACGACTTACGAGACTTTAAGATAAGGCCATACATGTGGGGTGGTTTTTTATTAGGTGCAGGCCGCACTACAATCCTGCAGTGTAGCCTCGGGAACACCGGGCATACGGAACTCCATTTTCAGAGCTCAGTGTTCGTAACACCGGGTTTCGGTACTCGGGGATCACAATCCCAAGTATTGTGGATTTAGTAAATAAGTTAAAAAATACTCGTTTTTAGTATTTATTTTTTTTACAACCTATTTGACGCGTCCCAATTTTCCAAAGAAATTAAAATAAATATCCAAGTGTAAAATGAGAAGGGTTTTTTTACAAGTGAACTTTTATAGACTCAGAATCAATCTTTATAATTTTCTTTTCACAGGCTAATGAAGAACTTCTATCTTTTCATCACATTAAAGACTAACATAATTCTTTTATTCCTTAGGCTAAGAATCAAACCTAAAAAAAAAAAAAAAAAAAAAAAAAGCATTCCAAGTATCATTTTCACCGGTAAGGATGAAACCGTTACAATTCACACCAATTTAATTCTAATCAGGAAGAATCAAACTTAACTCTTTTAAAGGGAAAAGAATAATCTATTTTTTTTTTATGCAATAGGTAAATATTAAACCTCAATCTTTTTGCTGAAAAAGATTGAAACCCAAGCTACACCTGACTAGATATTCTTAATAGTATCTAATCCACATAAACTCACTAATTACAAAAATCAATGAGTTTCTTCTCACTCGCAACTTCTACCACCTGAAATCAATTTAATTCAATTAATGTCCCGAATTTACTAGTGATAGAATTTTACTTGAGGAATTCAAAATCTGATTATAATAAATGTGGGTAGCGCAAAAATAAGCACATAATCAGATTATCACAAAAAATCATTTTTAAAAAATATTTTTATGATCTTTAAGTTTGAAAACGATTTTACTACGATCTTATCTACAAAGCAAATATAATAATATAAAATCACAATTAAGAACAAAATCTTGGAACAATCTTACTAGAAATAACACCGAAAGATTGAATATGAATCGCAAGACAGATTAGATCCGTGACGTCAACACACTTAGCACTTTAACTCAAGAACTTTTCTCACAAAATGATCTCACAATGATCTCTCAAGAAATATCAGAATAATGACTCTTAGAAAGCTCAGGAAGATTTAGTTCTTGATGGAAATGATATATTGATCTCAAAAAGGTCTATTTAAGCTGATTTAAAACATGTCCTCTAATGGCTAGTTCCCTCAAGTTATGACAATTAAATGCACATATATACCCCATATATTAATACTATTCAATCCTTGTCTAATCCAAAATATTCAATTTAATCCCCAAATTATTTCTCAAACTCAAATCAACTAGATAAGAAGTATTAAATGTACTTAATTGAAAAACACCAATATTTTATGTGCCATATCTATAGGGATATCCAAATAGAAGTAATATATTATCAATATATTCAAATCCCTAAGATATCTCCAAAGATCTGCCAAAAAACAGCTGGTAAAGGCTAGTTTTGATCAAATCACGAAAATCCTCAAAATTTGAAATAGCACATTCGATTGACTAGCCTCTGTCCATCGGTCAACCAATGGATACAGGATGTATCCCAACCTGTAAGACCCTGATTTTTCTTATACATATAATTTGAGTCGCATTTGAGCAAATTTCGAAAATAAAAGGGTGGATAGTGTTATTTATGTTTAATTAAAAATTTGAGGGGTCAATTTGTAATTTTAAAAAAATATTAAAATTTGAATTACGTTAATTTATATCCTAACAAAAATGGAGGGGAGGGTTAGTGCAAATTAAATATATTATATATATAGAGATAAAGAGGCAGTGGAAATTGGAGGGAGAAAAAACAGCCACTTGGCGACCCCTTTTTGTCACAACACACACACACACATATATTATATATATATATATATATATATATATATATATATATATATATATATATTTCCTTCGTTGAGAAGGAAAGGGTAAGATTTTTTATTTTAAAATTATACTAACCCCCCTCAATTTTCTTTAAATTCTAGTTAAACCCAAAATCTAGAATTAATATTTTGAAAATTACTAATTGATCCGTAAAATTTAAATAAATAATCATAACACTACCTATCCCGTAATTTTCTGAATGTGCAAAAACGCGTCTTAAATAAAAAAAAAACAAAAAAAAATAGGGTCTTTACAACCCTTTCCCCTTAAAAGAAATTTCGTTCTGAAAATTTTCATTCAAATAATAGGAATAAAATTTTAGTCAAAACAATAACATTTCAGATTCGCATTGCATGGTCATGTTAGTCACACTTGATTCTAGAACAATTGTTTCTTATGTAAGGTCCCATAACCAAAAGTCACCCCTAATTCTTAACCGTCAAATCATTTCCACAATCGCAACATTTTCATTTGCAGTGACCCACATTATATTCAATAACCAACAAACAAGGTGCACTTTGGTCAGTAACACTTAGCACAGACAATCAACTGTCAAATAATCCCATGTTTCCACATGCTTTCGCTGCACTACTCTGATAAAAACAATAATAATAAACATATCTTAAAATTCATGGTAGTCTTAGTGGATTGGGTCTATCTCATTTTGACAGTAATTTTTCCATAACCAACATTTATCCATTTCATCCAACATTTCCAGTCAACCAGTTCGCAACAATATTTTCATCCAACATTTAAACCAACAATGCTCGCAACCAATATCATAAAACAGATAACCCAAACTCCACGTG